>CAJJDP010000031.1:5724-328613 GCA_905182995.1 Paramecium octaurelia
GCTTATGAAGAACCGTCAGGAGAGTAACAAATTGATTAAACTGCCCCAAAATGACCATCTAATTTTATCCTGTCTTAACATGTCATTAACCGATGTCTTCTAATCATTTCCATAATAATAGAGTTTTAAACTATGAACCCAAAAGCACCTTGCGAAACTTATCTCAAACAATCCCATATTAATTATGAAGAGTTGATAATAATTTATCATAGTAACAAAACTAAGAAACTTATGAATCTAGAATAAAATACAAACAAATTATCAAAACACCTTGTCACGAGATATTAGATTTCAAAATTAAAATGTCAATACAATCATTTTATAGCCATAAATTTAAACTCTAATTTTTACTATTTCAGATATTATATGCATATTATATTTATATTGTAAAATTTAAAGTATAGTTCTTGTTCTATTTTAAATGCTAGGTTTGCTTCTCTATTTAATGATAATTACTACAAATTTATCCATGTTAGTATGAGATATCCAAAAGGTTGTAACATGTTGTCAATTTAGTACTATAATATTATAGTTACATACTGTAAGAATTGTATATTGAAGCTAATCTTTTGTTCGGATTAAGTGCTTTATATATTATTGCTAAGGAGACTGAATAATTAACAAACCAAAACTCATTTAAAATCAACTGTTTTTATCAATTTATTTCAATCCTTCTAAATAAAATCTTAATGAGAAACCCTCTTCACAAAAGGCTGGACGAAACAATCTTAGGAAATGTATAATTAATCCTTAATTAATAACACTAATTCCAAATGAAGATCTGTATGTTTCTTAACTAATTTGAGATGGGGTGAATTAATAAATACTTTTTGGATGAAAGAAATGGAGTCAATGTTTTAGACCCTACATACGATTTCTGAGAAGTGGTGTAAAGGATGTAAAAATTGGTACAATTTGCACTTCGTATTCTTCCTTTGTTTAGTCTTTAATCAATTCACCATATTTAGGAATAGAGCAGCTGATTTCTGTCTCTAACAGCTGAAATAATGATGGCTTCAAAAAAATCTTGCTCAAAATCTATAAGGACAAATTTTTGCCTTTATTCTCAATGTCTTAGTTTGCAGATCAATTATAAGAACAACTAACTTGCTTTGATGAGATAGTATTTTTCTTGAGCAAATCTAGTTAAGTCTCGAAACTTCTAATATTCTGAGGCAATTTGCCAAATTCTTCATAAAGCAAGTCAATTCTAGTTTAAGTACATAGACCAGAGAGGATAATTCATATCTGATAACAACGTGATAAACTTGCTGTTGCTCAATCATTACGGTTAAAATTACATTATATGCAGAAAAACTACTTTAACTTGCGCCAACATATACTGGTTCCCTCTTCATGAAAAGTATTATCAATAATAAACGGATTGTAAATATCTCAAAATAGTATGAAAAACTTTAACACATCCTCTCAATAAATGCACTTTTTGCTGGATTAAAAAGCATCCTTTTCATAGTATTCTCAGTACACTCAGTGAATTAAATTATGTATAACTTATAGATATAAACTAATAAGTATTTAAACACGCTGTTTTAAATTTAGTAAATCAAGTAAGATGACAGCAAATCCAATCTGATAATGTAGAATATACGAGGANTGGGATCTTTACAAATTATGTATTAATTAATACAACTTGAGTATAATTTATTAGGGACTGTTTCAGATATTAATGCATATTATATTTATATTGTAAAATTTAAAGTATAGTTCTTGTTCTATTTTAAATGCTAGGTTTGCTTCTCTATGTAATGATAATTACTACAAATTTATCCATGTTAGTATGAGATATCCAAAATGTTGTAACATGTTGTGCCAACTTCTCAATTGTCAATTTAGTACTATAATATTATAGTTACATAGTGTAAGAATTGTATATTGAAGCTAATCTTTTGTTCGGATTAAGTGCTTTTTATATTATTGCTAAGGAGACTGAAGAATTAACAAACCAAAACTCATTTAAAATCAACTGTTTTACCAATTTATTTCAATCCTTGTAAATAAAATCTTAATGAGAAACCCTCTTCACAGAAGGCTGGACGAAACAACCTTATGAAATGTATAATTAATCCTTAATTAATAACACTAATTCCAAATGAAGATCTGTATGTTACTTTACTAATTTGAGATGGGGTGAATTAATAAATACTTTTTGGATGAAAGAAATGGAGTCAATATTTTAGAGCCTACATACGATTTCTATAGAGAAGTGTAAAGGATGTATAAAAATTGGTACAATTTGCACTTCGTATTCTTCCTTTGTTTAGTCTTTAATCAATTCACCATATTTAGGAATAGAGCAGCTGATTTCTGTCTCTAACAGCTGAAATAATGATGGCTTCAAAAAAATCTTGCTCAAAATCAATAAGAACAAATTTTTGCCTTTATTCTCAATGTCTTAATTTGCAGATCAATTTTAAGAACAACTAACTTGCTTTGATGAGTATTTTTCTTGAGCAAACATCTAGTTAAGTCTCAAAACTTCTAAAATTCTTAGGCAATTTGCCAAATTCTTCATATAACAAGTCAATTCTAGTTTAAGTACATAGACCAGAGAGGATAATTCATATCTGATAACAACGTGATAAACTTGCTGTTGCTCAATCATTACGGTTAAAATTACATTATATGCAGAAAAACTCCTTTAACTTGCGCCAACATATACTGGTTCCCTCTTCACGAAAAGTTTTATCAATAATAAACTGATTGTAAATATCTCAAAATAGTATGAAAAGCTTTAACACATCCTCCCAATAAATGCACTTTTTGCTGGATTAAAAAGCATCCTTTTCATAGTATTCTCAGTACACTCAGTGAATTAAATTATGTATAACTTATAGATATAAACTAATAAGTATTTAAACACGCTGTTTTAAATTTAGTAAATCAAGTAAGATGACAGCAAATCCAATCTGATAATGTAGAATATACGAGGATTTTCGCAGTGTATCAATTAAGCAGGAAAATCATTTCAAAGCAGATCTTTAAATCAATTGTGAAATCTCAAGGCTTTATTTATAAGATAGAATCAAAAATTAATTTTACAGCAACTTCTAGTATAAACTAATGCAAATGACATTTGCTTGCTTGAACAATTTTGCAACAAATTAAATTAATTTATATCAATGAATCAGGAATAGGCATAGATTTTATAGAGTTTGGAGTAACAAAAAATAAGATTTCTACAGATCTAGCAGAGGTACTAACGACAATCAATATCATAGGAACATGAGTTAAAATATGTGAATTATGTATTTACCATCTAAGCAGTTTGAAAAGGAAGATTTATTAGAGTGATAGAATTAAATAAAAAATGGTTACTCTAAACCTATATTAAATAGAATTTTGTTAATTTTAAATTTTTAGTATTTTCAGTACACTTTTGAAGGATAGATTTCCAATTTGAAGATGGATCAAACTGTTCTAAGTGCATATACTAATAATGTGAATATCCTTAAGTATACAACTTTACTTGTTTTCTATTTATCAAGTCCATAATTACTTTATTTTTTCAATAAGTTAAGTCTACATAGGCCAAATGGACAGCTGTCTGAGAAGTTTGCAATTATCAAGTAATGAAATTGAAGAAACAAGAATATACTCATGTGCAACAAGGATAGGAAGATATTGAGTTACTAGTGCACTAAATCCATCTTAGTTAAACACCAAGAGCCTTACCAAAAGTTAGCTTTTATAGCCTTAAAGGATGTTCGCGTCACGACATGCAGAAGAGTGGTCATAAGTAGAGCAATAATATAGTTTTTAAATTGCATCACATTATTTTTAGGTTGATGATCGCAAAGTATTATTAACATGTTTTCCAAGTATCGAAAAATAATAGCACAAATCATATCAGGTATAAACTAAATTTGAAGCACTCGTCATATGAGATTTGAATAAAGATGTGTTTGTTCAGACATATTTGAAGAAATGCACATCACAATTCTTAAAAAATAGCCATCACCAACAAATGCATAAGGATGATAGGCAAATGACCATAGAGAAGCATAACAGTGATTTTTGAAGAGCTAGTTTTAAGTTAGCCTTGTAAGTGACTCTAAGTTCAATTCGGAGGTCAACAGAGTATTGCTTTAGGTTTAATTTCTTACTTTGGCATATTGAATCATCTAATAGTAGAAATAATATGAAGAAGACCTTAGATTAAAAATAAAGTAAGATTAACTTTAGAGGGTTGTATTCTAACCGATGAAACTCAGGCATTCCTTTGGGATACAGAAAAATGAATATCATATATCATAGATATTCATAATAACCTTTTACTACATAATAAGAGCAGGCTCTTCTCCAAAGTCAACACTCATCCATAACTCTTTTTTCCTTCTCTTGATATTACTAACTTTCAATATTTACATTAATTTAATTTTTTAATTGATCCTTTAACATATTTTCTTCCCATTTCCAATTAAATCAACATCTCTTATTTTTTTTGAGAATTTATTCAATTAAATCCTTCAGTACAATCTTCATTATCCAAATCTTTTATGATAATAATCATCAATTTAAAGAAGCAATATAACTTCATATATAGACTATTAAAACTTTGTAGATATATCCAAATAATTTGAATTGGTATCCTTGTTTAATTCTTAGTGAACAGTCTCTAAAATATATATTTTTAATTAGAATTCTGATTTCTAATCTTTTTTTCTGAACTAAAATGAATACTAATTGTATAGGATTGATTCCAGATTTAATTTAATTATTTTCTAAATTAAAATGAAACTTTCACAATGAGTATCAAAATGGTCTGGCATAATAAAAATTAAAATTTAAACATCGGACATATTTTAATTTTAGCACATTTGAGTTTTGAAGTACGTATTAGGTGATGTATTGACATAAAAATTAACGTAACCGCTCACCTTTTAATTCTATATTATTGTTAAAATTTTTGATCCTAAATCTTAATTTTAGTTAATAGATTTATGTGCACAGCAAATTTTACTAAATCTGTTCACGTAATAGCATCGCAACTAAAAATTGATCAATATTATTTTGATTAACTCCTATTGTTTTTGTTAAACTAAATAAACATATGGGTCTATTTACTCATTTTGTCAAACTTTTTTAAAATAAAAAATCAAACTAGTGATTCCAAATCTATAATGAGTTGTGCAGCTTAAGCAAAATGAATCTAATATTATCATCTTGTATTAATTAGGAAAAAAAATTGGCTTTGGTTAAGATTTATACGATGCCTTGAAATTATACCAATCAACATTGATAAATCTTATCCATAAGTTATTTGAATATCATTCATATTAGGTTAATATTAAGATTTACAATAAAAAAATAAAGTATAAATGCAAAAAAAGGAATTTTAAATTCATCAATTCATAAATTGCCATAACTACCCTTTCTAGTAGTTTAGCCATTTATTATATTTTAAACTTAATCCAGATATTCTATATTATTTATAAATTAAAAAAAATTAATTTATATAAGTTATTGGTTGAAATCTGTGAAAGGTATAACGACAAACATGTATTGCAAAAATCAGTTAATTAAAATTAAATTAAATCAAATTTTTAAGTATACAATTTTTGATTGCTCATTGTTCTTATGTAAGTTCATAATTATAGATGTTTGCAGAACTATTTATCAAAATTTGCTAAATTTTCCGCTCTAGGGCTTAATTGCACAAATTAAGGTATGGAGAATTAATTATAGCAATTTAAAATTCTTCAATATTTAAGGTTTTGTGGATTCATATTCTAATTGATTTTCACATGTTATTATATATCAAATAACTATAAAATGATTTTCTTTATATTCAAACTTTTAGTAAACTCTAATAATGATAATTTTGATATGAATGATGTGTCATTGTCGACAGCCTCTCTTGATCATAAGGTAGACACTTATGTTGCAGGAGTGTTTGAATATTTCTATTTGGTTCCAGGCCTTAGCATAGAATGGGCATATCATATTTCTATAATGGATAGCCTGGCTAAACCAAATCCCCTCAGGATTTTGTTTATCTTTAGCAGGATCTTTTTTTTAAGTCTTCTATGGGGTTCTTTAGGGCTTTAAAGTGCCTCACTCTCTCATCCTTGTGTCAAGTTTTCAATAGTGTTCTTCTCCGCGGCTTTTTCAAATTTTAGGTCTTGAATGATATCTTTCCTTATTTGCTCAAATTCAAATGCTCTATCTCTTATTTTATATAATTGATGGAATAAAAAATTATTTTATATTAATAATAATGAATCATCATTAATTTAATTAGAGATAATTTCATAAATTAAATAGTTAAAATTATTCTGGCTAAATACTTAGGGAATTTTTTATCCTAACAACCTTCATTAAATTGTTTTGAATTATTATTATCTCTCTCTCTTTTTTTGATAATTTAGCACAATTCAACTATTTCAAAATATTTACTGAAAAAGAAAAATGTTTGATGATGAATAGAATGTAGTTACATAAGCCTGAATTTCGTTGATCCAGGTGTTTGCAATGTGCAAGTAATCTACCTCAACAACTCAAGCATCTTTGCAATATAAATTTTATCCTTAGTTGTTATATTACAAAGTAATGTTATTAGTTGAATAAGTTTATCTTTTATTGATACATTAAAGTGGAGTTAACTGAAGAGGCTCATAAAGTATATTCATCTGGTTTTGCAAGTTCATACAATATGCTTTGTTAAAATTGTTAAATAAAAATACCTCTCCACAAAATCACTGAATAAATTAAAGCATTGAAAATATAATAAATAATTTTCTCACTTTGTTTAGTCGTAGTAAACAGTCTTTATTAATTAATTTCTTACAGGGCAGTTATCAAACTGCTTCTCTAGCTGCTTGTTGTATTCTGAGGTCCTATTATATTATTTTTGTTATTAAAAATTTAAAATTCTCTGTAATTGTGACAGCTGACAGTAATACAGTTCACTGAATGAATGTATCGATTTAAAAAAGGTTCATGATGTGAGAAAGATCTAAATATGAAATGGTAATTTAAAATTTTGTTTTAAATATTTTATCAAGTGTCTATAGATAACACTTAACTGTATAGCACATATTGTGCTAATATTATTTTGGGGAGCATGCATTTTTTTATTAATGAGTTTGGTGCAGGGTGTAGTAGTCCTCGAAGAATAGGTAATAACAGCTACATCATTATCGTAAAATTTCTCAGCTTGGACACAGTCATGCTGATTCAAATCACAATTTTATCTTCTTATCATGATTTCTACAACTTATATTTATAGAGAGCTATCGATGAGTAATCATCTACAGTGTTGCTGTAAGCAAACATGTACAATCAGTAGTTTTTTAACTTCTTACAAGAAGAATTCCAAGTACTAATGGAATTGCCTTAATTAAATTGTCTATTGTATAAGGATTTGAATTTGTACTGCATTCATTTGCAGAAGCCCTTTCTGTGCATTATCTGGCTACTCATTGTGATAATCAATGTATATTTACAAAATTATGAGGTTAAATTCTGATCAAATGCCTATGTCTATCAAAACAGTTTAACCTTCCCTATCTTTTATTAAGAAATGAGAAAAATATTCAACATTATTTGATATGTAAAAAATGGAACATTTTGTTCTGTTAACATCTGATAGCCATCTTTTTCAATATTCTTTTCAAAGTAATACAATTATCTTCATCAATCTACACAAATATTGATCATAGAATATAACTTACATGATCTTCTGAATTACTTTACATAATTGCAAGATTGATTATATCAATTTTTAAACAGTTATTTGTAAAATCATAAAACAGAATTCGGCTTATCTTCATTCATACACATTAGAATTTACAAAATTAATTAAATGAATATTTATCTAAATAAATCAACTATTCATAGGATTAGCCATATTTTTCAAATTTTTGTTATTGTTATTGAAAGGATCGATGCTATTCGATTTTATAATCATAGGCTAAAAGGCTTATGGTTGCCAATTTTCAGGCTATACAATAGGTTCTAAGTAATCATTTGGAAGAACTGCTAATAGGGTTATTGGTACTAATACTATTGGCTTTGAACTACAACATGTACAACCTATCAATATTCAAATTCTTCTACCTTCAAAATTTGGAAGTATTTTCACAAAGTATGATGAATTCACAAAATTTCCAGTTGTTGAAGGTGTGAGAGCAATTTCTGGCTGTTTAGTATTAACCAATTGTAAAGAACATCCAATTTAAGAAGCAGGTTATATTTTCAATCCTTTTTACAATCCATTGTGAGATAAAGCACTTAATTAAAATTCTAGGTGACATTAGGAACCTGAATTCGATTTGAGGTTTAGTCTATTCACTATAATCACATCGACATTTTCTATATTAAGCTTACAATCTGAATTATCAATATCATATGTTATTTGAATGAATTCTCCTGGAAAATATAAATTTTTCTCTACTTTTGCAGATATTGATGAAGACTACATTAAATGACATTTTTACTCCTTGTTTTTTGCAGCACCATGTAGTGAGATTAGCAGTCTCTTATTTTGAAGAAACTTATAAAATTTCTTTAATTGGTTCTCTAATAATGATCTCTTATTTATTCTTGATATCATTAATTGATTTAGAAGTTGATATTACTCGAGCCTTGACCTTATAATTAAGACTTGCCAGAATGCCATGTCCATACTCAAAAGACCCAGGCAGATTTGGTGGAAGATGTAATTCAAAAGGAAAAACAAATTGTCCAACCATTAAGTTTTCATCTAAAAAAGTATTAATTACAACAGTGTCTCTATGGAATACATTTTTTCCATAATGTGTCCTTCTGTGTTTACCAGATCCAGTTGTCCATCTTGTTTTCTCTTTTCCTACAATTGAAAATTGTACAACATTTCCATGATAACCTGGTTTTATTATATGAAGGTATATATTTCCTATAATGTTGGACAATTTTACCTTTAACAACATCTCCAGCAAAATATAAAGATTTTTCTGTTCTAATCATAATGCCTCCAAATTCTGATCCTGATTTGTTACCCATTAAAAGGCAAATTATTTAATTAATTGCAGTTTCAGAATCAATTACAAAATAACATTAACAAAGTTGAGTTGTAACTAGTTCTTTGTAACTCTTATAACTTCAAAATCTTATAGTGAGAATAGATCTTCTATTATTCCTACTATTTGGCAATAATAGATTTCTATTCATTGTCAAGAATTTATTGTTGTTTTTGGAAAGTAGATTTTAATAGCACACTGTTAATGTGTTTTGAATGAACCACATTAAAATTAACTTAAAATTCTAAAATTTTAACAATATTGTCTTCATTTTGGTTTAAATTCTAATATAAACTTCATAAAGAGTATTTAATTAAAAAATAAATAATATTAAATTTAATGATGAATAGACCAAAAAAAGTTTCTGCAGCCAAAAGAAGATCTAGCAGCTTACATTCAAATCCTGAATAATAATAAGTGCACTAAGAATCCGGAGTTGAAGTAATATTTTATTTAAATTAGAGCAAATCATTGAAATATGCAAGAAGCCGGTTTTATTTAGAAAACCACATGAAACAAGATTATTGATAAACTCTTTTAGAAATATCAAATTTTTCAAGGAATAATTTAATGAGCATTATGAAGGGATGCTGGAGGATGTGGCAGAAAATGCAAAATTGCATGTTTATAGCAAGAATGAGACAATTATTAAGTAGGATACATACGGAGATACTTTTTATATAATAATAAAAGGATAAGTGAAGGTTGTGAAAAGAGTAGTAACTAATATTGGATCATATATTACTAAAAAAGGAAAAAAAAGAGATAAATATCATGAATAGATAAAAGAAATTATGACATTAAACGATGGAGACTATTTTGGTGAATTAGCCTTATTAGTAAATAAATATCTAATAAAAGGAAAGAAAACCAAGAGGAGCAGATGTTATCTCAGTCACAGATTCATTCATTTTAGGGTTAGACAAGGATTCTTTTGATAGAATAATGGCTACCAAGACAAAGAGATAATTTTTGCATCTCCTAGATACTTTAAGCTGCAATTCTATTTTAAAAGAAATATCTAAGAACACCGTCAAAGCATTATTTATGATTATGGAGAGAAAAGTTTATAATTATGGAGACATTATTTATAAATATGGAGAAAAAGGAAGCAGCTTATATTTCATAATAGAAGGGGAGTTTAAAATGCTTTCAAATATTTATAAAAAAGAAGAAAAGGATGATAGCCATGAGATTAATTGTTTGGAGAGAGAATCAGAGATCTGTATTTTAGGAAAAAATGAAAGTATTGGGCTTGAAGAATTTCTGGATGAAGAGCGGAGATAATGGAAGGCTATCTGTTCAAGTTAAGTTGGAATAGTATATAAGTTAAATAGAATCGATTACAAAAGAATTGAGCAGCGATATCCAGATATTGTTGATGCTATCCAAAAGATTCGAGATGAAAAAAAAAAATATTATAATACTTGGAAAGAAAAGCATGCTAATCCTTTAGAAGCTGGATAATAAAAACAGTTTTAAGGTGATGATAATTAAAAATTTGATTACCAAAAATATGTTGAAAGAGCAAAACAATTAAAATAGATTATAATGAATGATAAGGAGATGCAGTTTATATCCAGAGATTAAGTTACAATTAACGATGATATGGATATAATGCTGAGATATTGTCCTTATTTTTAATTAGGGGTATTATTTTCATAGTATGTAGGAAAAAAAAGCTACCCCCTTTTTGGTAAACACAATCGAAACCATTTAATAAAGAAGAGTTAAAAGCGCAAATTATAGGCCATTATCTTCCGTCAATTAGGCTAGTTAAGGAGCCATCTAGTAGCATAATAGACCAAGCACGGGCAGAATATTAACTCAACAAAAGGAAGACATAACTAAGGCCAATGCGGCTGAATCTTAACCAACAATCACAATTAATCAATATTTAACTACCTAGCCAGAAGACAATAAATAAAAATCACTTCATAATTCGAAAGGATTTATGGTTACTTCTACTCCAACCTAAGAATAAGAATCGAAAAAAATTACAATTAAAAAAAAAGCAAGAAATTATAATGATGTCATCCAGAATAAGATAATTTTTTTTATGAAACTTACTCCATAAAAAATTGAGTAAATGGCGATTCAGCAAAGAATTGACAAAGAAGAATTTAAGGATAAGAAATTATATATTACAAATTACCCTTCAAGAACGACAGGCTAAATGTTAACAAGAATAAAATCAGCAGTCAAACTATAACCTTAGAATAACTCAAGTTATCGTTCGTAGTAAGGTTAGATTAGGAGGGGAATAGCAAGTAGTGTAAATTTATTGAGTTCTGTTGAATCAATTCAAGGTGGAGAATGTTCACGGATACATTCAACTAAAAACTCAACTGGAATCAATCTTGATAGTTCAGCGCTTCCTTTAAAATATTAAGCGGACATGATAGGGCGATAGTTTTTGTAAAGAAATAAACAAGCAACACCATCATCAGCATTTAAGGGGTTTACTCGATAAAAATTTAAGCAATTATCTACAGAGTATTGAGAATCTATCTTAAATTAAAAATAATCTCATTAATGTTGTATCAATTCTGGCATTTCATCTATGAATAATTTTAATGCGTGCATTCCATCAGGAGTCCATTTATCACCAGATGCTAGAATATCTTTGACTTATTTCAAATCAATGTATTCTACCTCCTCTATTTATGGAGTTAACTAATTAGCCTCTCCATCAAAATACATATAAAACATTTTCCCCCAGATTTTACTAATTTGATCCTCATAATAAAATTCATTATTTGGAATAATATTCACATTTTACACTCCAATTTCTTCATGGATTTCTTTTGTTGCATTTGACTCATATGTTTCATTAATTGCAACCACACCTCCAAAACAGGTATCAAAATACCCCGGGCAATATCTTTTTTCCTATGATCTTTTATGAACAAATAATTTATTAGTGCTTGTTTGAATAACAAAAATATAAGTGGCTCTGTGAATTAGTTTCTGTTATCTCATCTCTTTTCTCGGAGACTAACCAATAATTTCATTTTTCTCATTCACTATTATGACAATTTCCTTATCTTCTGTATTTTATTCCTTATCTGGTTAAGAAATCATAATAATTAATTTTAAATATTGTTTATAATAATGAGTCAGGATCAGGATGAATTGTTTAGTGCAAAAAGTGAAATATTGTTCAATGTAAAACAATGTGAAGAATTATTCTAAAAAGATAAATCAGAAAAGTAATGAATGTCTATTTTCAGATTAAAATAAGACATTGAGACGTTTAAGAAAAATATTAAGACGGCTAAAGAAAAGGAGGAAGAATTCTATAAAACATTATTATTAGAAGGCAAGGAAAAGGAGAGCATCTTTGGATTTCCAGGTTATTAAAAGAAGGAAGAACCAAAAGTGATTGTCTGGGATCCTCTTTAGGGAAATTTGATCATTACTGAACATGAATTCAAAATTAAATATGACTAACCTAAACAAAGAAATTCAAACAGATAAAGTTAAATACCATTACAACCTGAGATTAATCTAAACGATTGAATATTTTAATAATAAATTATACACATCAACTTTACTTAAGTTTATTTAATCTTCTCTCTCTTTTCCATATTGAGATTAATGTGATAATGAATAATGTGAATATTCCTATCCATATAATTATGATGTAAGTAGGGAATTTTTCTACAAAAATTCCTTAATAATTTCTAAAGAAAAGGACCCATTCTCCTAAAACTATAGCATGCATCAACCAAGCATTAGGACCTAGTCTTGTTACATTCCTGGAGATATTAATATTATTTACTCATCTGAAATATAGACATAATAATCTCTAGCGGCAACAATAGAGAAGAAACCCAAAGGAAATACTCTGAATTTCATAACATTATGTGCTGTATTGATTTAAAGGACAAATTTATTAAAAAAGAAACTTAAGTCGCAGAGGTTCATAAAAACTAAAAACCAAATAACTAATAAAAATCTCTTAACAGAAGAAAACACCTTCCATTCAATTTTATCTAACTAGGGACTTAAACATAATCTCTTAAAGTTCTTAAACCAAGAATCTTTTCTATTTTCTTTTCTTAATGACCATTTATATTCCTTCATTCCAAATAATTTCATTGTGTAATAACCAACCACAATTCCTCCAGTATTACAAACAATGATGTCTAAAATGACATGATCCCACCAGCATTCCCAAAAATTAGGTAGCCAATGTCTAAATGTAATTTCCATAAATTCAAAAGCAATCTATTGGAACATAGCAAGTTTAAAGTCTCTTAAGATCCACATTTTAACAGTCCACCCAAAAATGTGAGCTGGAACAAAAACATCAAATGAGCTTGTCAGATTATAAAATTTTGAATGTTCATTTTCTGGAGTATAAAATCTACAATCTTCTGCGTAGCTTTTGGAAGGAAGTGGTCTTCCTAACTTTGGATCAACAAACTGCTATAAAAATTGCTATAGTTATTCAGGAGTCTAGAAAATAAGAACAAAAATTATACAAAATAAATGAGGAAAACAATGCTCATCATATAAACACAAGCCCAACTTTATAATAATCTCCAAAATAATGGATGTGGTCTTTGAATAAGGGTATTTGGAAAATAGCTGCCTCCATAAGCACAAAAAGCCAAGAAACTGAAGATATATCCTATATATGCACTTTCTTGGAGTGTTGAACTTTGAAACCAATAACTTGTAATATAAAGTGTAACAAGCATAAAAATTAACAAAGATATCGTTCTAGATCTATAAAATATGCTCCAGCCTTCAGATTCATGGAAAAATGTTGATTAAATGTTTGGAGGAATGTATTCTCTTTACAGCACCTCGCATTGTATTCCTAAATTCAATATTTTAAAGGGTATACCTATATCTATTTTTTTGGGTGATATTTCCATAAATAAAAATAATTTAATATAGATGTTAAATCAAAGTGATATAAATAACGTAGAGAATGTAATTTAATAAGTGATTGATTCTCTTTCAATTTGTAGATAAAGGATAGAAGAGTTACACATTGAAAAAGAGTCACATGATAAAATGAAGGAAAATATGGACCTAATTAAATCTAGTTAACAAGATTTTCATCATATCATAAATGAATATTTTAAAGCAGTAGGAGAGAATTTTAGAAATTTATAAAGTAGATACCCTAATTCGGAAGTTAAAAGTATTTATAATAATAATATTAGAGGAAGTGATAACGAGATTAGATGAATAAATACAAAATTTAGATAATCAAGCATAAAAATTAGCAGAAAACTAATTTACTTAAAAGGACTATGAATATTTTAAACAATAAAATTATGTCAAATTCATGTATAATTTCGAAAATATTTTTAGAGATGATTCCTCCAAAGAAATAGATGAACTAGCAACTTATTCATAAAAAACTAGCAAATAAGATCAAGACTTATTACCCTAGGTCAAAGTTAATCATAGAGTAGTAGAAGGCTTATATTTAACATTAAATGATTATGCTTCAGTATAATGGAGTGGCGATATACCAGTAGAAAATTGTCACAAACCAATCATTGAAGCATAAGGAGGAATTGCCTTGAATCATTTAATTATTTTAGATGAACGCCATCTTTAATATGGACTTTACGATATAGTCAATAATCAGTATGAAGTCCATTAATATAATTCAAAAGTAAATATTAATTATTCGCCAACCGTTATTCAAGGAGAATCCAACTAAACTTATTTAATAGGAGGAGTTACTCAATAAGGATTAATAAGTGCTTCATTTAATTAATTGGATGTAAACTCGGGTCAAATTACTTGTTTGCCAGAAATGAATGTTAAGAGAGTTGGTTGTAGCAGTATTATAATTAGAGAAGGGGATTGCTAATATCTTTATGTGATTGGTGGAAAATCATGTAACAAGGTAAAAACTAAATTGTGTGAAAGATTCAATTTCACAACTTAAAAATGGGAATTCATTACAAAAATGAATCATGCAAGGTCCAATTCAGCTATAGCAAAACATGATGATTATATTTATGTTTTTTTTGGAATAGATTCAGAAAATTAGAATACAAATGTTATTGAAAGATACAATTATGCAAACACAAAAACTTGGGAAATCATAAGCATATAAAATTCCTTACCAGGATTTGACAGCTCAAATTGTTCAGCAATTTCAATCAACTAAAGTTAAATCTTATTATTAGGAGGAATTAGATATAGCATCATTTTTAATGATTAAATGTATTTTAATCGGAAACTGCTTACATTAAACACCACTAACAGCACATTTTCTGTTTTGGATAATCAATTGCCAATTGATTTCATTCCTTATTCTCATATGGTTATATACAACAATGAGATTTATGCTATTGGATACACAATGAAGCAAGTGGAGGTTAAGCCAACTCTTTTTTTAGATGGAGGCTTTGTATTAAAGATTAGTAAAGATTATGTAAAAATTCTAAAATTCATTCCAGCTTATTAAGAGAAATAAAATTGAAATAAAATAATAAAATTTATTATTATTAAGAATTAAATGTATTATTGTTAATTTAAAATCTGAATGCCAAATTTTCCAATGTCCAAAATACAATTAGAAATATTGCATTAAACTATGGTTTTAAGACCTGGGATCTAAGGACGAGGACTAATGTTGAAAACAGGTAACTTATTCTGAATTATATCATGAGATAAATTAAAATGATTTAATTGTGAAAGGTTAGAAGAAGAATATAGCAAAAATAACAATAATAAAAAATATTTAATAAAGCAATAATGCGCTTCAAACTAATAGATCTAAAAATTATCAATTTGTTAATTAGAATTAATTTTTCTAGAAAAATTTGAGAAGCCTAAGAACTTTGACAAGTTGTAATTGATAAAAGCACAAAGAACATATTCGCTTAAGCCATTTCTAGAGAAAGGGGTTAATTGCTGGGAAAATAAATCAAAGTTATTTTCCCTGTTGTAGAAATAGACTTAAGTAGTCCAAAGGAATGGCATAATTGATGGAGCTTATCAATATTGATATGTTTATTAATTTTATAGATATGAATAATTTGAATTAACTAGGAGAGCAGATATAAACTAATAATCAATTTTCATTTTTATTTTTTAAATTATAGCTTCATTATATTAAGAATATCAATTAATATAGATTTTTGCAGGCTTGAGAAAAAATTAAATTGTGTTGATAAATTTAAGTATCTATTTATGTGTAGACCTAAAATATCTTTGAATGTTTCTGTTATTATACAAAAAATGATTATTTATTATTTTTGTACAATTTGATTATAAAGTGACAAACCAAAATGATTAAAAGATATAATTATTTTATGATTTAAAGATTGAGTTATGCGGATATTCGATCTCCCCCTATAAATTAAAACAATTTTAAATTGGCAGTTAAACCTTTAAGGCCTTCTAAATTTTTAAATGACTTTGACAGTGCTCCAAAAAATTTTATAAAAGAAAAGGAAGTTTAAGAAATTTTTGACTATGCATTCCCAAAAAGCTCAAGAAGAAGGGTTGCTTTAGGAAATGATAAAGTTTAACAAAAATTCTAATTAGCACTACCTACTGTTTAAAATTTATCGATCCATAGCATGAATCAACTTTCTCAGAGAGATGTTATTGCTGATTTGAAGAAGTCTGAAGTTTTACAATCTGACAAACAAATTGAAAACGAATTAGAAAGCATTAATAGAAAAATCAAAAAGATAATCAATAGCAACAAAAGATAAGTAACATTTAAATCATCTTTAATTGTGATTGATGATTAAAATAACATTGCTCAAGTGAAGGACCCCTATATCTCAAAGGAGGGTTAACTTAGAAGAAAAACGATTGTAAGACATAAGACATTAGAAGTGTGATAAATTACTTAAGAAATTTCTTCATATAATGTTGATTATTACAACATATTTATAATTAAAATTTAAACAACCTAAGAAAAATAATTTCATAATATCATTTTTGAGAACTTAAGTCCTCAATTTATTTCTTAGCAAAGATAAGTCCATTCTTCTCTAAAAATCTCTAAATTTATTTAATATGATTTAGGAATTATGGTTCTTTACCATTTTAAGCTTGTTCAATCTAAAATTAGTACAAAATTTTACAAATTATAAAATTGGTTTTATGATTATTTCTGGTCCTTCTTTATCAAATTATAGTAGTTTGGCTTTGATTAATGCTTTTAATAATAAATGATCTTAGAAGTATGCATCATCTATCCTATTCCTAAACTTCTCAAAATTTTCATAAACCACCTTTAATAAACTCTATTGATCTTTGATATCAGCAGGTAACTCAATAATTACTTAGGCTGTTAAATGGAGTAGCTATTCCAAATTTATTTTTTCAGAACTATTTTCAATAAGAATTAAAGCTTAATGCAAATGCTCAGACAATGCTTTACTATATCCTTGTTTAAAAGTGTATTCTAGAGATAAATACAATACTTCAGATATAATATATGGATCTGTGACTCTGAAGTTTTTCATTGATTCAAAAAGCTTTTCATATTCTGCCTCATCTACTTCTTTTTAGGAAAGAATGACGAATTTATACATTTAGACTAATAATAAGAATTCAGATTCTCCATATTATGAAATCTCATCATACAATTGTGAGATTAATTAACAGGACTTCTCATAATTTTCTCTCAAGTATGATCTTGCAATTCTGCATTAACATAAGATGGATTTTGGTGTAATGCCACTGGCAAAGGTTTCATATATCTAAGATGAAATGAAGTATTACTTCAAGAGATTTTTCTAAAAATGATCTTGCTTCTTCTTCTTGTCCTGAAATTAATAAGAATTCAGCCAAAATTTCAAAATTTCTGGCAATTTTACTCATAGCTTATTGTTTGCCAACTTAATATTTTATCTACTCTACATTCTCCTTATGTTTGATTATGTCGTTCACAATTTTAACTGCTTAATCTAAACACTTAGTAGATTCCTCCAAAAATTGAACATACCCCTCAGGATTTAATGTTTTCTAATAAAAAGCCTTCATGTCAAAATATTATGATTGTCTTAAGAGATTGTTAAACTCAGCTTCTCCTAAATCACTTATTTTCGATTCAAAGTTATATATGTTTTCTAAAATACCTTTGATACGCCTAAGTTATATATTTCATTTTACTCTAAAACTTATTCTAATTGTAATATTTCTCTTCTGTTTAATCTATATTAGTATTCCAATAATGACAATTCCATTGAGATATTTAATATTAATTAAATCTTTTATGGATATTGCTTTGGTATGTATAATCTTTCAATAAAGTTTTTATCAAACATTTCTTCGAAAAATTCCCAATTCTTATCTTAAAGTTCACTTCCAATCAAATTTTCAGCAAGATGTATTTTCTACAATACTTTCTAAATGGAAACAGAGTTTTATTTAGGTTATGAGAGCTTGCTATCCCAATATTCAACTAACTTGTCAAATTCCTAATTTTTTAGGATCAATTAATATGTTCTATTTTAAGTGTTTAAATTTACTCTTTTTCTTATTTATTAGATTTAGAAAAGGAAAAGTAGTAGAAGGGTTGGAATCGCTTTTGGATTAAAGCTAAAGGACGAAACAAATTTCTTATCATAAATATTTTTTCTAAAAATTCTAGAAATATGCTTTTTATATTTTAATTAAGGCATTTATTTATTTCTGTTACAATCCAATTCTTTAGACCTTTCTAGAAAGATCATAAATATAGCTATTATATTATTATAGAGAGTGAAAGAAACCTATTAAATTGAATAATCCAAACCTTATAAATTGATGAAATCACTTTAATATATTTATATTGAGAATCATACTTATTCTATAATTGACTTCAATATTTTTGTCCTTAATGATTTAATATAATTGTTAAAAACACTTTGATAAGATTGTAAAAATTATCTTAAATTGATTTTTGAACCATCCTATGAAGTACCATTAATTATATCTTGATATTTATTAATCAACTTTTAATTCTTAAGGAAATCTGATAATATAATCACAAAATAGTAAAACCTAATAATGTTTATTTAAGTAGACTATTCTATCTTATAGAAATAATGAACTTCACAATTTATCAAATTATTTTTCATGAGTTTAGGCTAAGAACATTATTAACCCTTAATAAATATACTGTTAATTTTCAATTCTTCTAATTTAGTAAATTACTTGATGAAGAATTAAAATAACAATTAAGAACTGAAGGATAAATTTTTTAAACTAATGTCATTCCTTATGAAAACTAGTATAATATTCATATTTTTGTTGTTTAAATAAAAGACTTGATTCATAGGCTAAAAATTATTTTAATTATATGTAATAATATTAGTAATTTCTTTCTGAATTATCTTAAAAATCTAAAATATATGCTTTTTCTAAATCCATTATCAAATTAGTAGATTACAACAATCTACATAAATTCAGCATCTTCATATATTTTTGATTTTTCTAATTAGATTCAAAATTATTTTCTTAAATTCATGTTTTTTCTATAATTTAATTATTTCATTTTCGTTTTTGAAAATGTCCAAGTAATATCTAAAGGAGCATAACTAAAATAATTTAAAAATTTGAGGCCATTAGGATATAAAATCTGCGATTACAATTGATTAAACTCAAAATTTTTGGCAAAATAGTTATTAAATAAAAATGAGATAACAAAACAACTCATTAAATTTAAATGAAATATGTACTTTCAGAATAAACAAAAAATTACAATTTCTGAAAAGTATCTAGTTATTTTGAATCTTTTCTCTAAGCAATAAAGCCTTGCGATTTACTTCTATAATTTTTTTTATTCTTCATTAGCAACCACGCTAATGTAAAATAATTCTATTTTCTATATCTTATGTATCGTTTTGAATTTTTCTCATAAAGAATGAAAGATAAAATTTAATACAAAAAGGGGTTTTCATATGAATTATTAATATTTAATTAAATCCTTAAACCAAACATAAATTGAGAATTATTTAACTTTAAAAACCTTATATTAATCTAAATATATCATTAAAAGTTATTTTCTTGGAATTAATTCTACTCTTTATTACGTAGGATGTGATTGCGTCAAAGTAATTTATTCAAAATTAGGATTTTAAGGAATAAAAAATTAATCAAATCTTATATTATTTTAATAGCAAAATATGGGAAATAAACACAGCACTGAATTTGGTGGTATTTTCATTTAAACTTCAAAGGCATATTATTTTCCTGGAGAAATCATTCAAGGTATAAAATATTATCTATTCGAAATTAGGAACCATCAGTTTAAACATCACCAAACCTGGTTACCCTGGAAGAAGACTTTACATAAGCCTTACTGGGAAAGAAATATTACATGGTGCCTTTGATATCAATGAAAATAGTGATGATGAAGGTGTATTATCAACGAATACAACTACAAAAATAATAAAGAGTGAAATTGTGCTTTATGAGTTCCAATAACCAACTATTCCTATGGGTTAATTCACAACTACATTTACCTTCTAACTGCCTTCCAACATTCCTGGGACCTATAATAAAATACATTTGAGTGGTGCGTTTGAGAGAATCATATATAAAGTGAAAGGGTATGTCGTGCCAACTAAGGGATACAAAACAATGAGTCACATTTAATAGATTTAAGTTAGAGAACCTATTTACTTTCCTGAATAACAGATAATTGGAGATGGAAAAGTTGGAGATAATGGATATTGCTGTAGATAAAAAGGGGTATTAAAATTTATTAATATATATAGAGCGCTTAAATTACTGCCGTGACAGATAGGAATGTTTATAGGATAGGTGAAGCCATAAGAATATTAATAGAGGTCATCGATGAGGAGAGATATTAGAAACCAGAAAAAATAATTATACAATTGGAAAACATAACATAATACAAATATAAAGACAACATAGAAACAAGGCTCAAAATCATTGCTGAAGAGTAAATCTCAACCACAACAAAGAAATTAGGATCCTATAAGGTACTAAATCAGCAAGAAGTGGTGCTATTTGCTTAATTAAAAAATCATAATAACAACGATTAATACAATATGATTTAACCATCGACAAATGGAGATATAATCAAATCACAATATCAAATTGTGATAAGAGCTAGTTTTGGAAGTAAATTTATTTTATATATTTAATTTCAGTAAGCTGTTGCAATCAAAGTGAATGCCTTGAATTGCCTATCTAAATATTGTCATCTACAGTATTGCAATAGCAGTCAATATAACCTCCTTTAGGATGGAACCCAATCCAACTTAATGATGAGAATCTTCAACTCTTAGCAAGTGCAAAACAAAGTGGAACTAGTTTACATTCGTTTTCTACATATTAGAAAACTTTGTAAGGTAGAAACAGCTATAATGAATAATAAGAATCCTAAAGATCAATCAGAGTTGGAAATTCAGTTCGATCGATCTAATCTTTAAATTATTAAATGAACTGAGTAATTTTATATTTTATTAATCATTATGATATCAAAATAGACTTAAAACTCTAATATATAAGACTAATGAAATAAAAGAACTATTACTTGTTTACAATTCAATAGAGACATACACGTCTCAATAAACATTCATATAGTAATAAAATTTTAGTTTAATATTGTAAAAAATTAGTATTCACTGAGTGTAATTATTTAATGATGTCAAAGTTTATAACTTACAATATTTATTCTTTTTAATTAATATTAATGTTAACCTTACATCAGAAAAGTCTCACCGAATCCAAAATCAAAAACGACAATACTTCTTTCTAAATAAACTAAAATCTTCGCTCATTTAATCCTTCACAATTTCTAAACAATCTTGATTAAGTTAGTAATATCAAAACTCCTTAATATAATGAAAATACTCAACAAATACAAACCCTAACAGAAAAAGCAGAGAGTAATTATTGTAGATTTCCTAAACTTCAATCTAATTCATTATTAAACATTTCTAAACCTATTGACTCTATGCCTTAATCTAAACATCATCAACTTAAATCTCAACTATCGACTATATTTTCTTAACAAAACCAAATTAATGACAATCATATTATTTTGCCAGGGTTACGAAAACAAAGAAAAGAATCTTAAATGTTTATTTAAATGATTGAACAGCAGGTCAGTTTTCCAATTTAAGAAACTTAAACTTCAAGATAAAAAAGATTTTAAAGAAAAAGAGATCACTAAACATAAAGTTAAACAAATCTAGATAGTCTAAATTCCTTATATCCTGATAATTCTTAATTAGATGACTCAAACTATAATAACAAAAGAGTTGAGTTCCATAAAAAAGTTAGAGTCATAAATCTAGAAAATGGAAAAATCGCAACTGAAGTCATAAAAGAAGAAGATGAATCAAAATCTCCAAGATAATACAAAAGAAAATTTGTATCTTAAAAGACAAAGTATTTCTATGAAGATGTCAATTCATGAAGATCAAAACATAATTTATAATCTTAAATAATATATACAATCTAACAACAATATTTACCAAGTTGATTGATATTTCCTCAATTAAAATCTAATATTTGTCGAAGTAGGTTTTACTTTCAGATTGTTAAATTTTCTCTGAACAATATTCTAATTTATCCTATTATTATATAAGTAGAGTCCTTATATATATAAATTCCCTTGAATAACAATTAAGAATTTCTTATATTTATTTAATTATTATTATGACAAATACTGAATTGGTTAGCACTTTTTATTATAGAATTTAATATCTATATGAAGGGTGTATTTAAATCTCTCATTCAATATTATAATGTTTAGGAAGTTTTAAATAACTGAGTGACTGTATAAAGAAAGTTTATATTCCTTCTTATCAAAATCTATTTAATTCTTTGGTATTCTTATTTCCTAATCAAACCAATTTAGTAAATCAGTATATTTTATACCATTAATTATTATAAATGTTTGAATATTATGCAATAGGAGATGAATAAAATAAAATTCAAGATATTCACAAATATCTTTTAACAATTTGCAATAAAAAAATGGTTGATAAGTTAGTGAATACATAATCTAAACAGTAAAGAGTTAGCACTTCCATAGAGTAAAAAACTCTGCCTACCTTTAATTATCGCCCTAAGGAGAAATGTAAAGTTAGTTTTTACACTAGATCCTACCTTAATTGGAGCCCAATATAAATATTTCAAGGCACAACCAAAAAGAAAAAAAATTTATTTAAGTACCCTTCAAAATGATTAATCGGAATCAACTCCAAGATTAAAAGCTAACTCAATAATCCAGGAGTAAAAAATCGAAAATTAAATGAATTCAGCAAGGGCCATATATACTGCATAATACCCAATAGACAGAAACATCTCTATTCAAAAAGCATAAACATCTAAAAACTACCACTTACCTAAATGTGATAGTAATTGGATTATGAATCTCAAAAGTATTAGATAAAGATAAGAATAATTATGAAAATATATATACTATAAACATTTCACCCTTACTTTTTTGTCATTGCTTTTAAATCTATTTTTATGTTTATTGGTTGTGGTTATGGGTTTTTTGATTTGAAAGTATTTAAATTAAGGTCTGATTCAGAGCCAGTAGTGTGATTTAAAGTGCTCACTTTTTTAGGATCTCTAGGAGATTTCAATATCTGTTGTGAAGAGAAAGGAACTTATGGCTCTCTTGTGTTAGGTGATTTTTGCTTTTGAGAATTTGTAGGCAATTTGATGTTTGAGTTGATTTTTACTGAAATGTATTTGATTTGTTCTGGTGGTTTTTGGTATTCTTTCTCCTTAGGTATGAGTTTATTAACCTAGTATTATTTTGGATGTTCGTTTTTATAATTCAAATTAGTAGAGCTATTAGATTAATATTTATCGCCACAATGTTATTATAATTGTTATGAATTGCCTTATGTTGAAATGGCCTAAAATGAATTTTCATAACAAATACTTTTTAATTGCGCTACTTTTCAATTAATTTTTAATAATTAGTGGTATATTCTTCAGAAACATCTAAATTTTTATATGAAGGACCAATATTCTTTTCTATTTTATTTTTAAGATTTCTAAGTTCAGAATTTATTTGGTAAACTAATTCTTGTTCCTATTGATCGTCTTCTATTTTATTGCGATTTATAAGAGATAGAGGTGATTCTTAATAATTTGATTACTTTTATGCATAATAGGGTTTACAAATTTCCTATCCACTATCGCTATCAGAAGGGAAATGGTTTTTTTGTATTTGATTTTTCTGATTCTCTTGAATTCTAGAAGTAATAGGACTGTATGAATCATTTTTATCTTCAAAATCTGTGAAGTCCTCTTCTTCAGATGATTCTTAGAACAATTTCTATGCCTGATTATATAATCTTCCTCTATTAATAGAAGGTTGAATTGTTGAATTAGCAGTACCAAAACTATCCAAAATTAGCATGTTTTCCTATTATTATAGGTTCAATTATTTGTATAACTCGTTTAGGTTGACCTCCTCTATTGTAGTGTTTGTGGGATTAGAATTTTATTTGAATCGAAAGTCATTGCTCACTCTTTCAAACTCATGTTGAAAAGTTAAAATTTTGTTCTCTTTTTGTAATGTAATTCTTGAGTAGTTATGATTTAAAGATGAATTAAGTGTGAGTTTGCAATTTGAAAAGAAATAGCCATTGATAATCAAAGATTGATGAATCATAAAATGCCAATGACTAAAGTTGATGGCATTGTTCAGGAACTCTTGATTGATGCCTTCGCTAAAGGAGCACTGCTTATCTTGATAAAAGCGAATCACTGAAAATGATTTGTCTGAATTATATGGGCCTAATTATGACTAGCCCATTTAATTTATAATAATAATAATTGGAATATTGAACTAATTATTTGCATAAGTAAATAATAAATATGGCTTTTGTATTTGATCATCTGCAAGATTATATAATCTATTTAACTTAGATAATGAGTAGAAATTAATTAAATAATACGATTCTTAAAGGGTTGATTAAAATGTGTAATTCTTCGGTTAGTAAAAATAATAGTATGTCAGAAACTGAAACATATATATTAAGAAAAGAAATAAATTACAACCTGAAATTGAAGATTTATTAAATAAATATATAAAATGTATCAAGAAAGTGAGTAAGAACAAATCAAAAGTTAGTGGGTAAGACAGATACTTATGTCCAATGACTCCAAAATTGTTGCAATTAAATATTAAGAACAATGGCTTCTCTATAATTTAATAGAAAAAAAGTCGAAAATATTATTATTCCAAAGGAGTGGACCAGGAATGTTTTCTCCAGACTCTTTGTATTTTATCGCTGTAGGAGTAAACTTTTCAGAATAATAAGAAACAGTATTATAAATGAAGCTAATGCCTCATTTCGAGAATCCTGTTCAATTGTTGACTCTTGAAAACTAAGTCAAATGTCTTGATATAAATGAGCAATCAAATAAGTTGTTATTAAATCTAATGAATGGTTCTTTTGTTATTTGGGATATTAATACGAAACAGAAAGTTCTGCAATTAAATTAGAGTACACGATTTGATTTTACTTAATTTTGCAACAATCGAATTATCGGAACTCAACCTCATTGTATTTCTTATTTTGATTAAACCCGATTGAAGCAAATTAAAAAAACCTTTGTTTCAGGAAGATTATCTGAATATTAGAAATATTCTCATTACTGCGACGTTAAACAAATAACCTCTTGTTTAATACTTTTTCGACAGAGTAGAGGAATGGAAAAATTTTGTTATAGAATTATCAATAATTCAAACGGAAAAATGATTAGAATATTTAGAGACTGCTAGCGATTTGAGAATCTAAACATAAATGTTTCTCCAGATCATAAACGATTTGCAAGATTATCAAAAATTTAAAATACTTAGATCGAGCTTTTAGAAATAGATTCAGGTAAATCGTATAATTTTATAAATTGCTTGGATACTAAATAACCAATTTGTTTTAGTTGTGATTGGACTATCATAATCTAATCCACTAAGCATGGTTATGCAAAAGTTTATAGAAAGATTGAATGAATGTTTAATTTTATTTATATATCCTAATAAGATTATTAATCATAAATATTTTCACTATTTTCAGGATTTATAATCCGTACTAGAGCTTCAAATAATCTTATGCATATTTATCTACTGACTAATAGACATATAGAAAATAAAGTAAAATTGATCATTAGAGATTAGGAAATGAAAACTAAAAGAAATCTAAATTGGAATTGACCCTGTTTTTGATCATTGATTCTCATTTTGAGAGTATATATTGAAGAGTTATTAATATTTCTATTAGAATATGCGAATATAATTTAGAGAATATATTTGGGAAATCACAAATAACCACAACTTGTAAACAACAACTATTTAATTGGTATATGAGTAAATCAATTTATGATTATTCAAATATGACTTATTATCAGTTGATCATTTTAACAATAAATTTGAATATATATAAATGAAAGTTTAATTCTAAACTGATTATGACTCTCGTGTGACTCATAACCCATCTAAAAAGAGAGAATTTCAATATAACACTAAATAGCCAGAAATTATTACACTTCAAAATTATGAATCAAATTGCAACAGAATTGAATCGATGCCTGGACATATGAGATCAAAATCTTATGAACATGATTGTTTAACAAAAGCATCCAATACCTTTGGACTTAATGTGGATTAACCTTCAGTTTAACCTCTCAAAACTAAGCGTTAACACAGCATTTCATAAAAAGAAAATGATCCTGGATTTATTTCTCCAAAATTTAGATTTGAAAGTTGTGACACTCTTGTTACAAGGAAATCATAAAAGTAACTTATTCAAATACAGATTTTAGTAGTTTTATTAATGAACTTTAAGAATGCGTAGACCTTTCGAAAGTGACCGAACTATCAATGCAATCTTAAATTTCACCATAGAAAGCATATACTGATCTCTAGTAAAAAATTGAGGCCAAAGATTACTTAATCGATGAATTGTAAAAATAATTAACAACTTCAATCAAAAATATGACCTAATAAGTAGATCTAATAAGAAATGAAAAAAATCAGGTGATTTAATAATAAATTAGACAAATAGAAATTTATGAATAATAACTAATTGAGAGTAGATAAGAGGTATAATTAAAGAATACTGAATTGTTAAGTTTAAAGAAGAATAATAGGGAATTAAAGAAATTATTAGATTCAAAATAAGAAATATTCATGTTAAATTGTAACAATACTTTATTTAAAGTTAGCAATCCCATCCAATTTTTAAACAAAAAAGGAGTGCATGTGCCCTCAATTAGAAAGAGAAAATAAAGCTTTACTTGCCAAAGTTGAATAATTCCGACATTAATTATAGGATATAAAACAAAACCTTGAGTTTAACAATTTGTCAATTAATAACCAAATCTCTGTTATTGAGAAGTGCGATTTTACATAATTTGAAAAAACCTTTAAATAGTTGGCAGATGAACTTAATTTAACAATCGATAGCAAAAATATTAACTCTAGTTTTAGTATATTGAATCAAGAAGTTATTGAAGGTGTGAAGACCCTTAAATAATAATATAAAGAGAATGAAAAATTCTTGAGATGTCTCAAAGATCTTGTAATTTAATGTGCGCCTTAAGATTATTTCTTCCAGACAGATCCAAGTTTAAAAGAAGTATGGAAGTTTATTAAACAAATTTTGTAATCTTACCTTGAAAATAAAAAATTAGCTTCTTAAAATGAAGTATTTTGTATGATTATAAATTAGGATATCGTCATCAATTTGTGCAAGTACTTTAGATGTAATAAATCTGAATTAAATCATAAGGGGGCTTGTTTAATAGTAGATTAGGAGGTCTATTAAAGAATAGTTGAAAAAATTAAGCGAATCTTTAAATTAACTTCATTAACCAATATAAGAGAACTTGATCGACGGCTAGATTATTATTTATAGTGACTAAATTCGGAATAAATAATTTTGAAGCTTATTGCTTTATCTTATTATGATATTTACATTTTAATTTTTTCATCATCAATAGCAATTAATTTAAAATAAAAAATTCAGAAATTATTAGTTATTTGGTGATTATAATCTAGTTTTTAATAGATTTTAGTGATAATATGATTAAAGAAATCAAAATTACATTTTTAGGCAATTCTGGGGTTGGAAAGAGTAGCATAGTAAAGCGTTATTGCTTTGATTAATTTGATTAAAATAATCAATCAAATTTAGGGGCAGATTGTGCTCAAAAGGAAATGGAATTTTAAAACAATAAAATAAAGTTATAAATATGGGATACAGCTGGATAAGAGAAATTCAGATCTTTGGTTCCTCTGTTTTTAAGAAGTATTAATTTAGAAAATTTAGATGCTCATGTGGCAATCATTGTTTATGATATAACATAAAAATCATCATTTACTTAATTAAAAGAGTGGGTTTCTAGTCTCGAATAAATATGTCCAAAAAATAATTGTAATTTCTCATCTTATTCTAGTTTTTGTCCTTGTTGGAAATAAATGTGATTTGATAGATTAAGAAGAAGTTACATATGATGAAGCTAAGCAATATTCATATGTACAATAATAATATATTTAGAATCTTAAAGCACCCCTCCATTATACAAGTTGCAAAACGAATCAAGGGATTCAAGAACTATTTCAAAAAATTGTAGAGGAGTATTTCAAATAACAAGAGGAATTATAAAACACAGTATATTTAATAATTATATTTGTAGGAAACACAAAGAAATGAGAAATAAAATAGCAAATTGAAAGTTCAAAAAAAATACTATTCTACCTGTTGTTGATAATTTTATTATATATTGTATTAAAATTACTACTTATCCCTTGAATCAGTGCTATTAAGATTTGTTAATATCATTCAATTCTTTTTATAATTTCTATTTTTCTTCGCATAACTATGAAACTTAATTTGTTAACTCAGTTACTATATTTTACATTAAAGAATAATGATCTTCTAATTCTGTTGCCCTTTTTTTCATCTCTTCTAAATGATAGTCTTCCTATTATTGTATAGATTATTTTAAAATGATATTTTCATTTTGATATTACTAGACTTTAGTATTTGCTACTTTTAGATGCTTATTTGTTGAGACCACTATTTCTTATAACTTTTAATTTTCCTAAAGTAATACGCTAATGATAAATAAGGATTATACTGTAATTTATTAATGGATTTCTAAGAAGATTCAGATGTTTCTTTTAATTATTTGTCTCTTTCAATTGAAATTTATTTTAATTAGTGATTTTATTATTTCAATTAGTTAAAGTCTTTCTCTAATTTTTCATTAAACGTTATAACAGCTTATAATTAATCGGTGAGATATTTAAGTTAATCTTATTTTTAATTTGCTACTTGGACAGACTTTACGCTGCCACTATCACTTGGTTCATAATATAATGATGATCTAAATTAATACATTTTAAACAATTAATTCTTGATCAATAAAATAATAAAAATTATAAAACTAATTTTAATTAATACATAATTTATTCATATTGAAGTGTTCCTCGTTTTTGTTTCTAGAAATTAATGAATTATTGATTTAATAGATTCATTTATTTCTATTAAGGAGAAACTTAAAATAGGATAAGAGTTTTCGAATTCTTAATCATCTTAGAGAGAGTCTAACAAGCTGATTAGCTTTTTGATTTGTTGTAGTACTCTCTATGAAAATTCTTTATCATGGTATAATGTTTTTTCATCGTCCAAATTCACTTATTTAGTAATGTTTCGCAATTTAAATTGTTTCTTGATTTCGTGTTGAATAATTATTGAAATATTGGAACGTATTATAATTAAGTAATTAATACGTTCTCTTGTTTTGTGGTTTAAGCTATCTGTATTTCCAATAAGTTCTATTAATTAACTAAGTCTATGGTATTGCTCTAGTATTAATTAATTTTCAGTTTTTTTTTCTATTTCCTCTCTAGGCTTCTCATTGAGACGAATATCACAATTCTCAGTTTTCGGTTTTTTACTATAGCATGAGCCCATTATTACAAATGTAATTGTAAAACTAAAACAATAATGATTATTTAAAAATTATTATATTCAGAACTCTTGAGAAAAAGATTTATTTCAAACCATACGTAATTAATTTCTAAATAAAATTACAAACCAATCCAATTTATTTAGGATTTAAATTTATTCTATGGCTTTAATCAAATGTTATTGATCTATTGTGCAAATAGGTAAATTATAGTTTTTTAAAGATATTAAAATTCGTACAAATTTATGATTATTGATTTACAACTTAAGGTTTCAATCGTCTTTTTCTTTGAAGTTCAGTGAAGCATCCAAATAAGAAATTACATCATTTAATATTGTAATAACGTGTTATTGAACATTCACAATCAAAACTACTCTATAATTTATATACCTATAATTAATATTAAGAAAATATTTATATTAAAAATTGTATAATTATAGTTAATTACAATAAATAAATTTAACTATTAGTCAATTAATTTTAGTTTAGTTTACTCACATAAATGAACTTGAAATCGAATTCTAAAAAGCTGCTAAAAATATTCATATATTTTGTTTAGATGTCTAAATCAAATTTAATTAATAACAATTGTAAATAAAATTATGGAATTCAATTTAATTAAATGAAATTAGTATTATAATAAATAAGAAATTAATTTTTTATTTGTTACTATTATTTCATACAAAGATTCCAAAAGCATAAAATATTATACAAAATTGGAAGAAATAAATCATTTATTTTTCTGATTGGTTGATAATTGAAAGAATTTTAATTCATTTCAAAATATTCAATAATTTTTAACTTAAACTTTTATTCAATATTCATCTGCATCATCTTCTTTTAGATCACCATTTTCCCACAATCCAGTGATTGGCATCCCATTTATTGTTGTTTTTCCATATCCATGTTTCAGACCATCTTTAAATTAACCATCATGTTGGTCGTCTTAACTATTGAACAGAATTCCTTAGCCATGCATTTTTCCATTTAGAAAATCACCTACACAAATCAAATTCAAATCTATACCTCTATAAAACTTATTATTTGGATATTTCATTTCTCCTTTTCCTGTGATTTAACCCTCTTTGAAATTACCCTCGTAAACAACTTTGTTACTGAAATAGTACTTCCCATACCCCTCCATTTTATCATCTTTAAATTAACCATCATATATATCTTCATTATCCTTATACTTTAAATATCCTCTGCCATTTTTTAAACCTTTTTAGAAATAGCCTTCATAGTCATAATCTTTAGTTTCTAATTTACCTTTTCCATGAGGCAAGCCTTACTGACTCTATCCTTAGTAGTATTCATCCTGTTTTCTGATTTCAAGGTTATTGATAATTAAATCACCTTTCCAAATTCCTTACTTAATATCATCCAATACATTACTTTTAAGATATCTTATTGTAATTCTCTACCCCACCCATTTCTAATGTTTTTTTCAAAATATCCTTCGAAAAGTTCTGATTCTTGCAAATAGATTCCATAACCATGCCTATCGTAACCTTAGATCTATCCTTTATAGTAACTTCCATCTTCATATTTGAGAATGGCTTCTATGCTATTTTCTTAATTAATTTTTTCTGGACATTGATAATAACCATGTTCATTAATCATCTTTTTGACCCATTCTGGAAAATGGTTTTCAATTTAGAAATCCTTATCAGTTATTTTTATTGGATTCCTTTTTAAAAATATTGTCGATTAATTGTTTGATAAAATATTCTATTAGTTTTATTATTCATTTTTTTTAATTTAGGAGGCAATTAAAGACTCTTTTGGTTATTTTACCTCCTAGTTAACGATCTACTATTTTTCTTATTTTAAGTCATTAATCAAAGATATCTTGCTTTAATTGTTTAAATTAATTTAACTAGTTGTTTATTGACCCTTTTTATAATATATTTAATTCTTACCACTTTAATTTAGCTATTGTGTTATGGCACTTTCATTTATTCCTTATTTTGATTTAAAATGAACTATTCTACAATAATATCTGGTTCATTGGTTTCACCTTGTTAATTTATACTACCCTAATTATTATTTGAGGGATCATTGAAACTATCTTAAGAGAGTTATCCACCCATTTGCTGTACAAAGGATGTAAATATTAATAAAATAATTATTAAAAATCTAATAATTTTATAAACATAAAATTTAAGAAGATGTAAGAATTGACTAGTATCAGATAAACCACTGATGATGATATTAATACCACTAGCTAATCTATCTAAATACCTGTGTTTAAGAGGCATTTTGGGAACAGTCTTACATTATTATACATAAGGGGTGAGCCATTAATCACAGTTGGTCCCCATTGTAAACAATTTATAAATAATTAGTTTAGGGCCTCTGACATTATGCATGATAGTTACTTTTGGTGCAGCCAGTTACTTTTTAATTTTTCAGATTGCAATTAGCAAGGGTCTTTATGTATACTACTTCTCAATTTTTGTTGCTGCATTGCAAATGTTTAGTTACTTGATTACTGCCCTCAAAAATCCTGGCATTGTGACTAGTTCTAGAGAATATAAAGGCGTATTGTAATGTATAGTAAGAAAAAGTGATAATTTTTATTTTTAAGGTTTGTAACAACCCAAGAGACTTAGGTGTATTGTATCATTGCGAAGATTGTGATGTGTGTATCTAAGGATTTGATCATCATTGTCCTTGGACGGGTAAATGTATAGGTAGAGGAAATATTAATGCCTTTTATATATTCGTAACTATGATACCAATATATATTGTATACTTCATCATAGTTTCCTTGTTATGATTAATGAAATAATATATTCAATCGATTTTTTTATTATTGTAATATATTCCACATCATAAAGCGAAAATTCCTAAAAATAGAAGTTTTAACCACTTTGTCATGGACAAGCCTTCCATTATTAAGTAATTCTTTGTTGATCTAATTGTTTAACTGAATTTAAGTTGTAGTTACCATTTATTTATTTAAACAGTCAAAATTACCAAAATTGAGAAAGTATTGTTTTGATAATTCTTCAATACAAATTAGAATTTAAAATATATCAAATTTTGAAAGTCTTGACTTCAATTAAAGACTTACATTAAACTAGAATAAATCATTGGATAACAATATTACATTATTCTATGTATGGTAACTGAAATATGATAATTAATGATAAGTTACTTAACAATTAAGTTATATATAATAGTAAAAATTTAATTAAAAGGAATTTTACTGGTTATTCAATATTATGAATGATTATTTGTTATAATTTATACTCTTATATTTCATTTCATTGTAGGCATGGCTGTGCTTAATGTGTAGCTGTCTGATGGTTCTTTCCATCTAGAAGTGATTGTTTTCATTTAAGTGAAAAATCTAATACCAGCTTTGCCATAGAAATTGGCATCACCGTTAAATGATCTCTTATTTCCAGTGAATGAAAACATAGGCAAAGGAACTGGGATAGGGAGGTTAATTCCAATTTATCCTGCATTGACTTCATTTTAGAATTTTCTAGCAATTGATCCATTCTATGTGAATATAGCTGTTCCATTTCCCCAAGGATTACTAATAATGTATATAAAGATTGCATTACCTGTTAATAATCTCTAAGGCTTGATCAAGGGTATCTGCATACAATATATTAAGGACTGGTCCAAATATTTCTTCTTTGTAGGATGTCATATTTGTGTTCATCTTAAAATAGAGCAATTGTATACATTATCAATAATGGTTGGACCAACGAAGTAACCCTTTGGATACTTTGGATGTTTAAATGATCTTCCATCCAAGATCAATTTACCTCCTTCCTTTTCAGCTGTGCCAACTAAATAATGGATTCTCTCATATAATTCTTTATAAGAAACAGGAGCAATATCGATATTTTCATGTCCAGGTCCAACCTTGAAAGATTTAGCTTTAGCAATAAGATCAGGAATCCATTCCCTACTTTTTCCTACAAAAATAGCCACACTCAAGGCCATGCATCTTTGGCCAGTTGAGCCAAAAGCTGCAGAAGCCAAAGCATTCAAACAGTCCTCCTTATCAGCATCTGGCATAATTACACCATGATTCTTGGCTCCCATATTGATTTGGCATCTCTTAAATGTTTTTGAAGCATTTTCATAGATATAATCACCAGCTTTGTTTCCTCCCACAAAAGATACAGCCTTGATATCAGGGTGTTCACAGATGTGTTTAGTTGTTTCAAAACCTCCTTGTACAACATTGACAACTCCTTTTGGAACTCCAGATTCCTCGAGTAATTTAGTCAAATATGTGACTGCTCCTGGTACTCTCTCACTTGGTTTCAATACATAAGTATTTCCTGTGACAATTGCAATGGGGAACATCCATAACTAAAATAATGATCTATAAATATACTGGAATCATTGCAGGGAAATTAAAAGGACAGACTCCTGCACAGACACCCAAAGGCACTCTGTAACTATAGGTGTCAACACCTTTAGCCAAATTCTCCACTGTTTCTCCCTACATGACATGTGTGATTCCACAAGCAGCTTCTACTACTTCCAATCCTCTAATGACATCACCCTTTGCATCTGCCAATGTTTTGCCGTGCTCCTCTACTATTATATTAGCAATGTCATCTATTTTAGATCTGATCCTAGCTTGATACTCAAACATATATCTAAAGTTAAATCTACGGTATACCTTTGTCTGGTTGGCAATGGCACTTAAGACCACGTTTTAAATGCTGTTTTAGCTGCATCGACTGCCTCATTGAATTCGGCTTAAGTGGTCTATTTAGTAATTCCAACAACTTCATCGGTTAAAGGAGATCTTCTTTCCAAAGCTATTCCTCCATTAGATGCTTTCCAGACTCCGTTGATGTAATTTTAAGCAATGTTGCTGAATCTAAAAGATTACTTTCGTAGTTGATTGTGGAACATTAATAAAATATTTGCGTATTATTTTAAATCTTTTAATCTGATATTAACTATTAAACAAATTCACATCTTAGATATTATTATACATGTTACTAATCAATTTTTATTGAATTCTCTCAATCTATTTGCTACAATAGAATCTGATGTCTGTCTATAATGGATTTTAGAATATCATCTTTTTATTATAAATAATGACTGTTTCTTTAGTTTATAATTCAAAAAAGTAATAAATATAAAATGAATCCTCATTTCACGACATCATAGAATAGAGAAATTATTAAATGAAGCAACTCATCTTTATTATTTAAAACTTCAACATAATATTGATGTAAAGCTTGTAAATCATTTTAATGTTTTTCTGTTATCTCTTGCATTTAATCAGGAGTTTTATTATTCACAATTACAGCATTTAATTTCTAAATCTATTCATTTTATTTTATTATTTATTTGCACAAATCTATAAAATTTTAATTCTATTACTGTCTTATTTCATTGATCTCCTTATCCTTTTATTACGACAACTCAACATACTATCTTAGTGTCTTTAATAATAGATAAAAAATACGTCTAAAATACTAGGCTACTCAAAAGTCCGTTCCTATTAAATTTAAAATTATTTTGTCATTGAATTCCTCCTTGAATGAGAACCTTACTGAACCACATTTAACTATCTTTCCAGTTACGTCACCTTATTGGATTTCTCTTTTAATTACAACTGCAACTTGGTAATGTTGGTTTCATCCATATATTTTAATGATTAATTATTCTGAGACATAGCATGATCTATTTCAGATTTATTTTGAGACTAGAAAAAATCAAGACATGTTGATTTTGGTGATTATCCAAATCGTTACTCAACCTCGCATATATAACTATTGTTTTATGAATATACTCCTTGATGTCTTAAACTCTCAAAGGGAAGTTTCTTATCATATTAATTCATGCTTTAATATTCTTCGAGTTCTAATTTAAACTTCTCCATCTTCTTCTTAAACGATGTTGCCTACTATTCCGCCTCGTAAAGGCTCCTCCTTAACGTGGTTAATTATGATTCATATTAAGCTTGCTTTACTCCTAAAATCCTTTAATGCTCTTCCTTGATCCCTTGGATTTGAGCCTTCAAACTCTCTATCGTTTTCAATTCCTACGGATCTTTTATTATGATCTATTGTTATTCTGGTTCAATTGACCTTGCAGTTGGGGGACATGACAGTAACTATGATTTAAGGGTTTAGTTCTTTTATTGCACCTTAGCTATTTCCTTTTACTGGTTTTACACTAGATAATTCATGTCTTCTATTATTTGTTTATTGTTTTCGATTTCTTTTATATATTCCTAAAATTTATTGTGCACTTCCTCAAAATCTCCACAATTTAGTTTTGATAAGAAGAATCCTTCTGAATCATATAACTGTCCTATTCTTTCCCGCAATTCTGTAATTTTCAATTGTTAATCTTCGACTTTATTCTGATATTCAATTTTCATCTATTCAATTTGTTTATTTTGTTGTGCTATGATACTATCCTTTACATTAAGGCTTTCTTCTAAAGTAATGATCGTATTAGTTGTCTAATGCTCAAATTATCCAAAATCTTGAAAACTTCCAATGTCGTCAATTGGGTTTTACAAAAATCCCATGATCTCTTATTATTATTGCGGCAGTAATTATTACATCATCTCTATCAAATATTGTGAATTCACTCGTAACAGTGTATTTATAAAGTACTATATAAATTTTGCTAATTCTAAATTGCAATCAGAAAGTGCGATGTCATCATCAAAGTCTATAACATCTAATTTATATTTTTTTCTTGCCAATTGTATATTATGAATAATTTGGTTCCATAATGCTCTTCTGACATCCATCCCTAGACTAGAAATTTTGAACATTATATTTACTAATCTTCTAATAATTAAGCAAACACTATGCCATCTTGAATTTCGGTAAAGTTATGCATCTACCTTTTTGAGTAATTCCATTTATTTAGCTATATCAATAGTGATGATTCTTACAAGTGTAATAGCACTTTTCATTATTAATTATTGATAAAAATATTGAAAAAAACAATAAATTCTTATTGATTATTCTTTATTTGAATTCATAATTCTAAATCATTGTTAAATCTTCTATTAATAAAGCTATTAAATATAGTTTATAGCATAACCTAAAGAGATTGTAGGCATTTTTTAAATGAATAATATAATTTAAGAGAATTCGAACTTCTTTTCAAATTTAATTTGAATACTTAATTATTAATTTCACTTCAAAGAATACAGGAATAATATATTCTAATTCTTGATCAGAAATGCTGGTTATTCACTTCTCTCTAACAAGCTCGCTTGAGAATTTACAAAGTGGAACCATTAATCTCTTTCATTCTTTAGAAGTAAGAGAAGTATGTCCATCAGAATTAAGTATTTTTAACATAAATATATATATAAATTAAAGACTTTAATCAGTGCTTTTAAGGTGCTAATTTAATCTTTGATAGTTCTATGATTTCTTTGTTGGTTTTGATTAATCTCTGGAAGTTATGCTGGCTTTGGGAATTTGTTTGTATTTAGAAAGACTTTTTGTAGAGCTAGTTCAGTCGATTTTCGGAATATGATAAGTAAGATCCTTCTTGACTTATGAGATTCTACATTTGATCGTATTTTTATGTGTCTTAATCTTTATCACCGAGATCTAATAGTTGAGGTTAGGATTAGGGCTTATATTATCTTCGAGATAAAGTACAATGTTACTTTGAGAACAGTTTTAAGGCATTCTCATTATCCTTAAGTAAGTTGAATTTCATACTTTGGTATTTTGATTAAGGTTTATTCTGGTTTTAAGAATAACACTTTATTTAATCTTACTTTGTAATGATTTAATTTCTTTGTCGTCTACGCTCCATAGATACAATTCCTTTTCTTAATATTGGTCATCGACATCAATGGAGCTCAAGAATCGTTGAGTTCTGCTCGAATATCGACAACCTTCCTTTGTATTGTTTAGCTAATTGTTATACTTTCTGTCCGAATGAAAATTAGAGATCTTGGAAGTCCTATTCAATTTGAGTTGCACAGCATCTCTTCGCTATTCTGAAATCTCCTTGATTTTCAATTAATGGGGATCAATCTTCCTTTATTCTAGATTTTTGTATAAGTGCCTTGGTGAAGACGATTTGCCCTTTGGAGCAAACATACTCATGACCATCTACATTTATAGTCTTTGATGAGCAGCTTAGTCTTCTTTTTTATTCCGATATCTTTGGATCATCTTCCTAAAAATATGAGCATATTTGGTAATTTTAGATAAGTCATTTGCTTATCTGATCTACTGTCTTCTGTCAATAATTGAGTCAATTAACTTAAGTCTATCATGATAGTTATCAAGAGATTCGACAGCATTTTTTATTTAAGCTCTGGAAAAAACATCAGATATTTGGTTATATGTATTAGCTAATTTTTTATTCATTATATTATTGAGTAGATATTATAAAATCAAGTAGTAATTTCTCAAAATAACCATTATTGGATTTAATACAACCTAATTTTGGTAATACGTTATCAAATATATTTATGCTTCTCCAGAAAGTTATTTCATAATAATAAATAATGTTAAACTGTACAATCAAGAATTGATTAGTTGATCAGCAACTAAACATGAATAACTAAATAATAAACTATGCCAATATTATTGCCATTACATTTGTTATAATTATATTATGTTCAATATACTTAAAACTAAATCTATACATAAACAAGATAATACGTAGGAAAGTTATGATGCATTCAAAAGACCTCCAGATTTTTAGTTCGCTGAAAAACATGGAGTATAATAGACTTTGAATATAGCTAGCCTCTAGATTTGCAGTAGCCGATAATGAAAAAGTATAGTTTTGTGTTTGTTGTGGAATGCCAATCTAAAATGATCAGTTACCATTGTGTTGTGATAAATAGGATATTAATTTTAATGGGGCTGGGATCCCATTGTATTTTGAGTTCATTTAATTTGCTGCAGTTTTGCTAGTAACCTTGGGGTATTTTTGTATCTAACCAAATAGATTGATATCAGGCATATACAATACTGTGACTAATGTCCAAGGTAGCTCTTGTGAAGAGTAATCAGATACTTGTTCTTTGAATTATTACAATAAATACGCTTTGTCCAACAAGGCAGAGTAAATTATTTAAAGTCTATAATAGATAATATGATGTTGGTCTTAATGTTTTAGATTTAATTTCTACTCTCATCATAATTGGCTTTACGATTTACTATAGAAGGTGGATGAATTTAACTGCATAGGAAGTGGATAACTCAGTTGTTACCATCTCTGATTTTTCTATCTAAGTAAGCAATTTGCCTTTAGACGCAACCGAATAAGAAATAAAGGAATTTTTTAGTAAAATTGAAAAGAAGGGAGCTGAAAAATAATTACATATTTAAAGTATTTGTCTAGGATGGAACATTTAGTAGTACACTAATACACTCAATGATAAGTTAGCCAAAGAAATTTAGATTAGTAATTTGATAGCATTGTATTTTTTTACTTCATTTTCCATAGAGAATAAGCAGGAAAGTTGAAGAACAAATAGCAAAAAGAAGTACTTGAACAAGAAATAACTGCACTCAATAAGGATATTAAAGAGTTTCTTGAGGCATTTGATTAAAAATTCTTACTAAGTGGAGTTGCATTTATTACATTTAACACTAGCGNCTATCATGATAGTTATCAAGAGATTCGACAGCATTTTTTATTTAAGCTCTGGAAAAAACATCAGATATTTGGTTATATGTATTAGCTAATTTTTTATTCATTATATTATTGAGTAGATATTATAAAATCAAGTAGTAATTTCTCAAAATAACCATTATTGGATTTAATACAACCTAATTTTGGTAATACGTTATCAAATATATTTATGCTTCTCCAGAAAGTTATTTCATAATAATAAATAATGTTAAACTGTACAATCAAGAATTGATTAGTTGATCAGCAACTAAACATGAATAACTAAATAATAAACTATGCCAATATTATTGCCATTACATTTGTTATAATTATATTATGTTCAATATACTTAAAACTAAATCTATACATAAACAAGATAATACGTAGGAAAGTTATGATGCATTCAAAAGACCTCCAGATTTTTAGTTCGCTGAAAAACATGGAGTATAATAGACTTTGAATATAGCTAGCCTCTAGATTTGCAGTAGCCGATAATGAAAAAGTATAGTTTTGTGTTTGTTGTGGAATGCCAATCTAAAATGATCAGTTACCATTGTGTTGTGATAAATAGGATATTAATTTTAATGGGGCTGGGATCCCATTGTATTTTGAGTTCATTTAATTTGCTGCAGTTTTGCTAGTAACCTTGGGGTATTTTTGTATCTAACCAAATAGATTGATATCAGGCATATACAATACTGTGACTAATGTCCAAGGTAGCTCTTGTGAAGAGTAATCAGATACTTGTTCTTTGAATTATTACAATAAATACGCTTTGTCCAACAAGGCAGAGTAAATTATTTAAAGTCTATAATAGATAATATGATGTTGGTCTTAATGTTTTAGATTTAATTTCTACTCTCATCATAATTGGCTTTACGATTTACTATAGAAGGTGGATGAATTTAACTGCATAGGAAGTGGATAACTCAGTTGTTACCATCTCTGATTTTTCTATCTAAGTAAGCAATTTGCCTTTAGACGCAACCGAATAAGAAATAAAGGAATTTTTTAGTAAAATTGAAAAGAAGGGAGCTGAAAAATAATTACATATTTAAAGTATTTGTCTAGGATGGAACATTTAGTAGTACACTAATACACTCAATGATAAGTTAGCCAAAGAAATTTAGATTAGTAATTTGATAGCATTGTATTTTTTTACTTCATTTTCCATAGAGAATAAGCAGGAAAGTTGAAGAACAAATAGCAAAAAGAAGTACTTGAACAAGAAATAACTGCACTCAATAAGGATATTAAAGAGTTTCTTGAGGCATTTGATTAAAAATTCTTACTAAGTGGAGTTGCATTTATTACATTTAACACTAGCGTAAATTATTGAGTCTATATTATAAGTAAGAAGCCCAAGAATGTAGAAAGTTCCACAATCAAACAAAAATTTAATTGCTATTTCATTCATTTTATTATTGTTTCAGAAAAAAGAGATAATTAACCAAATTCAAAGGAAAAACACCATATGTGGTAAGAGCACCTGAACCAGGTGACATCATGTGGGAAAATCTGGGAGAAAAACCTTGGAAATAGATTTCGAATTAAACTTGGACAAATTTAGCAACACTTCTCATTTTGTGTGTATGTTTTGCAGCCATCCTTGGAATTTCAATTGGATAAACTTCTTTAGCTAAAAGTGGATCAAAATCTGAGAGTAAATCAGTGGGATTTATCATCACATTTTTGGGTTTGGTAGCTTCCTTTATCATTTCATTCCTTAATACAATTATGGCATTCACAATAAGGAAGCTAGTATCATATGAAAAACCATATACTTAAACAGATTTTAATATTAGTTATGCAAATAAGCTAGGAATGGTAAATTTAATTATTTAATTAAGTCCTAATTTATTAATACCGCCATCATACCATTATTAGTTAATCTAACACTATAGGATGAGGAATTACTAATAAGCTTATGGAAAAGTGGAGGACTCAATTCTGATGTGAGTCTCATTTTAATTATGAATGCCATATTTCCATGGTTAATCAATATTTTTGACCCATTCTACTTTTGGAAATTAATCAAAAGATAGAGAGCCAAAAATCAAGGAAGTTAATGCACACTGACTCAAAGAGAAGCTAACCTGCTCTTTGAAGGAACTAAAAGTGACTTATCTCAAAAATATGCCACAATAGTTAAGTCTTTAATGTTGACTTTCTTTTATGCTTAACTATTGCCTATAGGAATACCTATTGCTTTGGCCTTTTTATTGGTAAATTATTGGATTGAAAAATATTTACTATTGAAAAGATCATCAAGAAATGCTCCTGTAGGCAAATAATTGGCAGAGGAGATGATAGATTTGTATATAGAATTGACTTTATTGCTTTTTGCAGCAGGAAATTGTATTTGGTAAAAGGTTGTAGTAGGGGATATTAATCCGATTGTTTGGACATAGTTAGCAGTGGCAGCATTTTAATTCCTACTTCCTGTTGACTGGATATTTGAATGGTTTTTCAATTTTGAAGAGGTTCAGACTACAGAAACATATGAACAACAGAAAAGTTAGTTATGGGATGTAAGATATTAGAATATTAAAGGATTATTTAAAACGAAATCCTGTAACTCAATAAAAATGTATTGAATAATGGATTCAGGAATAGGGAGGAGAATAAAATAAAAATGTCTAAGGATTTTTGTAAAAATTAGAAATAAAATACTAACAAGACATGACAGAGGCCCAACACAAGCTTATCAAAAAGTTTGTACCGAAAGATTTAATCAATGTATGTATAATTCACTCTATCCCAAGTCTCATTATGAGATCAGAAAAAATCAAATTCTACCAAATAATCTAGAAGAATCTTTATTATTCAAATAGTAAGGAATGAATGCTCAGAAACCAGAGATCAGATAAGCAGAATCCCTCTACTTTCCAAAACGAGAAACAGAATTCGTACCTAATAGACCATAAATTAAATAAGCTGATTCTTTCACATATGATTGAATAAATTTATATAAAATCCAATATGATCATGGTTAACCTTATGAAAATGAAGGGGATACATATTTCTTTGACTTTTTTGGTTATTCCATCTGCTGCGATTAAAATACAGGTTCTTAGTGTACTTAAGGGGAAGTCTGCTTTGATTTCTACAAAGTCTTATTGAATTATTATTAAGTTCCAGGTGATTCATCAAATATTTTATACCTTCTAGTTTAACTAGTCCCAATTTTATCGATGGTTTAATCTAGTTTTGTTACTGGTTATAAGTATTATTATAATAAATCATCTTCAGGGTCATAAGGTACATCAGCAAGATGCATAGTTTTAACCTATTACACATCTTGATTTTGAACATACTGTTCTTATTTCTTATTGCTCATTTCATTTTGGTTTGATTAGGGATTATAGGGAACTCTAGAGAATTCCTATTTTCTTGAAGCAGAGGGTCTCAAATACTTATCCAATTAAGTAGTATCTTAATAATTCTAATTTGGTTAAGGAGAATTGAACTTTTAACCTTATAAGATAGTTTAGTAAGGACTTAGATAATTTTATGATTGACCTGAATTTAGCCTTTATTCTTGATCGATTTGCTATTCAGATACTTTAGGATCAGGAGAACTGTATCTATTATAGTCAAATTTCTAAGCACCCACTTAGGGTCTTCTCCCCGTGAAGAATTCATAATTTGAGATTCCTCCTTGATCTACTGGTTCAACAAGGGGAGTCTATTCTTAATCATTATTAAAATGTTCGTTATCTTTTAATTAGGGATGATCAATGTAGACCTAAGGTATTTGTGGGACAAAGAGATCTTCTTATTTAAAGATCTCTGGTATCATTTAAGCCTTGGTCTCGATCAGTTTGTATTCGGGCTATTTATTAATGAGGACTGCAAATGGGATTAATGGGCAATATTTTATAAATTGTTGAGAAGAGATGATAACATCATTGCATTTAATCCTTTTTTTCAAAAATTGAATGTCTTGATTACTAAAGATATACTCCTACTTTTTCATAAAGTTTATAAGACTTAAATTATGCTATTATCATTACTTAAAATTAGGCAATTGATGACTATAATCTTACACAAGAGTGCAGAATTGCTTACCAGTTTCTTTGTGTTTTTCAAACAAAACCATTCTTATTGGTTCTGCCTATCTAAAAAATGCTATTTCAATTTTTAATAATCGTTAAAATAATAAGAGCAGATCTGATACGATCTATTGATTAACATTTTTGTGTGTCTAAGTGTCTAGAGAAGTATCTTGTGGACAAATTAATTGATAAAAATCATCCCAACTGATTTAATAGTTATCACTGGAGTACAACTAAAATATGTACTCTAATTCCTTATCATTTATGCTCATCATAAAATTGCTGAATAAGGGATAAGTACTACAATTACCTAAATAAATTCTGTATCTCATCTCTATTGATTCCTTGAGGGTTAGATGCTAATTTATTGTAAATTGTCCTTGCTTGAAAATGGGGTGTGATGCTCATAGCAATTCTTTATTCCTCTAACTGATATGATTATCTTCTCATACTTTCGATTCATAATAACAAGTCATCTTAATCAAAGTAGCTATCTCAGCAAGATGCTCCGGTGATAACATTTATTTAATAATATTTATAAGTGCATATAAACTCTATCTTACTTTCTAATTTATGTAGTAAACACCACAATCGCTTTATACTAAGTAAATAATTTCAAATAAAAATGGTGTCTCCTTTCTATCCTTGGCCAAAGAGTCGAAAATATTTTAGAACACCAACAAATTTATGGATTAAATTTGAAAATCCTTTTTAAATAGAATACAATCTAAATTGGGATTATGAGACCCATAATCTTTCTGCGTCGCTTCAAGTATAATAAATATAACTATTTTCAATAACCCTCTTTATTACCTAAAAATATCACACAGATTATAAGATAGGGAGTATCTTTCTGATTCATTTTTTAGTATAGTATAGGGATGCTTAATAAATTTTGAAAAACTTACCTAGAAAGTATAAGAAATTAAGTAAATCACCTCGCAGATATAAATAGATTTACGGACTAATACCTAACAAAAAAGGGTTTCATATTTATATTTATATATAATTTAATAATATTCAGAAAATATTATGAATCGTTAATTTTCTTCTTATTATGGATCGCAAACGACAAGGAGTAGGTTAAGATCTAATAGTCCCACTCAATTAAAGAATTTAGAGTTTATAATTAAATCAGCACAGTAAAAATATAAGTCTTAATAATCAACTCCTATTCGAGGTTAACATATAGTTGCACCTCTAAAACCTTAAAATCTTGATATGTTTAGTACAGCTTCTGAAATTAGAAAATTAAGAGTGCAGAGTATGAGAAGTCAGTCACAAATTGATAATAAAATAATTTGGAATTAGGTTTAAGATCAATTGGAGAAGAAGACGGGGGTTTGTGCTGAGTTTGAAAAGCTGAGAAATAATTCAATTTATAGAAAACTGAGGGAAATGAAGCTTTAAGAGAATGAAGAAAAGAGACTGCAACTGGAGAGAAAATTGCAAAGGGAATTATTGGCCAAGAACTAGAACCAGGAGAAATCAATTAACAAAGCATAATAGAGATAGATTGAAACCAAACGACAACCAAAGTTTTAATTGTCTACCATAGTGAATGCTTTGACTTTGATACAAATACATTCAAAAACATATTCTATGAAATTAGCAAAGTTAATAGCAAAGAATTATTTGAATATACTGGATTACAATAATTACATGGAATAGAAAAGATTAAATGAGAATCAATCAAGTCAGAATACTCCAAGGACTCCCAATTTAGAAAAAGAGTAAATTTTAGAAATTTAAGATTTAGTTAATGGAGGGATACATTAAATAATAATTGAGAATAAAATAAAAAAGCATCGAGAATAATTAAAAGCGAGTGAAATATTCTCTGAAGATGTTTTAAGAAGAGTGAGACTCTTGCAGAGTTGTTTTCATCTCAAAGTCTTCAGCAAGAAGAGCAAATCCCACAAATATCGGAGGCAGTAGATTATTGGAGTTCCCAGTACAAGGGTTAAAGCACAAACTAGAAGATTGGGTGACATCAAATTTATGAACCAGTATTCTCCTAAATCCAATAAGCCTGGAGCTATGCTAAATACAAATAATGAATTGAAATAAAATAAAAAATCTTTAAGGCTTTTTCGAAGTCTCACTAAAGGATCTTTAACAACCTAAAAAAGTTTATTTTTCAATAGACAAAACACCAATGAATTCTTGCTCAAGGGAGTTTAGATGCTTCATTATCCTATCATCAAATACATATCCATTTTTTACAAAAACATGGTAGTTTGGTCGATCTCTTACAAAGACATTACATTGGACAAATCTTGTATTGTGTTATTTTTTAAAGGAGAAGGCAAATACAAATATCGATATCGTTTGGATGTGCCAATAGGATAAAATCCAATGATAAATTACAATGAAAATTGTTTGACTGTTTGGCCAACAGTCAGAGATTATTTGATTAGTTATTTGCATATGAAAGGACAATTGGCTTTGCTTGATTAAAAGTAGTTACCAACAGCTTAAGTTTATAAGTTGAATTTCATAAAAGGATTAACTGATAGATCTCGAATGAAAATTACTAGTTTAGACATTCATGGCATCACAGAAACCAAGAAAATACTGGATTATCTATAAAAATCTTAGATAGTAAAGATAAAAAAAGTATTTGGCACTGTTTATGAGTTACTTCCTCAATTTATTGAAGTGAATAAATATGGATAAAAGAAATAATACATTGTTAATTTGCCTTTAGTTCACAACATTGTGTTATAGCTTAGAATGTTTGAAGAGCAATTGCTATTGTAAAAACGAAGTTTGGGAGAGGTTGAGGAGAATTTGATTGATAGATACTCCTCATTCCTATGTGGGAACACTGATTATATTAATTAAATCTTGATGTTTCGATTTATTCACAATAACCCTGACTTTTTTCAAGATTAAATGTTAAAAGACATACATTTACTATAAGAGAGATCTATATACATTTAATCAGCAACGTTGAAGTTGAATGATATCCTATAAGTGGAGAGTAACACCGATCATATATCTTATGGCAGTTATTGTTTATTGAGTATATTTTTAACCATCAATTGCAGTGTTAATCTAAAATTATTACTATTGGATGTTTCAGATAAGTCAATGTATACAAATCTTTCTGATACCATCAATTTATTTGAATATGTATGCAAGAAAAGAAATTAATTGCAATTGATTTTTAATTAAGAATACTTCCAGTTCTAAATCAAAGTAACATTTCATGAAAGAGATGAGGCAGGTTATAATAGAGATGTATATTCAAAAAATTTATTTGCTGATAAAAAAGACAGACAAGTCAAATAACTAGTTTTGAGTGTAAATGAATGGTTAAAACTATGTAAGGCCATTAAAAATAGTGTTCTGGTGGACGATTCTGAATAGTTTTTCGATTTCAATAAGTTAGTGAAAAGCATTCTGTTAGAATAACCATATCATTCCAGAATCGCTGAAGAAACCTTAAAGTCTGTTTTCTGTATCAGTTTAAAGAAGGAACAAGTGATTTTAAAAGCATCCTACAAACACATCTTGTCGGTTTCATATAATTTCATTGAACAATTGGATCATTACAACTTTTCAAAAAACCTTGGGTATGTTCACAAATATAGCATATACCCAACTGAATATCGTGATATCAAATAGATCATAAAGGAATAAAAAAAGTCAACTCTCACTTCAAAAGATGCTAAGCAATTTAATAAATAATTCAAACAAATTAACACTGCAGATATCAAATTAACAAATACTAATACCAAAATCTCACTCATTGTTGACTATTAATATGAGTATCACATATCTCAGAGTATACCTGTAGATTGTAATTAGCTATAATTAATAAGTTACTGTTAATTCAAAAGGAACCATTTCGTATATTAGATAGTCAATAATAGAGACAGCATGAAAATTATAATACAAAAGTTTTTCAAAGCTCCTATTATTATTAAGGTTGAAGATACAGATATAATATTTAAGATATTGAATTGTTAACACCTATCTACATTTTTGCTTTCATAGGAATTGATTGGATGCATGCATTAAATCTAAAAGAAGAATAGTTTTTTAACAAACAATTTATAATTTTTTATCCAAAAACACAAATACCCATTACCTAGTTACAAATAAATCAAATTCATGTTGATTAATGATTCGAATAAATTGTTGAATTATTTAGATCGATTAAGCTTTATGTTTTTATTTAAACAAACCTTTAGTGGTTCTCAGATTTTAGTGCATGCCAAAATCTATTTTATATGCAAAGATTCTCATACAAGATATGATGAAAAGATCTATTTTTTTCATTCCGAAGATTTATTTCTTGGATTAGAAATTCAAGAATTTAAGTCAAAGCTCAAAAAGTACATTATAATACTCAACAAATTTGACTTAGAAAAGCTATTTGACATCAAAGGCTACTTAGACATATCAATAGTTCATTATTGGTGTAAAACTATAATCAATAACCTCTCCTTTGATAAGTAGAACATTTATAGATTGCCTTATCTATAGAATCTGAACCAATACATAATCCCTAAACTTGATGATGAGGAAGAAAATCACAGACTAAAGGCTTAGAGAAGTATGACTAATGATTATAAACACGATGAGTAGAATGCTGTCTGTAAGTAGTTTCTTTAACCCCAAATAAAACTATTTAGAGTGATAGGTCATTACATTATAAAGTATTATGTATTGAAGAATTCAAAGAAGGTCAAACTAGCAACTCGATTACCTTAACATTTTCATAATGAATTTGATTCTTATAACATCGAATATATCATAATCACCATTCAAGCTCACAACATCTTTGATATGTTTAGAATAATGTACTATTTTCCTAAAAGCAGAAGAAGACTAATGACTCATATTTCGATATTGCAATTTTAAGAAATGGACTTCAGAGATAATCTAATCTTTGATTTGCTTGATTATAATGAATATAAGACTTACTAAGATATCGAAGTATACGTAAAATCTCAGAAGTGTGGAATTCATTTCAAACACTCAATTTAATTGGATAAGTAGGTTTTAACACGAATCAAATTCATGAAACAATCAGTTGACATCTAGAATCCATTTTAATTCGCATTCAAGAAAAGTTAAAACAACTTTTTAAAAGTCAGTGATGATCTGATTACCAAAAATAGATACTTGTTATCATAGATAAAACAAAACTAATAGCTCTCAGATAAAGTTATTAAGTTTATGCAATTTACTCGAAAGTTGAACAATGACTTATAATTTGAATTGTAAAATAAATTAATTGAAATAAAGATATGGGAACTCTTGCTGAATCAAGTATTTGAGTTAAAATTCAACAATTCCAAATCGATCAATAATTATATCCATTTGATTGACAGACTAATTTAGACCTTTGATTAAAAAAAACGAAATTAGGTCAAAATCATTGGCAAAGAATACTTGCTCAAAAAATAATCAAGTGGTGCTCTCAAAAACAATTACACTGTCTAGTCTAATGTGACTTAATTGTACACTAGATTAATTCTAACCAATAATATCAAAGTCACTGAAAAATTGAACTTCCCTGACACTGATATTAATTTAAACATTGGTTTTCTTTAATATCCCTTATTAGAATTCATTTGCAGTCAGGAAATTAAATTAGAAAGATTAGGTAATGCATATCTGGAGTGTTTCATTGAATAAATCAAGAAGACTTAATAAAATCAATAAGTATTCTATCCTTAATAGTTAATATCATATTCGCAATCTTCTGATTTTAATATCTATTTAAGGTATTACTGTTTATAAAACTTAAAATACAAGGATATCAGATTAAACATGAGAGAATTACTGAACTTATTCATTGCTGATGGGTTTTTCAAAAGTAAAACTAATTACATGAATAGTAGATTAAGTTAATCGGATATACAGAATATGTGCTATTATCTAGTATAAAAAATTAGAGATTAAAATTATCTCAATTTGTCTTCCCTTGTTTTGTTAAAAAAAGAGAGGAAGTTTTCATTAGCCTCATAAATTCTATTAGAAACTCAAGATTCGTTGATTCCTAATTAAAATAACTCAACTATGCTTTTTGATGAAGGATACCTTTACACGCAATCCATTAAAGGAAATAAATGTTTTCAGATTCTCTAATTATAAATTTTCCCTTCCACCAAAAAAATAATTGTTAACTTGAGTGATAGCAGAGCAATATTATTTTAACAAAAGATATATACCTTCTAAGAAGCAGAAGAATTAGTAATGAACTTTCTTATTCTTTTCAAATCCAAAAATGTATAATAAGCCTTGAAGCGTCTTGCTAAAGCTCTAGAATACAATTTAATTCAAAAGCAGAAAATATGATTATATTATATTACTCTTTAATTAACATAAATTAACTTCTCGTGATATTAAATAACATATATGCTATTCTAACTCTTTATTCCATCACGTAAGAATACTTAAAAGAGTAAACAAGAAACAACTTTATTTAATAATTTTGTGTTAAATTTAATTTATAAATTTAAAAATATGATATGAGCTAGATTAAACAATCGAGGTGCAAATTTTAAGTGTATGTTTATTGTTTTAAATATAAATATCTAATGATTAAGGGTTGCCATTTTAATTAAATTTTATGAAAAGTTCTTTTTTATAATTAATTTTGTATAATTACAACAAGTATTTAGTGGAAATTCATTTTTTGCTCTGTTATGATCATTAATAATGATCAAATCCATCATTTTTACTATATATAAAAAGGATGCAAAGTAAATTGATGGCTTTTACCAAAATTCTTAGAATGATTTGAATAATTTAATTTTCGCTAGATAAAATAATACAAAGTTATATCAAAAATGTGTGATTTTGAATCTTAGTTATAACACTTAGACGTATTGGGTTTATCTGTAATTTCTAATTTGTAAATCTTATATTGATATCATAACAATTATACAAAGATACTTTATATTATTCATTTTCTGTCAAATAATAAATAAAATACCTAAAATGATATAATAAGTTTGTTTTTATTTCATTTTTAGTGAATTGTGTTGTTCAATAAAATTATTATAATTAATAAAATTTTGATTTAAAAATATATGATTTAAATAAAAATATAATTTATTTGCCTAATAAATTTATGGGAAATCAGCAAGTTTTCGTAAACTATACTTCTGGCCTTGCTTTTATACAAGACTTAAATGAATAATTATTGGATAAAGGAACTTAGATTCATCCTTCTCTAGGACCCATTAAATTATGGTAAATGAAAAAAGACCCACAAACCTTTTTATTTTCTCTCGTATTTATGATTATTATTATCGAAGGTTATTTAAACATCAACACTGGATGCATAATTACTATAAATACATTAATAGAGATGCAAAATGTAACATCCAAATTTATTAAAATATTATGCCTGCTCTAAGTCATTATAATTGGCAGGTGTAGAGAAATAATAATATTTTTTTGAGTATTAGCCGAAAACACTAAAACAACTTACAATGCAAGCTCCATTAAAAGAAGAATAAATCTGGGCTGTATCTAATATTATAAAATTAAGTTTGTTGAATAAATTGTAGATGTAATGCAATATATACAGAGTTTGAATAAATTTCATGGAAACCTAACCTCAGAAGCAATTTTTATTGATAAGTAACAAAATGCCAAACTGTTAGACAACTTAGGCTAAAAACGGTAAAATATAGATTCAATTTCTGAAGATATTTTTTAATTGGGACTATTATGCTTAGAAATGATGACTCAAAGATGTAATATTAATTTATATTATCTATTAGCAAGCTAATTGAATTTTAGCAGTGCTTTAAAACAGCTGATGGGTAAATACAGTTTATAATTACTATAACTAACAAGCAAATTATTACAAAAAGATATTGAAATGGGATTGGATTTTTTTGAATTAAAGAATATAATAAAAAATAGATTTAAAATTCCTATTACTATCAAATAGGCTAAAATTATCAAAACTGAATAAGGGTACTAATCTTGTTCTAGTATCTAAATACTCGATGTAGCTGAAATACAGAGAATTAAACAACTACAACCTTAGAATTAAAATTAACATTAAGCAGAGATCATAAACACCATAAACTAAAACTAAATCCAAATCCAATAAATTAAGGGAGGTTATTTATAATAATTCAAATAATTAAATGTTCTCCCATAAAAATAATAAATTGATCCAGATTTAAGGAAAAAGAATTCAATTCAATAAGTGTAGTTGAATTCTTATAAGAATTAATAACAAACAAATCAAAGTATACAATTATAAAAAATTCAGCCTCAAATAATAAATCATAAATAAAGACCATCATTATAATTCTAAAACTCTCATGTTACTAGTAGAAATCCTTCCCCAAAAGATAGGATACTATTTTCATAAGTAAAATAACCATAATAACCCTAAAATAATCATTTTAATTTGAAATAAGCACTAGAAATATTAGATAAGATATATAAAAATTAAAACAATGCATAGACAAAATCATAGTAGAAGATGGATATGCGTTCCTCTATTGATTCAAGTCATAGCACACAATTTTATTTATCATAGAATAAAAGATAATAGACATTACCACAAGGCTCTAGTTCTGTTATCTAAACACCTTGTCATAAATTTCAAAACGTATATATAACATTAATATTTAGATATAAGCACGTTCCTTCCAAAGTTTTCATAAAAAAAATGAAATTTGATTTATTACATTTAAAAATAATCCAACAATTATATAAATAGCCTTTACATATTTTTATGGGGTTTAACCGCCAAAAAATATAAACGTGATCTCGATTATTGACATGGTTTATTACATAATTACAACAATAAAAAACTGAGTATCTGACATACATTATCAACCAAGAATTTGTAATTTGAAATAGTTCAAAGTTGGGAATGTAAACATTAAATATGAAATCAAAAAATCTTTCTGACAAATTCTATGATTTCTCGTAACCCAAATCTTTATAAATGCAAGATAACTTTATCCAAAATAATTCATCACCATATTACTTATCTAAAGCAATATATTTTCCAACTAATCTCTTCTTGGATTATCTTTTGAATCTTAAAAGTGGAGAATTCATTATTCTGAAATCAACCAATTTTATTCACAATAATTATATTTGTAAAGGTTATTTTTTAATAAGGAGAATGTATCAGAAATGTGCATAAATAAAACAAAGGGAAGGGAAATGATTTATATATACATTTTAACATATTATTACTAATTGAGAATTGCATAATTTATGTCTAATTTAAACATTCAATTTATTGCAATTATTTCACTACTTATTTCACCCTTTTTAATTTGATCCAACACTTCTATTTCTTAGTTATTGCGAAACACTTGGACATGGACGAGCAAAAGTTCCATTCGAATTAGGTCTCCAAGGTTTTTCATAAGTTTGAGTTGCACTCAATTATTGAAAAGTATTTTATTTGGTCTTAGGATCTGCTGCACCTTCTTCCATATATTAAAGCACTTCAAATGTTCCTTAAAATCCTTTTTTATTTTGGTTAGCAGGTCTAAATGGAGCACCTTTATAAAAAGGTCTTTTTGTTTCTTAATTATTAGAATGAAGTATTTACGAGATAAATATCCAGCTCCATCAAGTAATATACCATCAGCAGTAAAAGGTCGATTACCATGACTTGTTGTAATAAACCTTGTAGTTCCTGGTAAAAACTTGTTCCTATGCTTAATTCTTTCTTGTCTTTCCAATTCCTCTTATCTATCATAAGGATCAGGTATATATTCGATTTATCCAAATAAATTATTAGATGTGGTTCTGCCTAACCCCTTCTTGGCAGGATTAGTTAAAAAGTTTCTGGCTTACGTTCTGACATCTCCAGTTGGAGTTCTTGTATTAAATACTTTATCATTAAATTCTTTCATGTGTTCGAATTCAGAATGTTTACTTTGAATATCAAAGAATACAATTACATTGATTTGATTTGATCATTTGGCTTGAAACAATTTGGATTTTTGATTGCTAATTCTCTTTCTTTATCGTAAATTTATTTTGCTTTAAATTGATCTTTGTATGGATCATTTAATGTTGTGTAACCAGGCTCCTAAAATAATGCAGGCTCATGCTTTTTCTATAATTTTGTATTGACCAATATGGCTTTTTCCTTGCCTTTGCCTAGATGCAAATAAGGAAATTACTTACTTTTTATAGCATCGTTATATTAGTCTCCCAATAACAATGGAGGAGGTTGATTGAATAATCCATGACGCTCTCTTTTCATTATGATTTTAAAGTTACCTTTGCGATATGTTTTCTAAGTCTCGAATATAATTATCGTTGGATGGTATTCTATACTAAGTTGACATATAAATATTTATATTATTCTTTTGAAAATACATAAAATATAGATTCTATTTTATGTTTTATTCAAGTAAAATTAGATTGTATTACTGAGATCAACCTTTGAATAGAGTAAATGATAATAATACTGTATTAGATTGGGGATATTTTTATAATGTACCAAATATATATGAAATCATGCCTTCTTCTTTAATTTAGCAGCTTATTTGGTGGCAATATCGATTTTTTTTAAAGCGTTAGCTCTTCTTTATTTAGCATTTAATCTCTTGGCTCTGTATTTGGTGTGATCTCTCTTTGGATTTTATTTAGCACCTCTCTTGACTCTGTCACTGTTCTTTCTGATTTCATCGTGAATCTTCTTGAACAATTCTTAAACTGATTTGACTCCAGCCTATTGATATTAATTTAATATATTACAGTCTTCAAGGTTTATTCCCAATTGTGGAATTAGACATCAAACTTAGATCTTCCATCTTTGTTTGTCTTCTTCTCCTTTTACAAAAGAGCCATGTATTTATCGACATGAACACCAAAGATTCTGTCCTTGTGAACATTGGCATCATATTTTTCTTTCTTGTCATTATCAACAGAGAATCCTGGGAATCTTCTGTTGTTGTGTGGGATGTGAATACCACCATCAGCAGCACCCTTTAAGGCAGCAAAGACTCTGTTTCCGAGAGTTGATCTGACCAAACCAATATCAAGTACTGCAAAGAATGGTCTTCTTTCTGGGTTTTCCTTATCAGCAACATCATACAAGTTTCCATCGATGGTTTTGTTGCCTTCATAGAATTTATCCATCTTCAATGTTTTAAGTGTTCTTCTGGCCAATAATAAACCTGTGGCATATGCAGCAGCATAGTTGGTTAAACCACTATTCAAACCAAATCTCTTTAATTCAGTAGATTCAGCAGCAGCCACAACCTTGTCTCCCTTTAAGGTGGCGTAGATCACTTAGCAAATGATCTTTGTGTTTGTGTGTCTAACTACAAATCTGTATTTTGGTGAGTTGTATTTATCCTTGTCTTACACGATCAATCTGCTTCTTGCATAGTAATCAGTCTTTCCTTCTCTTCGTCTTCTGAATTTAGTTTAGAATCTTTTGAAATATGGAGTTCCTTTAACAAGCTTAACAAATGCCATTAATTATTAAAAAGATTTGAATTTTCACAAATTATACTCAAATACTTATATATATATACATATATAAAATATTTATATTTCATTGAGCTATTATTGTTCAGAATTAAATGCTATATTCTTGATTTTATAAGTTCGTTACATCGATATTTGAATATCAAATAACTACTATTACATTATTATTAGATATTCAGAATATTTAGATCTTTCTCTCATTTAGTATCCAAATCTCGATATGTTATGGAGGAGTTTAACCATTTTGATAAGAAATTTCAAATTTAAACACAAAATACCAATTTTTTAAAGAATAAGATGATGAGCCTTTAAATAATTGAACTAATTTGAAAAAGCAAGTCTTCATAAGATTAATTAATTAATAAAAATTCTAAATCTAAATGAACAATCAATACTTTAAACAACCTAAATAATCTGAAATCTCGTTCAAACCTCTCAGAAATGTTAGACCTTCTGGATTTCTTAATTCTTTTGATCTTCTACCTTAAAACTACTACACTCCTCTTAAAATTTCAGGAAATAAATTTACAAAATAAAATTACAACCTTCAATAAAAGCCCGCTTCTTTAGATCCTATCTATGAACAAAGCTTACCTAAAATTGAGGAGAAGCGAAACCCATTTTAAAACAATGAAAATAGAACCTCATAACACTCTTCAGTGTACACCTAAGTACTTGCAATGAATTCGGATTTAAACAGAAGAATTAAAACTGAAATAGATGAGCAAAATGAGAAAATTATTAAGTTACTCAAGCATAGGGATAAAAGAGTCCAAATAGTCCCTGTTTTAGATCTCATTAATTAAGGCAATAAAATGGAACATGTGGCTTTGGATTAAAATGAACAGATGCCGAAAAGAAAAATTAAGAGATAATTAACTAATGGAAGGCTATTGAAATTGGATCCATGATAGTAATTTTTTATATCAGTTTGTGATTTTATATTAATTAGAAAATATCTAATATCACTTTAATTATTTTTCGTAAGCATTTAAAATTAAATATCAAATAAAATTAGATGACTATCCTTTTTTATAATGAAACTCATATTTATTTTCAATTAATCCTTTGCGGAGAAATTAAATGATTATAGTAATATTATTTAAATTTCGATACTAATTTTTACCTGAGATAAATTATGTTTCATCTTATTTTACTTCATTTAATTGATGATTTTACTTAAATTAATTTTTGTTAAAATTGATATTTTTTATAAGGAAAATGGTATTTCTTGTTATCTGGAAATTTCTATTACAATTAAATAATAATTATTATCTACCTTCGTATTCCTGTAATATTCGCAAATCAATTTCTTAAATCCTATCCTTAATCTCATATTACATTGTAAAATGGATTATTATCTCATGATATTCAATCTACAAATATAATGAGCCATATTATCCTTTAATAGTCTTGATTAGAAAAATAGTACAAAAATTAAGTATTAATTAGTACTAACATTAATGCAAAACGTTTTTAATTTAAATCAGTTTAATTTTCATTTATTAGATTTATGTCAATATGTTATAAACCCAATTATTCTAATAGTAATGTGTTAAATCGAATTCATTTTTATAAATAATAAGTTACTAAAATATATAGATTTAACTAATCAAAACGCAATACCAATAGTTGAACTAGGAAATTGCTTATATAATATGATATTAATAAAATGGAAACAATAAAAGTTAGAATTTTGATTTAATTTAAGTCTATTCATTTATTGACAAAAAATTAACTAATTTGTAAACAAAAAATATAAACTTAAAATATAAGGATGATGAAAAAGTCTTCTATCAATCCTTATTAAATGAGAGATCAAGAGTATTAATGAAGGGCATAACTGTTTGAAAAAGATACATAAAATTTATGAATATGAAGTTGAGAACTCAGAGGGAATTTAGAGTATAAAGTGGTTTCAAATGGAAATAGCATTTATATAAAACAGAGACAAAAAGATTTTATTCAAAATTTAGAATGATAAAAAGTGTGTTGAAAAATTATTGAGTTTTGTAACAATTTAAGATTTAAAATTGAAGTAAATTTTTTTAAATAATTCAAAAGAAAACTAAGTGAAAATAGGGGGAGCTGCCAATTTTTTAAGGATCAAATACTATCTCAAATTTGATAAGGAAAAGTATCGAAATATTGACTAGCTACTTGTTAATAAAATTTTGCAGAACAACCTACTTCATATATAATGATTGATATAAAACAAATAATATTTGAATATTCATTAATGAAGTTGATACTATTCTAAACTGGCTAATATTTGTAATCGTTCTTTATCATTAAGTTCATCAGCAATTCTTTTTTTAAATCTCATTATAGATTTTTCAACTGAGTATTCCATCATTTTTTCTTTCAAAAGTGTTTTGGTTGAATGTCCATCCTTCTTTTAAGTTGGAATTTAGATCTCCTCATTAATTGATTACTAAATTAATAAAAGATATTTACATTCCTGGAAAATGATACTTCTTCAATATCTTTGACAATTTTTTGTTCTTCATCTTTATCTTTTTAATTAAGTTCAATAACTCTCATAGCTATCTCTTAGGTTTATCTTCTTTTCTCTGGATTGTAGAGATCTCTTTCATCTCTGGTACTCAAGTCTTAAGCTTAGAACTCTTTGGAGATGACTTTTCTTCTCAATTCTAAGTTTTTGTCATCTTTCATGTGTAAATAAATGAGCTTGCATCTTTCAACATATAATGGTTCTAATTTGTTCTTGTATTAAGTATTAAACTTTATATGGGTGTAAACTTCTATGTCTAATGCCAAATTTTTAATATATTAAAATAAAGCTGTTTCAGAATTATTGATAATCTCTTTTTCTAGTTGTGTAATAGATGTGGGATCTCTTTAATACATGTCTTTTAATTCTTCGATTCCATAGAAAATAACAGAAAAAAACTTTTCTCTAACTTCTTGTCTTTTCTTTTCAAAACTTGAAGCGTTTGATTCCATTTGTCGATATCTCTCAACCCAGCTTTTCATTTTTTCCACTGCTTAAGCTGATATATTTTTATACGGTTGAGTTTGTTGTTTTTATTATTCAGGAGGATTGGCTTGAGGAATAGTAATTTCATGTTATTTGTTCTTGTCTCTAGAATTTCCATTGTTATTTGAATCATGCTTGACAATTTAGACTTTAGATGAGAGTGAGCCATCTTTGGTTTTAATCTTTTTGACTATTTTCTCTAAATCAATTCTTCTTTCATTTCTATCTAGTTATTCTTCTTCTTCTTCTTCCTCAATCTAAATTGCTCTCTATTATTCATAGATTTTTGGTTAATTTGATTAGATAACAATAGTAGATTACCTTGTTTACAATGCATCCTTAATGCGATCAGTAATTTATTGACTAGAAAGGATTTCCCTGCATGAATCACAATTAACATTTCCTTGATCGAATTGTTTAATTAAACATTCAGCATGAAATGGCTTCTCACATGAAGGACAAAGCACAAGTATCTAATCCGGATTTACATATTGACCACAAAAACAGAATTTCAATAGAGGCATCAAATCTTTCGATATAAATTATTGTCTCATCACGTATCCTTTCTTTTCTGCCATTTGAACATACTCTGGGAGTTTACTTAATTGGACTTTCTCAATAATATCTGTCATTTTCCCTTTCTTTAATTAATCTGTCTTAAACACTTCATATAATCCATGATGTGGTTGCTTACCTAATAAAATTAATCAAAAAGAAAAATACAATAATAAGGAATATTGGAAAATGTGTGTTGTATAATATTAATATACATAAAATATACAATATATAAACCAACCTGTTGGTAATTCTTCACTTAAAATATATTCGAAATATTCGAACCAATCCTCTTCACGACTGAAGTTCTCTATCTTCCCTATACCAAAGGTATTACCCTTTCTGAATTTAACGAAATCAGAAAAATTATAGTGTTCACTCATTAAATTATTATTATTAATGACTTCATAATTAGAATGTGTTTGATTTGAAAACAAATAATTGTGTGATAATTTAAAAATCCTCATAATTAATATTATCATTTTTCACCTTGTTTTAGAGCTTCCTAATATTTCAAATTCCTCACTCTCTCCCTCCTTTCCACTAGTGAATACGAACATAAGAATCAATCTGACGTTGCTTGTCTTGAGTATTCAAGTACATAAGAAGTTCGATAAGGAATAAACAAGAGCTTTCTTATATTCGATGAAATATAAATTAAAGAAGTTTCAAAATCAAGATTTCCATTCTTAAGCTTAGTTCTTTTATGATTTGGATCAAAATAAGCATATTTGAGTTCCCTAGTTTCTGATGCTAGATTAAATCTAAATCCATTTATCACGCTGCTATATTAGACTAATTATGCCATTTTGTAGTTGATAAAAGAGCAATATTAATATTCTCACAAGTTTCCCAGAACTGATTTTACGACTTTAGTGATTAAATGAGAAACCAGAAATATGATTCCTATTGCTGCAAATCATAATAAATCTGCATTAAAACCTAAACGGACACAAAGACAATTATAGCAGTTTCATATCCTATTTATCCAGATTTTAGAATTCGCACCTTTTTCTGCTTAGAACATTTTGAGAAATATTTTATAATAAGAATTATCATTCATTAAAAAATTATAGGAAAGTACACATAAACTTATAACCATTGTGCATTATCTAAGAATTAATTTAAGATTAAAATAAAATATAAAATTTAAGTAGTTTGATTGATGTAGAGATCTTAAAACATACAAATCAAAGATATAATTGCTTTTTTCTTTTTTTTAAAAACTAGATGTTTGTGTTATATGAGGAGGGATGCTAAGAATTATTCATACCATCTTGAGATGTTACAAATTCCTCCTATTGTTAATTTTGATCAACTGATATAAATGCTGTCATAGCCTTTTTTGGAAATCTAAAAGCATTTGATTCTTATTAATTATTTTATGATTGTTTATTATCATCTTCTGAACTTAATTATTATGCTTATTAGAGAATTTCCATTGGCAAAAAAGTATTTCTTTTATCTATTTTCCTTGGTTAATATTCACTATTAAGAGTATTACGTTTCATCATTTTTGGAGATATTTTTGTTGGACTATTTTCATCAAATTTGTTAATAATTCCTTTTTAGAGTAAGACAGTCTTTAGTTTTGTCATTTTCCTCTTTAATTCACTGGAAGCCAATTGTTCTGCATCTTTAATTGCTTTATCTAAGAATCCTCTTTTAGTTTAAGCTTAAAAAATTAAATTCTTTTTAAATTTCTCTAAACCTAATTTTGGTTTTGGTTAATTATTATCTTCAATAATTTATTGTTCAGCCTTTTGTTCTAACCCTTATAAATATGCCTTTGTTTTGGTATACTTGTCTTCATAATCTCTCTTTTTCCTACGAGCATCTTCATGTAATTCTTCTCCTATCTCTCTAAATTCCGAAAAAAATATCTTAAAGAAATGTGATTTTGATAATGCCAACAATTCAGATTGCTTTTATGCAATAGCTGTGTATTTTCTTTAGGTTTCTTTAATCAATTCAATCTCTCCAAAATATTAACCTGTATCTATAGTAACGAAAGGGTGATAATCGCATTCTTTAATGCATAAAGAAACGCTTCCTTCTCTAATGAAGTAAATTTCACTTGCATAATCTCCTTCATTATATATGACATCGCCTTCAGGTATTCTAAGTATGGTTAATAAGGGTCCAATGTAAGCCGTGAACCTCAATGGCTTCTATTTAAAAAGATCGATTCCCAGAAATACATTCTTATACATGGCTTAAGATAATTCGGTTCTCAAATTTTAAGGGAGCAAATGAAGAAATTCTACAACTTCATTTTAGTTATTTTTGTAACCTTGTTTTAAAACTTTACAAATTTTAGCATAGAGAGCATTATCGATTTTATGATTTTTTGTTATTTCATTAAGAGTGTCAATCTTTTCCTTGTATTTAAGGTTCTAAGTATCCAGTTAAGTAAGCAGAGAACTCACAGAACCAATAGTGACAGAAAAAAACACAACACCAATTATCATTATGAAAATTGCAATCATTTGCTCTGTGCTATTTGTTGCTGAAATGTCACCATAGCCAGTGGTTGCCATGGTTTGAAATACCCAATAGAGACTCATGATATATCTTTCAAAATTTGTTTAATCTTCCACATAATGCGTAATCCAGGTTTCTGATTCCGATGAAACAGTTCCTATGAAATACCAGAAGCAAGAAAACAGATGACTTACTAGAATTACAGAAAACAATGAAATTAACATCACCCTAATATTTTACTATTTTAAAACAAAAATGTTACAGTAATATTTGAAAAGGAAGTTATCAGCTCCCCGAACTTTTTCTTTTATACACAAAATTTTAGCATTCTTGACATCTTCACTAATTTAATCATTTTATAAGCCTTGGGGAGTTTTGCAAATTTCTAATATCCTGAAGTTTGATTATTATCAAGAATGTAATCTAAAGGTACTACACAAACCAAATCCAAAATGAACCAACTTTTTAAATAATGTTTAATGATAATTGTTTTATCAACGATCAATTCGTCTTAATCATCCACATATGCACTAAAAAAATTGATTATAATATCGATTCCATATAGAAGATCTATTGCCAATCCTAAACCAAATTGTGTTGGAGTTTCTTCCTAATTATCATCTTTAAATGAGATATCATAAGGAACCATGATACAGATGTACAATAGTGCAATAACGACTAGAATATCCCAGAATAATTTTGTAGGATCGTCTGGAAATATGATATATTTAAGATTGGCATATCTAAAATTTAAATAATATCGGCTACCTTTTATCGAATCGATATCTGGTTTCATCTCCTAATTCGTTCTGTTCAGTTTCTTCGAAGAATGAATCATCAGAAAAAGAATCATTCTGATTTGAACCTATATTATCTCTTACTTCCTCAGGATATACTCTATTTTTTTTAATTGATTGTGGCAAACTATGTAAGCTACCGATTCATAACTAATCCATACCTCTATAATCTGCTAGGTCTTAAGCCCCTGCTTCTAGGCAAAGAGGAATGGCTTATAAATGTCCCTTATTTTAGAATACTTCTAACTTAGGGGATGATTTCCTCCTAAAAATCTTATGGAGTTTTACTGGAACGCCCATTACCACTCACTAAAGCTTGACTTCCACTTTTATTTGTTATATTTTTCACAGTTTTTTAATCCGATGGGCTAGAACTGCCGGGTCTCTACTTAATCCATTGATTCCCAACACTCTCTCTATCTCTATCTCGATCAGAATCTAAGCTTAATCGTAACCTCTGTTTTTAAGGCTGTTATTATTCTTCTTCAATTTCTTAAATTAGTTATAATTGTTCTGGGTTCTTCAATTTATTTATTAATATTCTACCATGATATGCAATGATTAATTACTTGACAACTAAGGGTTGGGTTCGTGATTATAAGGAGTCTGACTCTAAGTGTATTAACTAACATGATCTTAGTTCATTAATTTAATTAAAATAAATGGCTGAAGACCTTAATCATTTTGCTAAATATCAAACCTTTTCTTCCTATTCAACAATATTTAACGAGATTGACACTCCTTCCAAAATTTAGACTTTGAGAAGAAACCCATTAGAATATTACACAAAGAGAGGTTTGGATCCACCAAAAACAGGTTATGGTGATCCAGCAAAGATCCTTGAACATTAAGAACCTTAAAAATAAGAATAAGCTAAAGAAACAACCTCTGTGGGAACAGTTCATCACTTTGCAAACGAAATAAATCGTTTATGCATAGAAGTTGGCAAAATAATATTGAAACCTCAAGCAATCAAAGATCAGCTAAACCATAAAAAGAAAAAATCAGAGGAATAATTCTAAAATCTTCCTTCAAGCGACATCAAAATATCATCACTTAAATAAATTAACTCATTTAATGATCTTAACCCATAAATCCAATAGTAGAACCCCTAACAACTGATTTAACATTAATAATAAGATTTGCCAGCTGATGATTAATCAGTTAAAACTAATGGTTTGAAGCCAGAGATCAAAATGGTATTAACACCATAAAATGAATAAATAGATTCGTTACAACAATAGATGTAAATTTCTTAACAAAGAGACGAATCCCTGTATCAGGCTCAAAAGAAAACAGTTCAACAGTTATACCAAAGAAGTAATAAATCAGGTATTTTCTTTTGGTTATCCTTATAGTTTTTTCTGTTGAGGAATAGTCCAAGAGAATGAAACTCAATCAGAAACCTTATGTGAGTTCTCTTACTGAATTGGCACAACATTAGGACTAGGAAATTTAGAAGGCAATTAAAATTTTGTAAGGTGGAGTTAAAAAATCTTGAGAATGAACATGTAATTATGTAACTTTTTTAAAAAATAAAATCATAAAAAATAGATTAGGTTTATAGAATTCATTATTTATATGCAAATTGCACCAATTCTTAAAATTTATCCTCTCTTAATTCTTAGAAAATTTATTATACATTCTCATAATTTTTGGCTAACAATAATTTAGGTTTATATTTATTTAAAAATCCAACACATAAAATAACTAAAATTTCTAGGCTATCATGCCCAATTATTTGATCATAAATAGTTAAAATATGTGGAGGATCCATGTCTCCAACAAAACAATAAATTAATTGATGTATGATCAATTTTAAAGTATCACAACCAATTACCTTTAAATGGTGGAATAATTTAGGAGATCTTGTACTTACAATTTCTTCTATTTACATACATAGAGATAAAATTGAGTTGTATTCAGAAGAAATAGCATGCAAAAAGCAAAAGTATCGACAAAAGAATTCCTTAAATAAGGCATAAATTATATGTATTTTTGTAGAGAGATAACATAAAGGCGCAACGTATTTGGAAATGTTTTTGAATGGAAAGAAACCTGTAACTGGCAATTGAAATTCTGCATGCTCTTTTTTCATCCCGTTTTATAATTGAATCTAAAAGAAAAATTAATTAATATACCCTTATATTTTCTTTGATTGTTTTGTCCCTAATGAAGCATTTTAAACAAGTTAGAATTTACTCTTGAAATACAAAATAGAAGGTATCTTCAGAGATCTCATGTCCATCTATTTCTAGTAATTCATCAAAGAACAATTAATTTGAACATTCCTTTTAAAGTTTTGCGAAGTTTTACTGTAAGACAGTTTCTTAATGATCAAATTCAAAATATTTTAAGTATAATAGACATCTCTCTCCGTTGGGCACATATGTTTATGCTATTTTTTCTAATTCAGTATCTAGATGCTCATTTTCAATTTACTTCCGAATCTTATTAATTTTCTCTTCGGGCAATTCTTCTTAAAGCAATATATACTAATATTTGTCTAATATTTATTATGCGGACTTTAAAGGTATATTGATATTTAACAGCTTATTTGACTGGAATTGCACATTTTAGTATAGAACACTAGGTTATTATTATTTAAAAGTTTATAAAAAGGCCAATAGGTTCTTTTCATCATAAATGTATAACTTTGAATCAGTATTGGTGTCATCCTCTTCCTAATTCTTTGCTTTTTAATGAACTATGTCTAAATTTTTAAATAATAATTCTGTCCATTTGATTTTGGAAGTGTTCAGAAACTCAATTTGATCTTCCTTTAGTGTTTCTCTCTTCTTAGATTTTTTGAGAATGTGAGATATCAATTTAATTAATTAGTCCTCAATTTCACAACTCTGCGCAAATTTTTGAATATCATTGATTCCAATTTTCTGTTAATCACTAAACCCTTATTTAATCTAGATAGACTATTAAATACTTTCTTTTTTATATCCCAGAATTATTTTTAGGACTTAAGTTTCATCAATATTTCTTAATTGTCTAATTATTACATGGAACAATTAATTTATATTACAATTTTTTTTAAATTGTAAACTTTTATTTTTACTTTTTTCTCATTTCAACAGAAATGAATATAAAAATAATTATTTCTTTTAAAATTTGTATACATCATAAATATCAAATTTCTTCTCCAGCTTATTATCTCAAGGCCAATTATTCTCTCAAGGTTCTCAATTCCTTATTTACTAATCCGATTGTTTATGAAACTACATCTCTGTCTGATGATCTTGCAGATCTGGCATCTTAGTAATCTTAAACTGCCTCCTCGCATTAGGTGAATCTGTCATGTCTGTCAGCAGAAACGTTTTCAATTCTTTAAACAGTTGTATCAAGTGAAGCTTCAACTTGAGCTATGATGTCATTTAAAGCAGCCAAATCAGAAATAGCGTTAGCAAGAGCTGAACCAGCGACATTCAAAGCAATGACGACGAAATTTCTTGATTTCTTATAGGCTTCTACTCTCTTGTCTTCAGCGAATCTCAATAAAGATAATGAGTCAGAAATTTTGGCCAATAATTCATCAGCTAAATCAATGATCTTTTAGACGGCACCAGCATCAGCTAATTATTCAACCTTTGAGGCAATTGTTGCGAAGGCTTTGAATAACTTGCTGTAACCCTTTCTGTGTTAAAATTTGGAAGCCTTCTTGGCAGATGTAGTAAAATGTTTTTAGATCAAATTAGCGACATCCTTGGTGAATTTATGAGGTTATTTTGCGGCTTTTCCTTTTTATACGAAAGATTCATGTTCAATGTTATCAGCGAAGAGTCTTCTAGCTTCAGCAATGATTGCTGTTGCTTCTTAATGTTCCAACACTTTCTCTTCAAAATCTTCGTGTTCCTCAGCTCTTTAAGCATCGAGTTCATTCAAATCCTTTTAGTATCCCTTTACTTCAGCAGACTTTTAAGCTACTAATCCTTCTAAGATTGATCTTTATGGGTATAATTATCCTTCTAATCTTGCTTCAAGATCAACCTTCTTTCTGTTAGATTCAGCCAAATCCTTATCGAATGCTGAGATATCCTAAGGATAAACATATTTTCATACGACTGTGCAAGAACCTTAGTACTCTTAGTTTTTAGCATCGTCTTCTTTTTATTCAGCTACGTATCTATCTTCCAAATCTGTCAATGTTGATACTAATCTATCTAATGGGTCTCCTGTTTAGAGTTCTAACCAGATAGTATCAAACAATGTTCTTCCGAATGGGGACTAGTCTATCTTTTTAATTGTATCGATGACATCAGATTATGTTGATGAAACTAATGCAATAAGTGCCAAAGCCAAAATTATGGTCTTCATTAATAATAATATTAAAATATTTCATCCAGCATCTACATTATGAATCAAGAATTCAGCAAATATATTCGTTTTTAGGAAATCGATTTGAAATTCTTGACAAATACTCAAAATTATTAAATTTTTATTAATTTCTAATATCACACATTAAATAATTAAAAAAGATATTAAAAAAGTGAATTAACGAAAGGAAATTTATTTAGCAACTGACACATTATTTCATTTTAATTATTATTCTGAAAAATAATAAAATAAGAATCTTCAAAATTAAGTTTAAGTAAATTTGTTCTCTCTCAATCCCCCAACCTTACTCTCAATCAGATTGCTTACCTAATTTCAAAGGATTTCTTTAAAACTAGTTTAATCGAAATCTTTTTTCTGATTAAAGAATCAGGCATTTATATTATAATGTTATATAAATATCATGATAAATTAATGAGTAAAGCAGAATTTGATAAATTTAAGATTAAAATTATTATGAACTAAAAGGAATTAAAAATTGAATTAAACGTGTTAGATTGATATAGAATTACTAAGTTATTATATTAAACTTATTTATTTATATATTCTAGGAAATTATTTAAAAAATTCTAATATACACATCATTAATATTAATAATCTAGAATTTTCTAATGTAATACTTACTTACACTTCTTTTATTCTCTTTAGTCCTAGGATAATAAGTGCCAGAGGAGAATGGAGTTTTAATATTGAGTGACTAAAACTTTGAATATGTTTTGAAAAAATATGAATTTGTCTTAGTGGATTTCTATGCACAATGGTGTGGACATTGGTATAAATCAAAAATATAATTTAGTCATCATTTAGCTCCAATATTTGCTTCATCTGCAAGACAAGTAAGAAATCAGAATGTTTAATTTGCTAAAGTAATAAACTTGATAAATTTAAGATCAATTGTCCTTAATATGAGCATTTGTGTAGAAAATATTAAGTTACTGGATTCCCTACCTTAAAATTATTTGCGGATGGATAATTATAGATGGAATATCCAGGTGAAAGAACAGAAAAAGCTATTGTGGATTGGATGAGAAAGAAAACAAGTAAACATTTTATTTATGAGTATTTGCTTAGATAAGGGATCTATTGAAGCTAAATCATTAGACTAATTAAAGAAGATCTCAGAATCTCCAAATTTAGTCATGGTATTCTTTGGTGAATAGAAAGAATCTTATGAATTTATGTAATACTTTTCATTCTCACAGTAATCTAAATTTATTATGTTTTTAGAAAGAATAAACATATCCCAGCTATGCACACATTTAATTAAAATTTTGCTAATGAAATGAGAGCTCAAGTACCCAGTATCGTTATTTATAAACCATATGATGAAAGAAAGGCTGCAATTTATGATAATTTTGAGATTTCTTTCATAGAGCAATTCATCAAAAAGCATTCTTATCCAGTCTTGATGAATTTCGATATATAAGTAAAGAATAAAGAAATAAATTATTAGACAGCAAAAAGAATATTTAAAGGGGATTAACCAACACTTTTCTTATTATAAAATTCATAAACAAATTAAGCAGAAAAGCATTTAAGATTAGCTTTATCTAAAATCAAAGATTAAATTTTAATTTGCATTGCTAATACAGATAACAAATATGGACTGAGATTGATGTAATATTTTGGCATTTAAAATGGTAAAAAATAGTTATTATAGTTTAGATTATCTCCCTTAAATTGTGGCATTTAATCCAATTTCTGAGTCTTTTAATTTATTGAGTGAAATCACAAAAGATGGAATCATTAATTTTACATAATAATTCCTAGGTCTCCATTAGAATACATAAAAATAAGACTTATGATATATAATTTATTATGTTTTTAATAAGTGTTAATACAAACATTGATCTTTATGATTAAATATTTCTAATTCAACTTTAAGCTAGCCTCCTTTTCAAAATATTTATTTTGGATTTAACACTATATACATAGATCCTAACACAATTTAGATCTTTAAGTCAGAATTTTGACTATGTCTTTTTTAGTATTTTTCTTGATTTGAATTAGTAAAATAAGTATAAAAAGATTTAAATTACTTGCTTAGATTTAATAAATAAAATTATAAATCATGGGTGCTTGTCAAATAAGATCTAAACTAAAATCTGAATAACAAAAAAGAGTTGAAAAAAGAAAGAAATTACTTTATAGCAAATCAGTACTTAGCGGCACCGTTAAGAACTACACTTTTGAAAGTTAACAAACAATAAAAACTGAACAACCATCCTAGAAAGAGTAAGTTTGCGGTATCTTAATCTCTACTCAAAACTTCAATAAAGTCTATACAATCTTAAACTAATATAAACCAATAAGAAGTATGTGTTTTTAAAAAGTCAAATAGTTGGTGATGACAAAATTTTAACGATCCAACATAATATTAATGCTCAAGTGAGACATGCTAGATTTATAGGAAGATCGTAAGAGAATGATTCATGGATAGAAATCTTTTTAAAATAAAATTTTGTACCATTATTTAATAATATAGAATCATCCTAATATAATAACGGTTTTCGAGTATTTCTCATCAGAAAAAGATTACCATATTCTAATTTAGGAATAGATTTTAGGTATTTCTTTATGTGAATACATTAAACCAAGTGAATAAATTAAAGAAAATGTGGCAGCCTAGTTAATTGTTTAAGTATTATAAGCTATCTAATACCTACACCAAAATGACATAGTACATGGAAGAATATCTCAAAATTCGTTCTTTTTTGCTCAAGAAAATAATTTCACTAAACTAAAGTTAGTTGATTACAAAGAAATGTACTTGAGACCTGAACTAAATCTAAATTCAATAATATTCATCCCTCCTGAATTAATCACTTTTATTTAACAAGAAAAGTTTTCAAAAGAAGGCGATATTTGGGCTTGTGGAATCTTAAGTTACATTATTTTAAATAGTGCATCTCCTTATTCTAAATGCAAAACTATGTAAAGTATGCAAAGTCAAATAATGAGAGGAACTCTTTTCTTTGAATCTACAAGCTTTGATAAAATATCTAATCCAGGAAAATGTTTTATTAAAAAAATGTTAGCTAGATTATTAACACAACGTCCAACAATCTAATAAGCTCTTAATGATTAATGGATTACATAAAATACAGTATCAAAGAAAACTAATACCAAAGACACCCTGAATAAGCTTTCTTAAATTAAATAAGCTAACAAACTATAGTTTCATATTATGATTCACATGATCAATGTATTTTTTAGTTAGACTTTCTCATAATTAATTAATACTTTCAATGAAATTGATGCAAACAAGGATGGAAAAGTTAACATGGAGGAAATGATGGTGGCGTACAAATCCTTAGGTAGCGGGGATGATGCAAAAGACGAAGTCAAACAAATGTTCGAAAAACTGGATACTGATGGAAGTGGGGATATTGATTTTTACGAATTTCTAATAGCGATCACGGATCGTTAAGCTCTATTCACAATCTAAAACTTATAAATGACCTTTTAGACTCTCAACATTAGTAAAAATGGAAGGTTAACAGAATAGGAATTATCTTATGCTCTTTAAATTCCTATAGAGACCGTCGAAGAAAATCTTCCTAAAACTCATATTCAAAAAAATGGAAAAGTATATTATTTTACAATTTTTAGTGCACTTTAGATTTGAGATCATTTAAGGAGTTTATGCTAGACTTATTATGATATGAACCTTTTTAAAAAAGTAAATCTTATTATCATAAATCAATCTTTAAAATTATAAATCAATCATTTTCTTTATAATAGTTTCTCTTTAATTATTAAAGATTATCTGTTTAGAATCAAGAGGTCATCATTTCAGTTAGTTGAATTTTATATGTCTTTAATTTTTATTTGATTAAAACAAAACAAACAAGTACGTATTTGAAGGAGATAACCTTAAGAAAATTAAATAAATCAAATTTCAATAATCTGAAAAGAGTATAATTAAAATCTAAGTTAGATTTCAAATTTAATTAAAAATATAGAGTGTTTTCGCAAGTTGCATTATTTATTCAAGATTCAAAGTTTATTAAAAGTAAGAGATTTGATGTCTTTATATTCTTTTATATTAAGCTAATAAACTTATATAATCTATAAAATACAAAAAAATGTGTAACTTAAGCTACCTTTGAATCCGGCAGTTGTTGGTTATGTCTAAATAGAAAAAATTAGGTTAAACTAAGAATCAAAACATAAAATAGATTAAAATTTACTGCATTAAAAAAATTTGTAATTCACTTATAATTAATTATAACAACATTAATGGTTTCTTATGAACTTAAGAATCAAATATTAAACTTATACTCTATAATATTCAGCCTCCCTTATCCACGAGACACTTTTTAATAAAGTAACTCAAATTATTACTACATAATATGATTCTATGAAAGAAATAACATCAAAAAAAAGGGATATTTTAGAATTCCAATTAAATTAATCAATAACTAAAACATCTTGTATAGACATACTTATATATTGATTTCATCAAAATCATAAGAATCTTGTATGTATTGGAGTGAAATTGGATTGTATTGATTTTGATAGATGTTGTGATAATAAAAAGAAATTATAAGAAAATTACTCACTTATGATTTTATTAAAAAATGACCAAACAATATGAAGAAATTTAAAGAATGTAGATGAAGATTTGATTTTTCTTAGAGTTTCAATAGGACAATCCAAGTTAAAATTATTAGTAATATATAGGCTTGTACTTCGTTAATAATGGTGAGTCATCTCAACTCTAAATAGAAACATTTTTAACAATAATAATATGCCTTTAACATCAATAGAGTTTAATAGATTAGATTTATTGATCTCTACAGATCATATATAATACTCTATTTGGACAAAATTATGGAGAAGTTATTGAAGTGTTTTTAAAAATGTTGATTTTTAGAGAAATGAATTTTTGGATTTCATGAGATCATATTTTGAATTGCATCTGTTTATTTATTCTTAATGAATTCAATAAAGACAAGATGGGTTTAAAATCAAATGAGGAAACTAAAATAGATGAAATTGAATTCATAGATTACAATTATGTAAAAGTGAACTTTGATTCAACATCCGAAATTCTAAGTATAATAACAGTATTATATGGCTACGTTTTTCTTAATTCATGCATTCTCTTGTCTGATTAATTTATATAAAATAAACTCATTTTCCTATTTGATATAACAAAGTCATTTTTAATAAAATTAATAAAATGAACCAAGATAGGATGACAGAAGAAAAAGCGAAAAAAAAAACTAAAAGATTTGATAAACATAATCAACCTATTCTCAAAGGAGTGTCAGCAAAAGCTGTCACATTTAGAGATTAGATTGAAGGCATTCCAATTTAAGATATTTATATAGTTGAGCGAATATAATATTAAGAGTAGAAGAAAAAATGTTCTTGCTCCTGTGCTATTCAATGATGTAAATATTGATTATACTGAATAAATATTTTATTTTATTTATGATTTCATGAATAATATTTATTTTCTATGGGAACTTAAACCTTTTGTTCGATGTGATAATCTTCTCTATTATGTTGTTTTGACAATGCTTTTGGATCTAAAATTAAATACTAAAATCGCACAGTATTACCTAATTAGGAGACTTCATCACCCAAAGTGTTTTGAATCAATCTAATAGATTCCGCAGGGAAACTATTATCGAGTACATGCCAATAATTGGGATCGCCTCTGAAAAATGTAAGATGGCCCTCCTATTTAGTTTTTTCCTATATGAAAAGTCATTAGTGATGAATTATTTACGCCAATGTTTTTAACTAAAGTGTGTAGATCAACTATTAGTTATCTGAAGACAGGGTCATTTTCTTAAAGATTGAATCCCACCTTTTCATTTAAAGTCGGATGATAATCATCATCTAAATTGGTACAGTTTAAGTCTTCAAGTGCATTTTCATTCACTTCTTCCCATTATTGTCTCACGAAGCTGGCCATGACCTCTCTGATGTTTTCACCTTAGAAAAAGTCTTAGAGAGCATCTCCACCGCCGACTTAATTGGAATACACTAGTGAGATAGAATGATATCTAACCCTTTTGAGATAAAGGCAATCCGTATTTTTATTCATAGAGTTGAGTTGCAGTTTATACAGCTTCAGAATTGCTGACTTGGTCCTTAGTAAGTAATTTTAATCTGACCAATCTAGGAGATCCTTAAAGATTATCAATTACTTTTCTGTTGGGGTTTCATTGAGAGGGTCGGTAAATGTTACTTTTGCTACTCTCTCGATGACAGGTTCATCATGTCTGACATAATATTTGGAGTCACGATAAGGAGTTTTGAAATCGTGTTCAATATGGTTGATTTTTTCGGATGCTGGTGCAGGGTATCTGAAAATATTATAACCCTAATAGATTAACAAAATTTGTTCACTGGAGTTAGAATTTTAAACCATTAGACGGATGGGTGGAATAGAGTATTATAGGCTCTATTTAACATGTCCTAATATACAGATTTCATTCCTTTTATATTAAATAAAAATATTAATTAATTTTATGAATTAAGAATCCTTGGAAAGCATTATTGAGAGATTGTAATTACTTAAATAGATAACTTAATAGTCAAAGAGATAGACAGAGCATTAGGGATAGAATGGATGAAAGAAATTAATTATTCGAAAAAGCAAATTAAAATTATAAATCTAATTTATAAAGAGAACTAGAAACAATTAAATTAACAAAGTAAGATCTTTCATAACTATGCTTGTAGTAAATAGGCTGAACAAAGGGATTTAGAGTTTAGACAATACATTGTATAGTTATTCAAATAATACGACGAAGGGAACTAACAAATGAAATTAACAATTCAATAAACTATACAAGAAAAAATTAATTATAATGATTATTTAATAAGGAACTACCCACTTGACAGCTTGAAGGAAAAAAAGGATTTGTAAGAGGAAAACCTTATGCTTAGGAAACAATTGGAGGTTCATATTTATAACCTAGTTTTAGTAATTTATTTAATAAACAACTACTTTGTCCCATTTATTCATCCCTCTAATTGAAATATAGTAGAAAGACTAGGAAGAGCAATAGACACTAGATAAGTACTTAGGGGAACATCTAGAAACTAATATTCAATAGAAATAGTAACATCCGATTTAGAGTCAATCTACTGTTATATAAATCGTCCCAAAACAAAAGATCCAAGAATAGAATCAAACTACCTAAGTTAAATCACTCAGCACAACTTCAAAAAAAATGGAAAAGGATTTTCTTTAAGAATTTATGATACCTTTGGCAGGAAGATAATAGTGAAAACGTTAATTTTTTATTTATTTAAAATAATTGTTGATAACAGTATAAGAATTTGAAATTAAATAGGTCTAAACCTTTAGGCGATTGCAGCATAAATATATTCAATTTATAATTATACAAGTGATTAATTTATTTTGATAATTATTAAAAAATGGATGAAGATGAATAAGTAGATTAAACAATGGTTACATTTGGTTCTATAATTGCCATATCTGATTTCGTGGATCAGAGTGCTTTCTTATTCTCGGATGGGTTCTTGAAACCTGGACTATTTTTAAAAAACTTTGTTTATAAAGAATAAAAAAAGTATTCAAGCATGATATATTAGAAAAACATATGAAGGTTTAGATAATGATTCCTTTTACAAATGCTTATTTTAAGTTTTGCCCAGAGTCTCTGATACTGTTAAGTCACGAGTTTTATAAGATTGTAATGTAACTGATATTAAGAAAGATGAAAAGGACGGAAGAAATGTATGTCAAAAAAATAAATATGTAGGATAAAATCAAAATGTCTAATCAAAGAATGAATGAAGAGCTTAGTTAATTAATGAATGAGTATAAGCAAAACATAGATGCAATAGATAAATCCAGATATTAAAAGTTGACATATCATCAGCCATTTCAATTACTACACATTGCAAGTGGTAAGTTTTTAGCTTGCCATGACAACGAAGCATAGATAGAGAATCAAAACTACTTAGTTAAGTTAGATGACTTCTCAAGTGATTACACCGTTTTTAAGATAGTACCTGCATATATGTATTAAAGTCATGGAGAACAAGATGTAAATGCTGGTGAAATGTGTGCGATTACCAGGGCTATGCCTATCTCAAATCGGTTTGCATATATTAGTTGCTCATAAATGGAAATTTCAGAAATTAAAGGTAATGCATAATCTAGATCTGAACATATCTTGAAGAGAGAAATAAACGCCAGTGTCGAATAGTCTCATTCTTGGAAAATAGTTCTGTTTTAACAATATATATCTGAAAGCTCTAGGAACTTAAGAGTTGGGGATTGCATCTGGTTGTATCATAGTGAAGCCGAGGCAACACTCTCTGTAAAAAAATATCAAGAGGCTGTAGATAAGACCAATTTCACATTTTATCACCTATCTGAATGGCTCTCCATAAACAATTTATACGTGTCGATCACAAAGTCCCAAACAGAAAGTGCTTAAGGATATCAAGGGAGTACAAATGGGTTATGGCAAATTGAAGGGGAAGAGTTTCTTTAGGGAGGATTTGTTAAGTATGATGCCGGCTATAGACTTAAGAATATTACCACAGGATATTATTTGAGTGTAATAGAGATTTCAACCGATAAGAATAGCAAATAAATTAAAAAACAATAATATAAATATCGGTTGACTTAGGAACAGGACAAATCAACAATTTTTACTTTTGTTGATCTCAAAACTCAACCAAATTAAAAATATTTAAAGGGAGGAAGTTATACATATCTTTAAAACAGACAAAGTTAAAATTGGATGGATTTTTAAAATGATAAATAAAACCATGAATATATTCCAATTTTGAAGGCTCCTTAAGAAAAAACTGAACATGCAGTATTTAAAATTCATATGGCCACTAGGAATGAAGTTTGGGAAATCTAATTTCTGTAATCCTGTTTTCGAAAATTGGCTAAATTTGTTATTCAGATTCAAGATCCAAAATATCCAGGAATTGATAACTTTCCTTCTAAAAGAAAATGGTTCGGAGAATTTTAGCAATTAAAAAGTTGCATCGCTGAATTAGAGAATTTCGTAAATAATAAATCTTATACAACCTCGGCAGAATAGACATTCGGCTCTATCAATTAATACAGGTAGAAATTAATGAGAGAATAGTTTTACATAGATATTCTTATCAAAATTTTAGAAAGAATAATAACTAAAGGAGAATTAGAGTTTTATTAGAAATTGGAAAATGATTCAGAAAAAAATGACAGGCAATCCAGAAACAATTTAGAAATGGAAGGCAATATTATTTTCGAAGACAAAGCCTTAATGATGCATGAATAAAAGACTGAGAATACATTAAAAACATAATACTAGAATTATGTTAAAGCTAAAGTTGAATTAATCGATTAAATCTACTAATTCTTGGGATCTGTATGTAAATTAAATAAAGAGAATCAAATATACACCTACGATTTGATACCATACTTTCAATTGCATACAAAATATTTACCAACAGCTATTGAAGCAACAATTAATATCGTATCAAACAATAAATTTTTATTATATAAACTAAGTGAAGATATTAAAATTGAATTTTATGAAGAGAATGAAATTGACAATCAATAAATAAAAATACTTATTAATTTATACTAGTTTGATGATAAGGACGAATATGTGGAAATTAAATAGCATGAGAAAATCATGAAAAAACCTGTCCCCTTAATTGAATATTTTATTAATTTGCTATGGGACGATGATGCTAAGAACAATTCATATTACCTAAAATTTTTAAGAAATGTTTGCAGTCATTAGGAATTTCCCATATAAATTAATCAAGAGAATATTTATAAGCTATATAAAAAGAATAATACCAAACAACCTAAACTGGGAGTTGAAACAAAAGCTGAAGAAAGCAAAAGTAATGATGGCACTGTAAGGCTAACATCCAAAGCTGGATAATTGATCATTCCTTAAGATTGTGACATAAGAGACATTAATAAAAGTTCAAGGGACAAATTTATGTATATAATTGAGTAACTCACCTTTTTTTCAGAGGTTGCTTTAGGAAGAAACTATTCATGGAAAAATGAATTAGGTGCTTAATTTGAAAAATCATTCTTATTTAGGAATATTTGGTTTAAGCACCCTATTGATCCCAAATATATAGATTTATAGCCTGGATTTGCTAGATTAGCATTGACTTTATATATTGATTAAGAGCCTCTAATGATAAAGAAAGCACCAATCATGTGTTAATTGTTTAGTGAGTGTGAAAAACCCAGAGATTATATCCTATTCAAGAGCTCAACTTAGGCTGGGGCTTCGAATGTTTAAGAGTTGAACACATACAAAGATCTAGTGAATAACTTGATGAATTATTTGAATGAGAAGGGAGGGGAAATATACGAGATAATGTGTCCTCTAATTCATAATCAAGGCGGCGAGGAAAGAGATTCTAAGAAGATTTCAAATTAAATTGGTCCAGATATCCTAAAGGATGAATTAATATTAAATACAATGAGGATTTTGGATAAAGTGATGAAATTGAATTTGATTTGGGTATTAGATTATTCCCTAGGAGATGCACTATAAATCAATTTAAAACCACAATTATTCATTTAATCAATGGTTAAATCTTGTTTGGATATTTTCACTTATGAGAAGTATGAACTTAATTTGGTCCAAGCTCATTGTTAAACAGAAAGACAAAGGGTTTAAAAAAAGTTACAAGATAAACAAAGTCAACATAAGCTTAGTGCACCAAATTTTATGAATCTCTTAAAAAAATAGAATAAAGAAGAAGATGACAATGAGGAACAGAGAGGAGAAAGCTAAATAGCAAATGATCAAAACATATACTTAAATCCTATTATGAAGGGATACTTAAAGTTATAATCAGTAATATAAACGTAAAACTTTTTGGATCCGAAGTATATTGAAAATGAAGTCTAATTAAAAATAAAGATATGCGATTTCCTAGAATACTTGTTAGATCTAAGATAAGATTTCATGATGTAAAATTGTATTGTCTTTTTTAAAACATAGATTCTATAAGGAGATCATATAGAAAATAATCCTGTTGCCTATAGTCAATACTTGTAAAAGGAAAATAAGAAAAAACCTCTAAGTCAGAGAAGATAATATGAGGACTTAAACCAAAAAGAAAAAAATCTATTAATTATTCAGAGATTATTAAAGAACCATGCATTAGGATTATTCCCTAATTTAGCATAGACAGGTATAAAAGAAATAGATGAACCTTAAAAAGAAGAAATTAGTTTAAAATCATTCACATAAAACTTAATAAAAATTAATAAGTAGGAAGAAAAGGCTAAAACTAGATTTTATAATTATATTAACAATCCACAGATCCCAGAGATTTTAGATCTTGACTAATATTTAAGTTTGGCTTTAGATGATAGAAACCCAAATGATTAACCAGTTGCTAGTTTATTACCAACATTTTTACATACATTTTATCATATCAAGGATAAAGAACTAGAAAAACGAGGGCTGCAATTATTATTAAGATTATTCACTTAAAAGGAAGAATTCAAAAAAAATCTGTAAAATATGTAAGTCATTTTTGATTCTGAGAAGACGATACTACATAAGTATATTACAATGAACTTGGAAAAATTCTAAACTTTAAATGAGCGACTTGATATATGGATGTCTAGTTATATTTATGAGGATAAGATCACCAGTGACTTTGAATAAGCATAAAAGTACTTAACAAGTTTTTATCATGGACTAAAAAGTGACATCAAATTTGAGGATAACGAATTGATCTCTACATTAGATGTGATTGATCCAAAGAAATAATAACTTTATGCTAACTTAGGAGCACACATAGCAGTGGTTAATTTGTTGCCAAATGGATTGAGATATATTCATGAATATATAATGGATGTAGAATTTGAGGAGGAGAAAAAAATTGTTATGATTGACTTTTTTAGATTGGCTTTTGATGTTCTAAAGAATTTCTGTTTTAACAACAATGAAAATTAAATTATACTATTTGAGTATTTAAATTATTATCGCTATATGCAATATGATCTAGGCTAATTGGAATTGATTGAGACTATATTTTAAAATAATAAGACATTATTAGTTCAAAAAGTAGATTAATAATTGATAGATGTGATTTTACAATTAATACTGAAAGAAGGAAGGCAAAAGAGATTTTTACTAGTATTTGAATCATTAATGAAGTATCATTCAAATTACATATTTGACAACTAGATTTTAATACAAAATAGTCTATTACCATTAGAATTTGGCGAGAAAGACATAAAGGTTTTATATTGTGATGGCTCAAGAAACAGTGATTTGAAATTGTTCCTAGAGGACCTAATTTAAGAACCTGAATTAAAATTTGTTGAGAAATTGAGAGAGCTTGACTATAGGGATACATTTAGAGATGAGCCCTTCTTCTATCATGCATAATTGCTAGATATTCTCATTTAGACGACTTTAAATAATGTTGAAAAGAGAAAATTTACTGCAGATACCAAGGAGGAGGATATTAAAAAGAATTTCAACATCAGTGTAAGTAAATTGAAAAGATTGTTTTCAGCAACATATTTACTTGAAATATTATGTTCTAGTGATGCATTTGTAAAAATGCCAATCACAACCAAATCTCAAATTTAATACATTGATAGCAATCACAAAATTAAAGGGGTTACTTTGATAAAATTGTAAATAATTGAATTTTTAAGATTGGTTCATATCTCATCTGAAAGAGGACAGGTTTAGCATTCTCAATTATTTCATTGTAGATAATAAGTCATTGATTTTATGACCTTTGAAATCAATAGATTGGAGAAAATTACTGATTTGCATTTATTTACTTAAGATTTAAAAGTTTATCACATCGAAGGAATTTTCCCTTTTCTATTGGCTTACTACGACAGATTTCTAAAGAACATAGAGAAATAGGATTTGAGAAAAGATTTATAAATTATTGAGAAATTCTTGCAAGAATGGTTAAAGAAGGTTAAGAATCTAACATCTGAATAAAATATCCTATACCCAATTATTACAACTACTGAAGATGCAAAGTTGTTAGTGAGATGTTTACAAACATTCTGTAAAGTATTTTATGAGAAAACAGTAAATTAAAAAGAGGATCCTATTTGGAATTAAGTGAAGATTAAATTGGACTCCCTCAAAGAAGCAGATTAAACGTAAGGTGAAGATATTATATAAAACACTAATACTAATAAAAAGATATATAATGAAATGATGATAGGATAAAATTCTAGGAAAAGCAGTTTGATGTCAAAATAATTAAGCAATCCTGATGATCAACTAATCCAAGACACAAGTAAGAAATATTTACCTGAAAAGAAGAAAATAACCGTATTTTCAGATAAGGATGATGATTGTGAGGAATTGCTGGAAGGTTATGATTCACTGAAATCAAATAAAGTAGAAAAGCTTTGGAAGTTATTTTTAAAAGAATTATTAAATAAGGATCATTTTTTAAAGGAGGCTGAAAAAGAAAGAGAAACTATTGCCAATGCAATTTTAAACATATCTAGTTTATTAAAGCCAGAATTTAGTAAGAACTTAACTAATAAACCTGATGTCAAAAGCATATCGAGGAAACTAATATCATATCTCTAATCAGCTTTCTCAGATCCCAATTGCAAAGGGTCTATTTAAACCTTATTACACATTTTAAAAAAAATAATTGATACAGATCCAACCAGAAAAGTAGAGATGCAAAATCTATTTGATAAATTAGGAGCAACTTAAATGGTATTGTTAGTCCTGAGCGAAAATAATTAAGACAAGAAATTAATGATGGTATTAATATATGTTATTTACGATAGTCTTTCCTTTAATTTATTAACACTTTGTTAGATGGAGGAAATGATCAAGTTCAAGGAACTATATACAGTTTTATGATGAGCTTTAGTCAATCTGAAAACATTTTCTAGAAGATCTATTTCATCATTCGAAAACAAATTGAAAATCTAGAAATCCTATCAAAGTCGAAAGGAGGATCTGAAGATGAATCAGCTGGGTTGCTTTAGATAGATTACAATGAGTTTTAAGAAGATTTAAGTTTGGTGTTGGAAGTATTAACATTCTTGTAAAATGCTGTAGAAGGTCATTATCGAAAACTTCAAAATTATTTTAGAGAACAAACCAACTCAAAAAACAACTATGACTTAACCAATGCTATAACTGATCTCTTTAAAACCTATTATTATGATGGTCGTATTTAAAAAAACTATGATAACATGTTGAAGTGTTTAGATACTTTAAATGAGCTAGTTTAAGGACCTTGTTCAGACAATTAAAAAGCTATTTCTGAATCTAAATTCTTGGATATTGCAGCTGATTTGTTCTCCTAATAATATATTCTATCTCCGCCAGAAGAGATAGAATAAATTGGAAAACGAAAATCTCTTTTGGATTAGCCATTACAGAGATGGTAGATTTGTAGATTAATGAATAAGATTTTGAATTTGATCATGAGTTTATTAGAAGGAAGTGAAATAAATTAAAACAATCCAATCTTAAAAAGAATCATGAGAAACTTACCAATAAGTTTATTAGAAAAGCATTGCGTTAACGAATATAATAAATATGTTAAAATATATGGTGATAAGTATGAAATCGAGGCACTAGAACATTTATCAGTTGACCCTTATAAATTAAGAAAAATGAAAGAAAGTAAATATGATAGAATTAAACAAATATCCTAATAACTCCCTTACTTTGAAACTATTTTACAGAATGGATTTCTGTTATTCTTCTTAATGAGTTATTACATGGAATGTGACCCCTATATTGTGAGTCCAATTATAAAAATTGCAAGGATGTATAAAAAAAAGATATTAAAAACGTAAACAAGCAATGAAGTTTGGTAAATGTTTAAGGATTCATTTGTTTATATGTTTATATAATTTACAATTGCTCTAATAAGGAATTTATTTGGGACTTTGAATTCCATGAAGAATTTAGCAACTGATTAGTTTAAAAACAATTAAGTATAGCCAGATATGTCAGAGGAAGAGAAATAAAGAATCAAAGAGGAACAATATAGACAGGATCTGCAAATGGCTATCAACTTTTATTTAGAGAATAGTGCTCATATTGATGTTATGCATGATGAGAATCTAGAAGTTGTTTATTTCATTAAATTACCTTCAACAAAATATTTGCCTAAAGAATAAAAAATCCTATTCCACGATCAAGTAGATAGAAGTACCACATAATCAAAGGTTTAAGGGTTGCTGAATATAGCTCCTACATTGATTGAAGTTTGTAAACATGAAGAATATTTAAAGAGATTATTTGATCGATAGAAATATTTAGCCTTATTAACTGACTATGTTAAACTCTGGAGAGAACTCGCTTTTTTCTTAACCTTATTTTTGAATTTATTCATACTGTTTAGCTTCGATGGAACAGTAGGCGATAGGGTTTAGGATTACATCTTTTTTAGTTAATATTAAGATTTTACTCCAATGATTACTAAAACTATAATATACATCATTGGTATTGTGATGACAGGTTTATCCTTATTCGTGGTCTCATTTTATTTACTGAAAAATGCTCCATTGATTTTAAAAAGGGCTTGGTTGTAAAAAGGGCTATTTGAAGATTAAGACCCAAACCCTCTCTTTATTTTAATAGACATGTTTTACAAATTTATACAAACTATTTTAAGTTTCTTATAGGAAGTGGAAGTGATGTATTACATCGCATATGGTTTATTTGCAATATTGGGTACTTTTTATCACCCCTTATTTTTCATATTCCATTTAACTGAAATTCTTTTTAGATATCCAACATTAAAAAATATCATTCTATCAGTTTATCGTCCTAGAACCTAATTGATTTTAACATTTTTCTTGCTATTTTTGTTAGTTTATGTGTTCACAATTTTTGCTTATTGGAGATTATCAAATGAGTTTGCAGGATATTGTGATACTCTATTATATTGTTTCATGATGAATGTGGAATGGACATTTAGAGGGTCTATAGGAGATTATGTATAATAAGAATTAGGAGTAACTGATGTTGCTAGAGAATTGGGTGTTGGTAGGTTCTTCTTTGATGAGGTTAGCAATATTATTTTGGGTGTTATAATGCTCAACATTGTTGCTGGTATTATCATTGATACATTTGGAAGTTTAAGAGAGGAGGAAGGGAACAAATTAAATGATATGGTCGACAATTGTTTCATATGTGGAAATCTAAAGTATTTATATGTTATGATGTTTTTTAGGGCTGATTTCGATAGATTGCAATCAAAAAGCAATGGTGGTTTCAGAGAACATATAAAAATGAATCATTATATGTGGAACTATGTTTATTTCTTCGCTTATTTGAGATGGAAGGAGAAAACAGAATATTCAGGAATCGAGAGTTATGTTGACTAAAAACTGAAAGAGGAAGATCTTTGTTGGGTTCCATTTAATCAAGCAAGAGAATTGGTGGATTTGGATGGCAACAAGGGCATCAGAGAGAAGGAACTCATATCAAAAATAGAAGAGAAGGTATTCTGTTATTCATAATTTTAGATTGTTTTTGTCTAAGAATAAATTATTGACATGGGTAAACTGATGAAGGTTGAATTTAAAAAAAATAATTGAACCATGTTATATATATGTATGTGTATTTAAGACATATCAATTTTATTTCAATTTATTTGTAAGTGGTTTACTTTCCTATTTGAGTGGTTCTGTTTCAACTTGATTTTGCTTAGTTTTTAATTTCCTTTCTTCAATTTGCTTTCTTGCTTTTTCAGCATTTGGGAAGTTTTCTGGGTCTCTTATGATCATAACAACATAAAAGGCTATGACGAATTAAATGGATACAACAGCAGAGATACCAGCACTTACTTCTCCCAAGGATTCTCTTAATCCGAAAAACATTGAAAATGGTATAATTAAGACGAGGATGAAAATAAAGCAAAATTGTTATGCCACTCTCTTATTATGAAGAGGAATGCCAAAACTATTAATAATTGTCAATTGTAAATTTACAAGTAATATGGAGGAGGCTCTTTGAATTTCTGATCATTATTTTTATTCATTAAAAATTAATTAGAAATATTTAATCAAAGTGGTTATAGTTTAGGGAAAACCTTTCTTTTCATATATTACAATCCATATTTAGAATTCGTTATCATATTTTTAAAGTTCTGTTTGAATTCAATAATTGAAGAATGAATCTTCAGTTCCTTTCTTAATATCCGTTCTCCCTTAACTTTCACACATCGAGTGTTATTATTAACTGACTTTAATATATCATTTCACAACTTACAGATTTCGATATCAATTCTGCCTCCGACATTATGCTCTTAATCGATTATCTGCATTAAGCAATCGACGGTAATTTCACATAGCATTATCTCTCTGTTTGAGCTATTTCTTGATTAGATTATAATTATTACATTAATTTATGAGATATTTATCTTTAGCATTTACTCTTACTAAATTTAATTTTAAGAAAAATCAAGCAGTTCTTGACAAAACTCATTAGTAAAATGCGCATATAAGTTATTATAAACAATAAGATAATATTTAAGACTAGTTCTGAACTGATATGACAGAAAAGAATGTATCAATAATTTGTCAGCTTTATAGAAATAATTTACAGATGAAAAGTCTATTATATCACAGCAATTCCACTAGCATCTGAGAGTTTTCCATGATAATTAATAAATAAAGAAATTAGAGAATTTTAATATTGATTTTGGAAGAATTGTTGCTCGTATTTGTTAGTAGAGAGCAATATTCTAAGATTTTATCGTAGAATATCTGCAGATTTTCTAAGACTGTAAGGATGGAGAGCCTTGAAATGTAATTTTTGTTATGACTTAAAGAATCTATCAAATTAGATACATGAATTCTAGTAGAAGTATTATGCAAATCCTTCATTTGCAGAAATGACAGTCAAAAAGTTATTGAATTTAGTTTCTTTTTGGATGCTTTTGAGCATATTGGAATTAGAGAGAGTGTTTGATAATCGTTGGCTATGACGCCCAGATTTATTTCGTTTTATCGATTATTTTAGATTGAGATGATTAAAATATACACTATTAGGAGTAGATTATGCAGGAGTGTTAGTTATTTATGTGAATACTTAAATCTCAAACGAATTGACGTTAGAAGATATGAACTTAATATTGAATTCTGGTGATGATACTAATCTTTATTAAGTAGTTTGAGATGCAATAGTTTGTTAAAAGTAAGAATTGATGCATTGATTTATACTAAAAAGAAATTGAAGTGGATTAGTTGTAATTTCTGAAGATTTGTAGAAGTTTCTAATTATATTTATAACAATTAATACCTAAAATTAGCATAAAAAGGTTTCTTATCATTAAACGATTTCCTTTATTGCCCTAGGATCTAAATGAGAGTGATACTTCTAGAAAGATGGATAGGAGGAGGAACTTGGGTAAGATTCTTATTTTAGGATTCTTAATACTGGAATTTATAATTGTCCTCTGTAATAATTTGTTTTGATTGTTTAAGTGCACAGGAGTAGTTTGTGAAGAGCAGGAACCCTTTCGAGGATTGAATATTCTACTAGATTTGTAATGTGGTTAGAATGCGCATAAATTAAGAAGAGGATATTTGGATTAAGGCAGGAAGGCAGCCTTCCTTGCTTACATATATTGATGTCTAAACATAAATATATCAAAATCATTTCAACAATTCCCTTATTTCACATATCTTTTTGAATAGTTCGATCATAGGGATCAACAACATGTTGGCATATGTGGCTTCAATTTCTTCTTCAGGCCCACAGATGAAACATTGTCCCATGTAGCCCTTCTTGCATGAACGACAATAGGAATGTGCACATGGAATAACAGTGACTGGTTCCTTAAGTTCTTAATGACACAACTTACAAACAATGTAATTCTTCATCTCTAACTTAAGTTTAAATTGATTTATTTACGCAGATGCTATCAAATTCTCGAAGAGCTTGTTGTTGCATTTTCATGGGCTTGGTTTCCAAGGTTCTTTTCTACTCTAATTGATCATTTAACTTTTTCAATTGCAACTACAGATAGCCGATATGGTTGTTTTGATCTTGTAATCTTAAATCTCAATTACTTTGAACCTCTAATCAAATGTTTTGGAATGTAAATGCAAGCTACTATCTTGAGATCTCAAATGTCGGTTGTTTATTTTTAGATCGTCAATTTAATTGGTCATTTAATTGATCTACAATTGCAAGGCCTTGTTTGATTCTTGCAGTTTTTGAACCTACTCTTGTAAGGATTCATTCAATTATTGCAATTCCTTATTCACTTCTTGGAGAGATGCATTGGTGAGTCTCAACTCCTCTAAAACGAATTATCGGTCGAAATTCGTGGGCGATTTGTTGTTATGCAAACTTTTACGAAAGGGCACTTGAGCAGTCTTACGACGAGGCATCAAAGAGAATAATTGCTTTGGTTCCACTTAGAGCGGAGACTAAGGATATTATAATTTGGAAATTCCTTCATATCTCAGATAAGCCTTCATATTAATATATTAATTAAATGAATAGCATTGATAGTTATTAGAGTAAAGCTACAATTAATGCATAATCGATTATTTCTAAGATAGCCACTCGGAATGGGCAAGCTGAGTAAGTTGATCAAATTGAATATTAGTCATAGCTCCTTGATTGCAGCTTTGGATGAGGAAACTGTTTCAGCTGCTTGGAATGCATTTGGTATTTCCTCACCCACTATTATTAAGGTCTTCATATTTCAAGACAACTGCGTATGGGTAGAGGAGTGGCAGTCAACAAGTTTGGAACCTTTTCATTTAGTGCTCCAGACGTAGTTTTGGATGGAGTAACAAATCCAGTAGATAGAGATAAGTAGCCTCGTTAACCAGTATTTCTTGTTGCTAAAGTATTTCATCTAAGTTACTCTAAGGAATTTGTTAATGGCTTTAATCTTAAAACTGCCATAGCCATTGGCCGATAATTAAGACCTTATAATATTCAAACATCTGGTAAAATTTAACATGCTATCGTCAATTGGGCTGAGATTGCACTCTATGCCTCTTAGAATAAGGATTCTGCTAAGATGGCAGTGGAAAGAGTGTTAAAATCATTATCTGATATTGTGCGAAACGTATTTAGCAATCATTTAATTATAGAGAGACATTGTAGAAGTTGAGATCCCATGCGTTGGTACTTTCTTTGTCAAAGCGCGTTGTGCTGCAGTCTAGTTCCTTGAATCTTTGATGGATAGTTGCAAAGTAACAAGCATCTTTTATTCAAAGGAAATAACCAAAAGACCCTTGTCAGAGAGAAAATCGAAGGGGGACATGAGATTGACTCAATAATACCTGCAATAATTAAGTAGAAGTTCCCATCCAGAGGAAAATAACTTTGTAATTGATGACAACGCAAAAAATTATCTTACTAATTCGCTGGGAATTGAATTGCCAGAAACAAGACCCAAAACAGCCAAACATTCCTTATATTCATCCAAAAAAGGACCTCTAACTAGTAAAACTGTAAATATTAATGGCTATTACTCCATTAGATTGAAGTAAGACCATCAACACAACAAGCTTCAAGAATAGGTTTCTCAAGATCTGTAAATGACAAAGTTTATGCACTTGAAAGATTGAAATATTACATTAGAGATCATGCATTAAATATAGAAGATGTAAAATGAATTTCATATTCCAAGTCCTTTTTAGATTTGTGTTAATAGGCTTTTGGAAAGACCAATGAAAGAAAAGTTCGCATGAATTTTGATGATTTCAAAAGAGCTGTCCTACAAATTTAATTGCCTCTCAATGAAATTCAAATTATTACATTGTTTTAGACACTCGATGTGAATAATGATGGATTTATTGATAAATTTGATTGGCTGAAAGCTGTTGTAGATAAAAGTAAATATTAATGCCTTATATTAATTGAATAGAAACTCATGTTAATTACATCAAGGATGTGGTCTATAAATTCTAAATTCACACTGATGATCTATTGCAGAGAATGAATTTAAATAGAGATCACCCTCCAATCAACCTCCAGTAACTGAAAGCTGCTTTAATGCATTTAGACGAATCGTTGAATTAGAATAAAGCACTGAAAGTAGCAAAAGAGATTTTGGATGGCAAAGAAACCATCAGTATGAATGACATTTTAATCCTATTCAATACAGTTGAAGAGGAGGATAAATTATACGATCTGTCATGGTTCAAAGATACTCTCCATAAAATGAGAGATCACTTAATCAATCCTTAGAAGTTGAAAGTGTTGAGACAATCTTTCGAATATTTTGATGAGCATTAGGAAGGTAATTTGGATACAGCTAATTTTAAAACTGTATTGATGGAGAGTCAATTGGGATTGAATGTTTAAGACATAAATAGATTGGTTCGATATCTGCCAAAGAATAGAGAATCTTTGATAAATTATTACGATTTCATTTAAATGATTATGGATGTTGATAAGTAAATGGAGTAAAAGGATACAGCTAAAGACCTTGTTGATTTTGCTTAAAAAATCAGTAAGTACCTGACTCAGAGAAAGTTTACAGTCATTCAATTTTTATAATAAGTAAAGTCAGGATATGGTTCTTGTAATATTGAATCTACTTCTCAATACCTTGAAAAGAATCTCTTTTCGCAATTACCCCATGAAGAATGTTTGGAATATTGCAGAGAAATGGATGTAGATGGAAATGGAGTTGTGAGTGATGAAGATATGAATATTTTCATTAAACGCTATTCTTATTTTAACATAAGAAAAGATCAATCTCAAATTGAATAAATTGCTGAAACCATGAAAATCAAACCTTAATTCGGTGACACCTTATCAGCCATTGAAAAAACTTTTGTCTAATCCAAATCTATTGATTTAGTGACTATGGGGCAAAAAAAGATGTTTTAATCTTTAGTTGATGGAATGAGTCAAACGAAAAGTCTTTTCCCCATTGAAGAATTGCCAGAATCAAAGTTTGATCAAATTCTAAAAGACTTACGTATTAAATTAACAAGGAAGGGAATGTCTTATGATGAACTCTTTACCTTTCTAGACACTGATCATAATGGATTCTTATCAATTAGCGAATTTTATAATATTGATAAAATCATGACCTTGAGCTAGCCAGCTAAGGATGGGTTTTTTGCCTTTATGGATAAGTAGAAGATTGGCTTAATTGATTTAAATACCTTTGTAAAGTTTTTGAGCAAGTCAATAATATAGTAGATGCCATAATTATCAGAAGACGATTGGGATTGGGAGTTGGAGATCTTATTTAAGATAAGAAATTGGTGTCAAAGGGAGAATATTACTATTGAGGATGCATTCAGAACATTTGATAAGGATTTTGATGGATAAATAAACAAAACTGATTTAAGGACATTTTTAAAGGACATCTTGAAAATAGAAGAGAAAGAGATTACTGAGGCCAAAATTAATAGATTATTCAAATTGATGGACTAATATAAAAGAGGAAAAATAACATTAATGGATTTTAGAAGATTTGTAGAAGAAGGATTTTTCTATGGTAAAAACAAACAAATATTTGGATAAAGTACAACTTTGGCAGGAAAACAATAACAAGAATCTAAATCTTCCTTTGATTGGAAGATGAATGCTAGACAATAGATAGGATTAATAATAAGTAGACATTATCCAAATGTGAAGGAATCTTTTGATATAGTTTCAGGATATCGTAAGAAATTGGTATTCTAGAAATTTAAGAAGTGGATAGATGAAAAAAATGTCTTGGCAGGATTTGATTTAACAGAAAAATTAGTGTATGAGATATTTTCAGACTTGGATTCCCATAAAAAAGGTTATTTGGTAGAGTCAGATTGGTTGAATGCATTTGCTCAATATAATTGGTAGGAGTAGATGATTAAGGAGATTTAGGATGCCTTATCAACGTATTTCTCTAGCATTTAAAATGCAATCCATTATTTTTAGATGGAACACAGCCACATCATTACTAAAGAAAGCTTCTATAAGGCTTTATAAGCATTGTTTCCAAAGAGATTTGTTGAAGGAGATATTGAAATCCTATGGAATAGAGTTTAGAAGAATGGGTCATTAAGTAATCATGCATTTGCACTTATTTTTGGAAAAGGAGGTAAAATATATGAGCCCACAGAAGGACAATAATAATAATTAGCTATTCGTCCAGCAACCTAAGGGTATTTTATAAAAAGTATAATATTTTAGTGGACTATCCGAATTACCTTTGGATGAAAGAAATTAAGTGAATATCAGCTTATTAGACAAGATCAGAAGGTTCTTACGAAATTCAAATAAAAATCTTAATGACCTATTCAAGTAGTATGATTTAGACAACACTGGATTCATAACTAATCTAGAATTCAGACAGGTTATCCGAAGTTTGAATATGGGATTGACCTTTTAGGACATTGATATTTTATCTGCTATGTTGGGTACAGATAGAAATAGTATGGTGAATTGGAAGGAGTTTTCTAAGAAATTGGATTTTAGATAAGCTGATAATAAGATACTTGAGAGAGCTGGCATTCATTTATAAAGAGTCAATGATCACATTTATCATTATTTGTTGTCTCCTAAAGATGCATTCAGATAGATAGATGCTCAACACACAGGATTTCTTACCTTTGATAAATTTAAGGACATGATTGAAATGCTATATAGATTGGCTACTGAAGAAATTCCACCATTTGCTATAATAAAAGATCTATTTGAATTTATTGATAAACGAAGGGATGGACATATAGATTTGACTGAGTGGATGGATGCATTTTCTAAATTCTCAAATCCTAATGAGAAGAAAAGGTTTTATATAGTTTTATGAACAATTTTAGACCGGTGAGTGCTAACGTCAGAATTAAGAAGGCCTCTCAGAAGTCATTAATGGCATAGACAGATAAGAATTGGTTGGCCAAGTCGAATGGACCTTATCATCAATAATTTGAAGGATTAACTGATGATGGATTGATAAATGCTTAGAGCAAATTCAAAACATTCCTCAGGAAACCACCTGCCAAATAGAATGCTCTTCAATATGTTGGTATGTATTGGCACTTAACAAACAATTAGAGAATGGAATTTGGGAGAGTTCAAAAGAGTTTGATAGAACCATAAATGCAATTGGGAAGAATAGAAAATACCTTTTGGAAATCTTTAAACATTTGACACAGAATGGACAAATCCCACTGACGGAAGATGTAATTAAGTGTTTATATATTCGAATAGCTTATCAAATAAGAGATGGACAAGATGTTGAGATCTTAAGGAATTGTTGTCAGAGATGAACAGTGGCCTCAACTAATCTCTTGGTCAAAGAAGAATGGCCGCATTGATTATAAATTTTTACTTGAAGTGTACAAAGATCGCTTAAATGGAATGGATACCCAACCCAGAACGGGGGATGACGAGTGAATATTTATTAAACTAGCTGGCCATGTTATAATAATAATTAAATAAAAATTTAAAAAAAAGCCTTTACCAGCTTTTTAAAAACAAAAGTCTTCCCCAGAATCGAAAAAGTAAGTTAAAAACTTAAAGTAAACTAGTGAGCAGTAACAAAACCCGAGTATTGAAACAGTCTTAGAAATACAACAGCTCTAAGTGTCTCTTTGTTCCAAAGAATAAGGAACGGTAATCATACTACATCACTCCCCCTTCGAAATATAAGGTAATTCGACTTTTAATTGTTATAGAACCCACTCACTAACATCGAAGAATTAAATATTGATTCTAACTGTTCGACTGATAGCAGTCAAAAATTAGAAAATTTGAGTCCTGTGTATTACTGCCCAAAAGGAAAAGAACCATGTGGTGAGTTGCAGGTAGTCCTAAATGGAGATCTGATATAAGTGATTTCTTAGACCAAAAGCAGAAAGAAATCACGAAAATTCAGTGACCAAGAGACCTATGCGATGAGTAATTTCATTGCAGGCCCTAAATGTTAGGAAATACCTTGCCCTAAGTTCCTTTGATGATATATATATATTATCTATTATTTCAAAACACCCTAATCACAATGTTTATACAACATGTGCACATTAGGTTGATGTTTCCAATTCTAATTATTAACAAGATACTTTTTGTATTTGCATTCATTTTTAAGGGCTTATATATTTAAATACTTCACAAAATTCTTTGTTCCTAATTATCAGAGAATGCATATTTGATGTTAATCTTAAAAATATTTAATTTATATAGATCGTAAAATTGGAATTATATATCACCCGATTTTCTAGAATCCCTTTTAGATCATCAAAAAGATAATTTAAATTCGAAATAATCATTTGATTAATTCTAAATTTTATAGTGATATAAAATATATATATATCGATTTATTATATATATATATATTATATCTTAGTCATCTTCTGCCTTCTAATAATCTGCCTAATTCATCCTTTAGAGAGTTGTTGTATGCTCTAATTTTTTCGATTTCATTTTTATGGTTTTCTGCTTCCTAATAATTAGAACATTTAAAATAGTTACTTTCTATAATTTCTCAGTTTCAACTTTTTTTGTATATTAAATTTTCTACTCCAAATCTTCAACTGCCTTCTATAACTCTTAGCATTCTCTATCCATAAACATGATTTTATTTGATTTGTCAGTCCTCTTTTACTCAGCATCTATCATTTTTCTCATACCATATGCAATGGAACTTTCATATAAGGTTTTGTAGGAATTCAATTGATTTCTGAATTCGTTTCGAACTCAAAAGTAATTAATATTGTAGACATACTTCACTAACAGTAACCCTCTCTGACTACAATCGATTGTAATTTAGCGAATCAATTCATCAAAACATTATTCATATAACTCTTCTCTAATGGGACAAATTCCAGTTTCTCTGGCTCCTCTTGACAATAACCTTTTGTCCAATTCTTGTTATAATTAAACAACTTCGATTCTGGTGGCAGGAGTAGATAAAACAGTTTGCACCCACAATTGTCCATTTTTCAATCTGTATTCTTTGGGTGGTAGATTTTATTGCAATATTTCTTAGGTTATCATTTTCTCTTGCTGTCATAATTTTTTTAAATTTGTACTCTTCCAGGACTATTGACTCTAACTTATTGCTTAGCTTAGGCATCCTTTTTTTCCCCTATTTGTTATCCACAAACTCATACCAGTGTTTTTTCCAGCTACTGACACCAAAACTGGAGTTGAATATTTGACTAAACTATTCAATGACGGTACAAAGTCTTCCATTAAAATAATTAATGAATAATAAAGATTATTTGAAAAAATAACTGGAATACAAATCCAATCTTGTAGGATAAGGATTCCATACCTAATTAGAGGACAATAGACATGCGTGTGTGAACATTTTTGGCGAAATCTTGGAGGCTTCCAATTTTGATAATAGCTAACTTTTTCTTTAATGGAAATTCAAAATCCCTCCTGGATGGGAATTAGATGATAATGAGTTATTGGAGCTAGATTAAAAAGAATACGAAGATATATAATTAGAAGAATGGAACAGAATGTACTTATTCACTGCTAATATATCAGATAGTCTATTACGCAATAATCGAAAGTCAATACAATTAAAAATGATGATGGCACTATCACAGCTAAGGCTCATTTTTGTTTTCCTTTTGACTTACAATTATAAGTAGATGAAAACGAATTGAATTTCGGCAAATTTCCTCAGCTTCTTGTGCAAGTGAGTTCAATGGATTCTTGGGAGAGAAATTACATTTAGGGGTACGGATTCATTGAAATCCCTCATACTCCAGGATTTCATGAACTTACAATGAAAACCTATAGACCTAACGATGATCTTTACACAAGAGTGTATGAATTCTTCTTGGGAGGAGGCACCAAAGTCAAAGACTTAGACTCTATTTCCAATGCTTTCTATTTTGACAAACAAAATCAACCCAAGGTCTTGAATAGATTCCCTATTGACACAGAAAGTTCAGGTGACATCAAAATAAGAGTTAATGTCTCCATTCAAAGAGAGTATTCATCCCCTGTTATATATCTATAGGTCCTATCAAACTATGAGTAGAAAGAAGGATTACTAACAAAAAAATTAAGAAATGAAAACAAAGTATAGGGAAAGACTCGAGTACCTGCAATAATAATAGGAAATCTAGACTGGATTACCCACAGCATTAATTAAAACAGATATGGGTTATGTGAATAGATTTCATACAACTAATTTACCATAATATTGAATTTTATCATAATATTATATTCAATCCCTATCTAAATCGTCATCAGCAGTGGGATCAAACTTTAATTAAATAATTTATATACAATTTTTGCGTTTTCATTATTGACTACATGAGATATCAAACTCTGTCCAGACTTCTTCTTAGCCTCATATGATGTTTAGAATTCAGGGAAATGATACAAAAGTATTTCCTCATAAAGAAGATCTAAATCAATTTCTAGTGTACCTTTAATTTATTCCCTGGTCATTTCATACTTTTCAAACTCGAATTCTAATTGATTAACTAGCTAAGCACTAGGTTCATCAGCTTCAAAGTGCAATTAAGCCAAGTAAGGATGTTCTAAGGCCTGTTGTACAGTGATTCTTTATCTATAATCGAATGTCAACAGTTTCCTTAATAAATCCAAAGCTTAAACAATGAGAATGCTTAATTACCATTTTTAGAGGCATTTTTAAACAATTGCTCTAAAGGTATTCCTTATTTTGGTCCAGTTTCTTTGATTACCTTCCTCAGATTGTTCTAAACCTTTTCATCTTAGAAGGATTGGATGTATGCTTCATTTGGTGTTCCCAACAATTCAAATATTAATTTGACTTGTCTTTTAGCTGAGTTAATTTAAAATGAAAAATTACTGGAATCTCCTCTTAAGAAGGGTTTCCTCAATAGCAATTCAGCCAAAATACATCCGACTGACCACATGTCGACTGCAGGAGTGTAATTCTTGAAACTCACAAGCAACTCTGGAGCTCGATACCATCTTGTTTCCACATAATAAGTCATGATGTTGGCGTTGTTTGAAGAGGAAGGGTCAGCCATGGCTCTGCCTAATCCGAAATCACAGATTTTCAAATCGCAATTTCTATTTAATAATAAATTTCTAGGTTTCTAATTTGATTTAACAACAAATAGATACTAAATCTCTATGCAATATTCCTGCAGTATGTAGATATTTCAATCCTCTTAAAATTTAATACAGGAATAATTAGATGTGTTCGTCGGTCAAAACCTGATCGCTCTTGATCACTTAAGCTAGATCTGTTTCTAATAATTCAGTGACCATATAAACATCTTCAAATTCTTCTCTTGATTTTGGAAGAAGCAAGGTTTTTAATTCCACAATCTATGTCACTTTCATGATAATACATTCTCGTGTTTCATTAGTCTAAGAATCTTTAATTCCCTAAGTGTTCTTTTCGCATACAATCTATGTTCGAATGCTCTTTCAATTTTCTTTATAGCAACTTATCTGTCCTTCTCAACCTTGGCATTTTTATCGTCTGCCTAAATAACGCATCCATAAGCACCACTTCCGACTATACAATATGAGATAATCAATACTAATTTCAACTGGTGAGTAATTGTCTTCCAACATGAAGGTATGCTCTTGAAGTTGGAATTTCTTGACTTTTTGTGATTTATTCTAATATTTAGCATAGAGTTATATAATCTTTTATGGCAACTTGAACTCCTACTACATTTATAAATATTATTATCTAATTAAATTTAATAGTAATTACCCCCTCCTTCCAAATATATCTATGAATTGTGATTAGAATCTGACGATTAATAAATTAGATGTACTATTTTTGAATAAACCGACAACTTTAAATTATATTCTTTCAATTTCAATTCAATTATGATACATAATTAATTTATTTGAACAAATAACTAGAAATTTGTCATTGTTTATTCTAAAGGTCTACATTGATCAAACAGATGAGCTTATTAGTTGAATAATCAGAAAATTAGTTAATGTAATTTAATTTTAAGTTTACCAAGAAATTATAAAATTCAAATAAAATTATAACAACTTATTTATAAGCATCTCTGTTTTGATCCCTGAGAGCATGCAAAAGGTGTATAGTCTAAACCTTAATTGGATAGATGTACAATTGCTTAGGCTAGTTTCAAAACTTGATTGAATGATTGGGGGTGTAGAGATCTTTAAATTACTGATTCGAAACATTTAATATATGTATATCTGTCAATAAAATTAATCTAATAACAATGAATTAATCAACTAATTAATAGCATTAGTCTCATGCGGATGATCAAGTTGATTAGCATGGCTAAGGAGCACATGGTTAAGGTTATTAATCCTAGGTAAATGTTTTTAAGACTAATTTAGTAATTAAAATAATCACATCCTGAAATAGAAAAGCAACCAGATGTATGTTATATAATCTATAAATATAGCGTTCTCAACATTAAAATTTGCACAATGATCAGTCTCATCACCAACATTCGAATCACGGTCATTAGGATGGAGATCACTAGAATCACAATGCGAGCCATGATCATCACGAGGGTCATTACAACCCTTTGTAAATGCCTTGTGATTGGGAAATAGCAAGAAAGCATGCATTGTCAAGGCGGACGGCATGGGAGAAAAAGAAGGACCCAATGAAAACATTATAAAGTAGTTTAGGATTATGAATAACGTAGTTGAAACGTGTCCCTGCTGTGGATTTGAAGTAGACCGAGAGGATATTCCTTATTGTTCAGATCCCATGGCTTTATCCTTTTTGGGTTCAGGATTTACATTGTTTTATAATTACTTGAAATATTGCATAATTATCCTCTTCATATAACTCTTGGTTAAGTAACTACATAATTTGTACACAAACTTTAATGGTTCATATTGTAGTCACATAAAAAGAGAGAAGATGGAAGGACATATAATCGAAGAGCCATATTGTCCTGATAGCATATTCTTACAATTATCTTTGGCAAATAAACTTGAGTAATTAAAATACCTAAAATAGCAATCGAGAAGCTCTTGAAATGATGCAAGTCTTAAATTTCATTAGTATTTTCATAATAATGTTTGTTCTCATTTATTTCAGAAAAAGTCAAAGATAAATAGATACTACTATTGATGAAGAACAATTGACTCCTGCAGATTATACCATTTGTGTTAAGAATATTCCTACGGGTTTGAATGTGGATTATAAATATGAACTAAAGAATTTATTTGAAAATTATTCCGTTTTGGATTCGTCTAAATAAATTATTGTTAGAAAAGTAGTTTTAGTTTATGATATAGAAGAAATAATAGTATTGGAAAAGAAATTAGATGAATTATTACAATCAAAGAAGGATGCTATAAAATAAAGTAATTTTAACTTTCATCATGAAAGTGTGTAAAAGATAGATGAAGAAATAGAACATTTGGAGCATCAAATCCATAAAATAGAGGAGGAATATGAAACTCATAACACAAACTTTGCAGGAATAGCCTTCATATCTTTTGATGATGAATCTATGAAGTAATTAGTGTTACAAGATAATCCTCATACTCAATGGGAACGAATGAGATCTCATGTAAATAGAGGCAAATTAAGAAGTCTCACAAATAATGATTTATAGTGGAATGGATAAAAACTATTTTTAGAACAGGCACCTGAGCCAAATGATGTTGATTGGGAATTTATTCATATTACTACTAGTGAGAAGATATTTAAACGAGTGAGAGCTTGGGTATATTACATTTTATTTGAAAGTGCTGCCTTTTTCATTATTTACTTAATATCTCATAGATTAGCTTTATTGGGCGATGAGGCTCATGAAGAAGAATTGAAAGGAAAATTGGATGAAGATACTAAAAGGAAAATAAACATCATGTCATTTAGTATTTCAATGACAATAGTATTATTCAATAAATTTGGAGTCGCTAAAATAGTTCATTATATTGTTGACGATGAAAAAATATCAAATAAAACAAAATTTTAAATATCTTTCGTTTATAAATATGCATTAGCATTGTTTTTGAATGCAGCCATTATAAGTTTTTTGGTGGACATTGTAATACTCAAAAATGTCAAAGGAGCTGGAGGTTTCATCTAAAATGAAAGTCAAATCTTTGTGCTTAATGCCATTTTCCCTCCATTCATTTGGTGTGTGGATCCATGGAGTTTATGCAAGAACATTTGGAGAAAATACATTATGTCAAAGGGGGACAAAGCACTTTTAACTCAATAAGAGGCCAACAAATTAATGGAGGAACCAGACTATCTCTCTGCAAAACGATATTCGGATGTTATGAAGACTATGTGGTTTACATTTATGTATGGCACTGCAATACCTTTAGGCACTTTATTCAGTGCGTTCGGAATTCTAATCTACTATTTCGTTGACTACTATAACATATTGAGAAGGAGAACTGTTAAGGAATCCATAAGTATACAGCTCTCTACAGGTACACATGATGATTGATTATTAGAAATGATTGAAATGTTAGAGTATATTATTGCCTGGTGTGCTTTTGGAGAAATGATTATGACTTACACTTTTTTCAAAGAAGTCAGCAAAATAGATATTCTGCTTATTGTCTTGGCAATATTATACTAGTAATTGCCTATGGAGGATATATCTGAGTATCTCTTCCCAGTTGAAAACAATGAGGAAGTATATTCTTGAGTTATTTAGATAAAACCTTATGCTGAAGGGAGTGCAAGCTTTGATACTGATTATGATAGGGAGAATCCTGTTACTAAGCACAAGGCTTTGGCCCAATGGAATAAAAAATAATAAAGTGCTGAGAATCCGAATCCAAAGAACAAAAAGATTTTGGCCTAACAGGAAGAGTTTGGATATGCAGGAGATGGCCATTTCGGTCGTAGATGATTAATATTAGAAATATATAAAAATTTATTTTTAATTAATTAAACATTTTTAACATGAGTGAATTTAAACAAATGGAGATTGAAGTATTGTTTGAGTATTTCATAGTCGTACATTTTAAATTTCAAAGCGAGACACACTGAAATAATAAAGCAAAAACTGTAGAAGTTGCACGAGGAAGAATCTGCGGATTAATTGTAACCATTTTATTAAGCTTTCCTAAAGAACTGTAGAGACTATTTGCATCAAAAATTGGTAAGGATATGGGTATATCTCTAGAAATTGACTTGTAAAAAGGTTCTAGATGAAGACCTATTAGAACTTTTAAAAGTAAATATTTTTTTGGCTGAATTATCTTATTCAATATGCAAGGAAGTCCCAGAGCTCAAATCCTATCCTCTTAGTAAAACCTATAACTAATTTAAGCTTTTAGTGAAGATATCTACGAATGCTTGTCCCTTTCGGAACTTTACGATTACTTTAACAATTTATATAGTTAGATATCCACAATATCAAAATTCCAAGACGAGAACAAGTATGTTTTACTGAGAATTTGCAATTCGATGCTCAAAAGATTGTCAACAACCCATGACACTTTTTTGAGAGGATAAGTTTAAATATTCTTGACCCAAATATTCTCAACAATTCATCCATCCTTGAGGAAGAAGCCAATCAATATAAGGGATAGAGGATTTGATGAAGAATCAGTCAAAGTGAATGCCTCATTGCCGTATTCCTTTTATAAAAATTTTTGGACTTTACAGAAATATCTAAATAATTCTGAATTAATATTCAAAAACAAGGTAGAGTTTGACGACAATGGAGAAGAAGCTGGATAGGTTACACAAGGAGTGTCTGAATCTCAAAGAACAAAAAACCTATAGGCTGTGATAAAAGTCATTATGAGAGCTTTGCAATATTTCAAAGAAAATCCTTTAGAACCTGAAATCATAACAGTGAAAAGGTTTCCTAAATTCCTCACAAAATATTCTTTATTCAAGAATTAATTAAATGATCCCTACTTTAGAAAGTTATTCTTGAATTAAGTTTTATTGTTTATTTTTGTAGCTGAACTTGAGAATCATGAAGTATAGAAATCCTGTTAATATTTTAGAAATAATTCATATAGAATTTGAAAATTGAAGTACAAAAATAATTAGATGATTTAGGAGATAAATTAGGAGAGAAGGTTCAACATTTAATTGACACAGAACGAACTTGGGTATTCTATTGTAATATCTCAGCGACTTTGGGTGACAGAAAAACAATGCTTTGATGATGGCTATGAAAAACTGAGTATTAAGGCATCTGAGAAAGCCAAAAAGAAAAGACTAGAAATACAGAAGCGAATCTATGATGACCTCAAATATAAATAGACAGATGCATTTCAATAAATTTTACAAGATTAGGGAAGACCTTACAAAATAGAAACTAATCCTATTGAACCAGGATTAAATTATTATTTAAATGAAGTGTTTTATTAGTTAGATCAGAATCGTAAAATTGCTGACAATGAAAGATGTAAGAATTTGAAAGATTATGCATGGAAGTCAGTTAGAGTCATCTCTAAATTCCTTTTGAAAGAATTAAAAATTACTAATCTAATTACTTAGGAATTGAAACCATTACCTAATTTGGAGGACATTGTAGAAAATTTGAAGAATGCTGGAAATGAGATGACAGCAGAAAGATTATAATAATCTAATAATAATAACAATAATAATAATAATAACAATAATAATAACAATAACAATAACAATAACAATAGCAATAATCCTGTTACAATCAAACCTGTTCACATAAATTAATAAATATCAAACTAGAAGTGAATTATAATTTTAAACATATATACAATTAAATTATTATTTAATACTCTAATAAATGGAATTAGCTTTTCAGAAAGATTATAATTTTCCCGGTAATATAATAGATCTCACGGATTCTCAGCAAGAACATGAAGAGGACTCACAATAGTATAAACCCCTTGATGGACTTACTGAAAGGATTTTGAGGAAACGAAAAAATTGTCCATTAAATAAATCACTCTATGAACAATTATTCTCTGACCCTATTTATAAAAGCTGTATTCAAAACGAATTCCTCTTTATCAAGCATCTAGAGTCACTTGGTTTCACCGATATATACGATTATTTGAAACATTGCAATAAACATGGAATCCTCCTTGAAGACGAAGCATTCAAAAGTATCTTAAATACAATTTGAATTCTAGAATACAACCTAAAGCCTCCATAATCGAAATATAACTTATATTAATGCAAAATCATTCACGAGAAAAATATCGATTTTAGAAACATACAACAAATTTTGAGTGGAATGAAATAACTCAAAAAGACTATGAAACTTGAATCAAAGTCTAAAAAGGATCTAAATATTGAATTTTATTAAACTAATGATACTACTAGCAATATTGTAATACATTAAACTAAATAACATCGATATATTGCACCAAATTTAATTAATAAAATGCTCTATGAGGTAGAACCATTGGATTAAGAAATTAATGAAAGCTTAATTCACCATTGCTGGGAACAGTATAGAAAGTTTTATAATAAATGTCTAGCAGAATATCATGCTATGTTAAATGGGAACCACAATGAGTTGGAAGATGAATTATGTGAAACTAATAAAATTGATTTTGATCAAATGTCACAAGATTCTTTAGCACCATGGTTTGTAGATCCTCCTTATGAAAGGAAACCCTAATATCGATCTATGAATTTGTCTTACTAAATATAACACTTGAAAATTTTATAATTGTCTGTTATTTGATTTAAATTTTAATCTTATAATCAGAATTATTATTATTATATATTTCTAATAATTTATTATAAAGAGGAATGATGCTCTTTCAATTTATTTGTATTTATGCACCCTTAATCATTAGGATATTATGAAGCAATGGCAATTCAAATGATTAGTTTCACAAGAGACTAAGATCATACTTAATCAAGTCTTCAATTATTTTGGGAATATTTGAAGGCTTCCTTTGAAATCTTGGCATTTTATAAAAGGTGAATTTTCAATACTTCTATTAATAGAGTAATTCATTATTTTTATAGTAGGATTTACAAATTTCATTATTTTCAAACATTATCACTTTTTAGGATTTTGTCAAAATGGTTATATTATCGTATGAAGATAAATTCAATCAACTAGATGCGCATTTATATTCATTATTTTGTTAAGTACAACGTATGAGGAATGAAATGAATTTTCCATCATTAAAATATTTGATTTTCAATATATACAGATTCCTGCCTCTAATTTATATATTAAAAATAGAAGAATATGATTCTTTCAGTTGGATTAAGTTGGATGAACATCAAATTCTAACAAATTGATTATATTATCATAAATATATAAAATTCAATATAATTTATAAATTTATTGATAATTCCAATATTTTTTTTTTTTGATATCTGAGACAAATAATATTTATATATCATATTATCAACTTTGAATTAACATTAATTGTTTTACCACTATTAAAATATTTTGAAATTTAAAAATATAATATTATATTTTATTTTTGCTCATATAACGACTAACTTCTCGACTAAGAATGACAACCAATATTAATAAATAAGTTTATTGAGAGTATAACAAAAGAGAACTAGCATGTTTGAGAATAAAATTTTAAAATTAAATTATTTACTCAAGCTACTTTAGTTTAAAATTATAATAGAGCATCTGAGTGTTAATTGATAATTGAATTATAAACGAAACATATTACTTATCATCACTCTTCATGATGAATAGTAATAAAAGTAGTGTTATGATACTCAAAATACAAGAAGGTGCTTTAAGAATTTCTGAATAAAAGTTAAGGTTTTAAACTAAAAATGGTAAGTTAGAGTTATGCAAACAGTAAGAAATTGCTTTGGATGGAGTTTAAAACGTTTCAAATGAAATGTAGAGAGTATTTATGATTTAATTTCATTAGTTCACTTACTTTCATTTAATTAATTTATGGAAATAATTAAATGAAAAACTGGTGAGAATCAATAATTACTGTTAATTGAATAATTGCAATTTTTTACAAAATAAAAATAGTATAAATAAATTTACTTCATTCTGTGCTTTTCTCAGCCAGATGAACAAAACTAGTTGTCAAGCCAGTACTTAGGAAATATGGAGCTTCTTCACAATTTGTAGAGTTTAAAAACTCAAGAAATGTTTTTCTATTTTTCTCTGCCAAATTGGGTACCTTCATTTCTTCCAAGATATTATCCAATTCTAGTTTAAAAATGTTGATCTAAGGCTATATTTAATTGAGTTTACTGTTGTATAATCGTTACTAAGAAAATTAATTTATTTTAAATTCGTTTGAGGATTTAATCCTATATGATTTATGATACATCTGATTAAGCATTCTGCATTGTACTATTTTGGAATAGTAAAATTTAAGGCATTTTATTCAGTAAATGTGATTTCGGACAAAACATTCTCTTCTGCAACTTGCAAACTAGACATCTACTATACATAGATACCATTTTTCATAAGTTGAATACACTTTTTATAAATCTTTAATCTCGGAATACATCGGTAATTTAGCATGAAGTAGATAAAGATTCTATCTTTCTGTTAAAATAACGTCACCAATATGCACTAGATAGAAGAAAGAATATACTTGCTCTAATCTCATCCCTCTATTTCTTCTTGATATTCTGATCTCTAGATATTATTTTAAATAAAATACTGTTTAACGATTAACGAATCAGCAGGTTCATATGAACAATTCACTACGATAGACAATTGTAATACCTATATTTAATCCACTAACAAATATATCTCCCTACAAGATCGAACATGTAGTTTAATTGAACTGTCTCCGTATTGTTAGATTGGATTCCCTTAAGGTTAAGGATGATTTCGATTTTTTAGTGCAGGAGCTCAAAGCATCTTTTAAATATAAATAAATGGTACCATTTCCCATTACGAATATATTAATAAATATTATTACATATGCAATTAAATCATCGATGAGTACATAATATTAAAAATAAAGAATGAATAAATTTGTTATATTTCTGAGTGTTCTTTCCATATCTCTTTGTCTCCAAGCATTTGACGATGAAGCAGATTTAGTCGATAAGAATGAGTTGAATCGATTATTTAATATAAACTATGATGGAAAAGTGTAAGATTCTTAATTAATAATTTAGCTATTCAGGTTACCTTAAGGCAAATAATGATGGAACAGCCTAGTTTCATTATATGTTTTATCCAGCTCCAGTTGATGCATTAAACAAACCTGTAATTCTTTGGCTGAATGGTGGTCCAGGATGTTCTTCATTACAAGGTGCCTTTAATGAAAATGGTCCTTTTGTATTTGTGGCTGGCACTGCATAATTTGAAATGAATAAGTATTCTTGGACAAATTTTGTAAAATTCATTATCTTATAATTAAGGCCAATATGCTCTATATTGAATCTCCAATTACAGTAGGATTTTCATATGGTCCTTAAGGGGATTAGTCTGACGAATCTACAGCAAAATATAACATCAATGCTTTGGTTGACTTTTTTAGTAGATTTACAGAATATAAAAAATTACCATTCTTCATTTCTGGAGAAAGCTATGCTGGAATTTACATTCCAACTCTAGCTAATGAAATCATTGATTATAATGCTGGATTGGCTGCAGATAGTCGAATTAACTTATAAGGTTTGGCAATAGGAAATGGTTGTACAGATCCAACTGAATGCACTGATGACGCCGATCCATTCCAAATACATGTTTACAAATTTTACGGAAGACACAATTTTATTAGTGAGGAATTATATGAAAAAATATTGACAGTCTAAAATGAATGTTATGGAGTCAAAGATGGAAAGTGTAAGGAATTGGCTGACAGAGTAGAAGTAGAAGTTAGTGGAAAAGAGGAAGACAAAATTAAATTCAATCCTTATAATATCTATGGGTATTGCTTCACCTACACTCCAGAAGGTAGTAAAATGAGTTAGAAATTTGGTGGTATGAGGTCACTAAACGAAGATTCTGATATTCCTCCTTGTGCTGATGTCCAAGGATTATATCATCATTTGAGATCGACTGAAGTCAGAAATGTAATAAACATATATAAACTTTAGCTTCTCAAAATCAGACAATAATCTGCTTAATGGGCTGTCTGTTCAAGAACTTTGGGCAATTACCATGTGAATCCTCAAGGATCTTACTATTTATATCAAAAGATCTTGAAGAATCAAATAAGAATTTTGAAATTCAGCGGTGATGTTGATGCTGTTGTCCCCTTAACAGGAACTATGTATTGGGTTGATAAATTGTAGAAGGAATTACGTATTATTTTCCTAATAAATATGAAGATTTGGCTACTTTGAAACCTTGGAGACCTTGGTTTGTTCATGCTTAAAGAGAAGTTGATCCAGACCAAAATGCTGGTTATGTTATGGATATGGACGGTCTTACATTGTTGACAATAAGGAATGCAGGTCATATGGTGCCATTGGATAAAAGAGAGGAATCAGAAATCTTTATGTAGAAATTTATAAAAGATGAATTCTTCCCTTGAGTTTATAAATTTGTTAGCTTTGTATGAGTGTAGAATTCTATAATAATATTTAATAATTAATTAATCAATAGTAATGAGGTCAAAATCATTAACAATTATTCTCCAATTGCCAACAATTGTCATCAATCGGATATCCTTGGTAGATTACTAAAAGAAATAAGCTATAATTTACATGTCTAATGTTTGAATTTTTGGTTTTACTTATTTTTTAAATGTAATTTGTTCTTTCTCTTTCTTTTTCCTCTCATTTCTCAGTGCTTGATGAAAATCGTTGATTATTTTTCATTTATTGTAGTAGAGGACGAGTAAAAATTGGATACATTTTAAAAAGTTTGAGTGTTTTTTTGAGGGGTGATTAGTTTTTCATTCTATAATAGGCTCTACTAAATATCTTACTGTATTAAGAAGTCTTGCTATTTTATAGTGGAGAGAATCTTTTATTCCAAATTCATTAATATTCAAATTGATGTATTGCATAAGAAAGCACTTTTTACTCGATAAAAGCTATTTTATATACATTAACCAAGACAGTATAGATATCGGAGAAGTAATATTTTGGTTAATAGTTAAGTCTAATTAAAAAATCAAGTATGTGATCCCAATGAGTTTACAAACTATAATCGATTGGAAAGTAAACAGAGAAAATCAAAAATTGGAGGCATTTGCAGTATGTTGGAAAGGAAAATGGAAGTTCTTCTATGCTGATTAGAATGTATTATTAAGAGTTAAGGAACATATGGATAGAAAAGTAGCGTATAAAAGCACGGATTCTTTCTTTACAATTATGGAAAAAATAGAAGCCAATTAACAAAGTTCTGTAATTAAATATCTTTAATAATTAGATTCTATTACTCCAGAGAAATGAGAATGATTAAATTTTTGCTTGTAAGGAGATGAAAAAACTGAAAAAATATTCCTAATTAGTATAATGTATTATTATTGTAGTTATTTCAAAACGAAGTTGAAGCACTGAAATAACTGTCTCATAAAAATTTGGTAAAGCTTATTGAAGTCTATGAATCTGAGGATTAATATTAGATAGTGATGTAATATCTAAAAGGTGGTTCATTAAATCAGTGTCTTAAATATTGCAAATTGAAGAATCGAGAGGTAGACGTCATTATACAAGTATATTCTTTATATAAATTCATTAGTAAATTATGGAGGGAATTAATTATATTCATTAAAGTGGATTTGTACATAGAGATATGAAACCAGATAATATAGTATTTAATGATTTGGGTTAATTTTCACAATTAAAAATAATTGATTTTGGAATTACAAAAAGGATAGAGGATTTGGAAAAAGAAAAGGATATGAAATTTGGAACTCCTGGATACATGGCACCAGAAATTTTTGATTACAAATAAAAAATAACCGAAAAGGTAGATATCTTTGCATGTGGTGCTATACTCTACTAAATGTAAGCAATTATCATTATTTTAGGTTGACTGGGTAAAAATTAATACCTGGTAGTAGTTCAAAATAAATATAGGAAAATAATAAGAACTTTAACTTAAGTAGTTAAATACTATCTAAAATAAAACAACCTGACTTCAGAATTCTTGTTTCATAGATGTTAGAAAAAGATCCAGAAAAAAGAATTAGTGCAAGTCAGACTTTAAATTATTTAAATTTGATGAAAATTCCTTCTGTCGGAGGGTCGATATCAATTTAGATACTCCATCATCATGAACCTGTCTAACAATTGCCTAATTTCAAAAAATTGATTGATAAGTTATGATAATATGTTATAAAAATTATATTAATTGAATTCTCAATATAATAAATTATTAATAGATTTATGGTATAAACTATATACTTTTTAAGTAATCACAATCACAGAAAATATTTAAGAAATTAATATATAAACTTTATTGCATTGGTGCCAATATTAATTAAATTATGAATTAATATTAAATATTATTATATGATGATTATTGTACTAAAATAACATTTTCATGATCTGTAGAGGTTGGGTCTTTTGGCTTTGAACACTGTTCTGAACTTTTTGTGACTAGCTCTTGGAACTGTTTTGACAATTGGGAATTTGATTGAGTCACCCTAAAACTAAATTTTCAAATTTTACTCTGTATTAATTAGTCTTTCCTCTCTTGATATCAGCACTCTTTGTTAATACTGATGTTCTGAGAATGTGAATTGTTTATGGCTAAGCTCTATGATTTCCAGCCATTTCTTGATCTAAAATATTGTTCAGCTCATATTATTACATAATTAAGAGACTGCTCCATTTAAGGTTGTGTCTCTAAATTCTTTGTACATATTGTGAATTGTTGTTCTTGATTAGTATTTAAGCACAATTCCGTATGTTTTAACATTTGTGTCTCTTCTTTCAAATAATTCTTATACTGCTAAGATCTATCCATGTGAGGGTCTAAGTTTATTCAACCTTCTCAAATTCCACCTAACCATTAACTTATGCTATACCAGAATCTGCTTTTGGCAGCAACTGTGTTTCTTGCGAAGATTCTCATACTAATCACTTTGGGATTTGGATCTTCCTTTGATGGAAGTCTTCTTCCGGAAACCAAATATTATCTGGTCTAAAACAATAGCGCTTATTTCAATTACTTTCATTTAGAGTGAATTATCTTATGGGTCTTGTGCTGAGTTTTTAACCATTTTTTTTATATTTTAAAAAAAGATTTAATTTCTTACCCAATTTTCATAAACAATAGAATACAAAACTTTTATTATACTATATATATTCAAAATGACCTACACAATGATTATTCCAATTACTCCAATACCATAACAATATTTATTTTAATCATCTCTAATTTAGAGTTTATGCTTTATCCAACAATCTAAAATAGAAGGGTTTTATAAAATAATTATAAATATTCTGCTATTCTCCAATTATACATATTAAATGAATTAATTCACTTCAAAATTTGAAACTCTTATTAAATTTGATTTAGGATTCATAAAATTCCCTAATTTTGTTCTGCCTATATCTTTTTTTACTTTTACTTCTAAAGAAATGAATGTTTGCAATAGTAAGTAAGTTATCTAATAATATTGATATAAATACTATTATTATTTTTATAGAATGGATAATTAAGCCTAAGAAGAAATTAATATAGAAGATCTTCGCAAATAAATTAATGAATAATCTTTTCTTGGAACATTTATTATTTAGGATGTTGAAGATAAAACTCAAATTCTACCTTATGTTTGTGTTGTTTATAACAACAAATATCCTGGATTCTATTTTGAATCAATTTTCAACCATTTTATCAGATTTTCAAATAAAGTGAAATCCTCTTTGTGGTTATCATATAATGATTAACCAATTTAGTGGCATCTTCCCTTTTTTGTTCAGATAGATAAAATTAATGAAGAAGTAGAAATTTTTGTTCATTTTAAAAAAAGACCTGAAAATGTTTTACCTATTTCAGACAACATCTAAGTTGATATCAAGAATAGATATTTTTGGAATCTTAAATAAGCTTGCATGATTAGATATGGTCATAAATGGGAAAGATAAATCTTTTAAACTATCACTATAGAATAATAATATAAAATGTTCCAAAGTTACTCTGATCATATTTTCAATCCTCAATTTTATGAATATTTTGACAAAATTTGGAGTTTGAGCAGTCTATAAAAAGAATAATATCTAAGTATTCCAATAAGAATATTTATTGATGGAAATATGATCTAAAGATCCCATATCTTGAAAGATGCGAAAGAAACTCTTTTAAACATCTTATAACCAATTTTTGAGGAGGTATCTTATGATATTTAACTTTAGAGTTTGAATTATAATGAAGTAAAAGTCAATGTATTAGGTCTGAAGATAAATATGGATTTTCCAATAAGATTACTAGTGTCAACCTTTGTCAATCCAGATGGATTTTGTTATATAGTCATAAAATGATGTTTATTGTGTAATAATTTCAATTTTGTTAAATTTATATCAATATTTTTACTTAAGATTGATCTTATACATTTTAATTAAAACCAAAAAAAATGCTGAAAGCTTAACAAATAATAGAAAAACATAATTTAAAAAAATGATTATAAAAAGATATGTAAATATTTACAAATTATTAGAGATGTTTATCAATAAACTCAAAATAAGGATGAATAATTCAATTCCTTTTAAGCTAATGTCATTAAAAACTTCAGATTTGGATTGTATTTTACTTCTTATACGTTAGGAATAATTTTGTTTTATTTCAAAGGAGTAGTGGATCTCTATCTAGGTTAATTCTCGTCCTTTATTTTTTCAGTGGAATACTTAGAACTAATGCGATCAGGAGTTAAGGATCTTGATTATTTTGAATTAAAAGCTTCTTTTGAAGTTTGACGAGTTCCATTAATAAAGCTTGTATCTTTTTATTATTTCACTGTTTGCTATTTTACAAAGTAGTTATGATTTTTGGATTATGATTATTTTTAAGCTTGATTGTTAATTAGAACAGAGTTCTTATTTAGTTTTGGTGTAAATGGTGTTTTTTTTAATTCATCCATTAATAATCTTTACTCATTTATCAATTTGTTTTGATTTGACTTCTAAAACCTTTCTAATACATCATTATCTCTATATTATTTTTTGGCTATCTTCGCAGATTATGGATTAAGACTTGGTTTGAATGTGACTCCTTCTAACTCCTTCTAAATTTTCTCTTATTACTAATTCTATATATTTTATGTTTTCTTCTCTCTCCAATAATCAACTTTCTGTAAAAATGAATCTACTGATTTTGAATCACTTTATTTTATTTTCACACTCATCATTTCTTCTAAAAGTTTCAATTTTTCATTTTCTTTAATCTTTTCTTATTTTTCAATTTGTCTGATTTTAGCTCTTTCATATAATGATTAATATTCTCCATTTTGAACTTTTTATTTAAGTATTGATTAGCTCTTCTCATTCACTTTAATAGGTGAATATATTTTATCTTTCCGCTACTCAATAATTTTATTCTAAGTTCTATGAATGACTTTAAAATACTATTTACTGCTTATATTTATCATTCATTCTTTCCACAAAATGATTGATCTATTAAGATGTCATTTTAGTTTACGATGTTTAGTTAGGTTATGATGAAACTACAATTGATGCATCTTCTTAATTAATAAGTGTAGGTTTTTTAAACTTTTATTTTTCTAATTTCGGAGGTTCCTCCTTGAGTAACGCATTCAATCTCAAAAGGGCTTAATCAATTTATTGTTAACTTATGTCATTCTAGAAAAATGAATTATTATTATGCATTATTTAACGATAAAATATTATATAGATTTATTCACCCTAAAATCTTTAAAATGTTAGTCCAAGCAGTGGTTTTTAATTCCAAAAACTTCTAAATATTTCTCAACTAACCATTTTCAGTCTTTTAGAGTATTAATGTCACATAAAATTAGGCAACAGACGATTAAATTGCTTTTGTATTTACATCAAAAATAATAATGTTCTTTTTGTCCATTTTAGTTTTTTTAATCTGGAAGTAAAAATCTTGAAACTCTTCGCCATGAACATTTGGATTAGTAATGAGAATTGTTTCTTTTTCAGAAAACTCTAAACTGGAATCATTAGGCATTACCAAATTGTTAGCATCTTTCACAAAAAGAATGGTTTGAGTTTGATCTAAGTAAATAACTACTCCAATTGTTAGCTTTTATTGATCTTCTAAAATAGCAGCATTTTGAATTTGAGATTTTACAAGTTTCTTTAGATCGTAATCAAACTCTATAATTGGTATCAGATCCAAATTATAACTTTAATTCTATTGTATTTTTGAAACTAATGCTTAAGAATAGATTTCTTAATAGTTATTTGATTGAGGAGAAATTGTAGAAATGAATCTTGTTATATCGTCCAAAGTTTAATAATAATTTTATTCCTTCATTTCTAAAAACTGAGTGAACTCATCAAAGTCCTATTGTTTATAAAATTATATAGTTTCTTTCCAAAGCTGTTTACAAGAACGATTTTTATATTTTAGATACTTAATAAGTTCATAAGCCTCTTCAACATTTAGTTTTATAGTATTTATTTTGTAAATTTTGAAGTCTTCTATTTTTTCAAATATGGATGATTGTTTTCTATAATGGTCAAAATAATTGATTATGTAGGCTATTTTATATTTAGCTGCTATTTCAAGAATAATGATTGTCTTCTTTACTTGAGTGTAGTAGATGCCGAAATTAAGTTTGCTTACATCTTAACATTCTTGAATTCGTTATATTTTATTTTTTTTATTTTTTCTAGAATTTAATTCATAGAAACCATGACCAAAATTGCTATAACAAAATGAGTCAGGGTATTATTAGGAGAGTTTAATTTCAGTATTTGTTATAAGATCGCTATAGTTTTGTTGTATGAAATCGACTACGGCTAAATACTCTATTTTTATTATTTCTGAGACAACTTCTCTCATGTGATGTTCAATCATGTATTCTTATTCTTCTGATAGAATATCATCTAAATTGTAACTTAAATACTCTACAAGATTATTGTAATCAAAATTATCTACTTATTCTTCACAGTAATATTGAGAATTTATGTCTTATAAAATCAAACTTTCATAAAAACCTGCATTAATCTGTATTATAAATTGGCAAACTTTGTCTTGAAAAAAATTAAAAATATCTGTTTAAAATTAATTTTCGTATCTACCATTTGGAATAGGTATTTTATTATAAATTAGATAAGTGCAATAATCCTAATGAATAAAAGATTAAAATTTTAAGTCATAGAAATATATTTGAACCCATTAATACTTTGCAATCTTCTTCAAGAGTTTTTTATTGTCAGTAGGATTAGGCAATAAGCTTTGCAATTTACATTAAAAACCATAGACTTTAGGGCAAATAATCAATAGTTATGCTTTATACATATCCATTAGTTATCTTATTCTAATCTTTTGTGCGTGTCTAAGTTACCAGGCTCTTCTGTATAAACCCTAGACGCGAATAAAATCCTCATTAAATTAATTATCTTCTTCCATTCTAATTTTCAATATTAAATTTATATTTATATAAGTCATAATAATTTTCCCTCCCTTATACATGCTACTAAATTCTACTATCATTTGCACATAAGTATATGGGTTTGTAAATGAGAATAGATGGTAAAATAAATATAGATTTATGAATTTGAATTCATCAAAATAATATTTTCATTTATCACCCTATTTGATAATGGACAAATTTCTATCATCAAATTCCATCTCATTCAGTTTCGCCTATTCTTATTGTTAAACATCTCTTTAAAATGAAAAGGGTTCTTTCATTTCTTATTCTCTAATAGATTCATAAAAGAAAGCATGTCCTCCACAAATGGTTGGATCCATCCCTTCTAATTCAATAGTATTATTGACTCTAAGCAAACCCAGCTTCTCCAATATTCTACAAGCTGTATAATGCCAAGCAGCAGACCTATGATAAACCCTCAAAGCATACCAAGCAACAAAGCAAACACAACCTAGCACTTAAACTCCCCATTAGTACGCTCCCTATTCATAATATATTCCCCTCCTTCTGTCAAACCATCCTGGACACATGGCTCCTGCTAAGCCACATCCAGCATGAATAGGAATTGCATCTACAGGATCGTCTATCTGTAATTTATGTAATATTTTAGCCACCAATATGTATATTATTCCTCCTATGATTCCAATTACAAAGGCTGCCCATTACTCAATTTCATCATTAGATCTAAAATCATTAATTGATTGAATACCCTGTTACAGCTACAAGACCAGCCAAATTTCCATTGCAAACCATCACTAAACTAAACCGATTATCTGTATTTCGATTAGTGAAGTAATGGTAGAAGAATACAAACAATCCTCCACTTGCACCACCGACCATAGTATTAGCAATTGAATTTCCAACTGTAAACACTGAACCATCAGATAAAGCCAAAGTAGACCCTGAGTTGAAGCACATCCAAGCCATGTACAAAGTCAAACAAGACAAACAAATAAAAGTAGTATTGGCTGGTTTAAATTAAGATTCAAACTGGGGATTAAATCTATTAGTTCTAGGCCTAAGCATATAAGTGACAACAAGTGCTCCGATTCCAGCTGTTAGATGGATGGCACCACTTCCAGCGAAATCGTGATATCCCAAATCATATAACCATCCTTTATATGCCCAATGGATACAAATTGGGTATATAAATCCAGAGAATAATGCACTTAGAGCAATATAGCCAGGTATCGACATTCTTTCAGCAGCTCCTCCAGAAACAATACTGTTAGCTGCAGCTGCTAATGCTGTATTAAATATAAAATCAGCATAAGATTCAGGATGATCCTTGAATCTGAATCCTGCAAATCCACTTATTCCATTGAATTATGAGTCATTCGTCTTACCCATCATTAATCCATATCCAACCTAAATTATGATGTTTTCATACTATCCACATCATAATGATACTTATGGCAGTGTTCGCATAAACCTTGATTATGATGCTTTGAATGTTCCTGTATCGTACACAGCCTCCCTCTAGAAATGCAAACCCTAACTGCATAATCAAAACGACGGCACTTGATTTAATTCCACAAATTACCCAGTTAAAGCTGTCCAAAAGTGATCCAAGTCATGCTCATAATGTTAGATCTCTTGCTTTATGTCATAATGAGCCTGGTTGAATTAATCGTTCATCTCAATTAATAATAATGCAATAATGATTACATAATATCATGTATATATAATTAAAGAAAATATTACCAATGTAAATACGTCTTAATTGTTAGATGCAATCTCTCACAATTGTTTAACAGTTTCATTAAAGATGATTGCGACTATTTAACATTGAAAATCTAATAGCTTATTATTTATACGAAAACATAAATCAGAGTAGAGAATCGATATTTACTATCCACTTATTTCTATGTATTTGTTCATATTATTAATGATAATATTAATTATAGTATTATTTATTTTACATTAATTTTGAAACATTATAAATATTAAGATCATGAGCACAGTAAAACAAACAAAATAAGTTTCGGATATTTTAAACAAAATACAAGACTTCTATAGAACTCAGAGTTTGAATAAGACAGCAACTAAGAAATTTAACATAAGCAGATAAACTATTAGCAATAAAAATTTATATCTATAATAATTCGAGAAGAAATTGGAGGAAGTTACTGCATTCAATCCCAGGAAATCAATGGTATTATCTAAGTTCAAAGAATATGAGTAATCAAAACAAGAGCAAAATCATAACAAAGACATTGCAACGATCTTAAAAGAAAAATAAAAAATTCCAAAAACTAGAATTTGTCGTCAATATATTAAAACAAAATAATGCAGAATGGGAGCTAATTGTAAATATGCCCACTCCATCAAAGAGCTAGATATAGAATATGCACCAGTCGCTTGGACGGTTCAATTTAATCCTGATCTTTAAATTAAAAGACCCAAAACAATGGGCGAATAAAGATCATACAGAGTTTTATAACCTTTCTAGAAATCAATGTAATGATATTATTATATATACGTTAAATTTTTTATGAAATATCCAAACTCCCATTATTTTGCATAACTGATCGATCAGAAATTATAATGAAGTAATATTAAAATTTATCTAATTTTGGATTAACTTGTAAAATTCGTGTATTAGAATTTATCAAATTCTATTCATTTAATATTATACTAAATTGCAATTATTATAACCTACTACATTTCTTTAATAAATGTTAACTATCCTAATTCAAGGAGATAATTATCAAATATCAACATAATTCGAATAATAAATACAGAAACAATAGTAAAAATGAAAATGCTTTAATTTATCTATATTAAATATTTTAAACAAAGCAACTCAAATACCGTCAAATGTTAATGGAGCTGTTCTGCCAATTTTCTTACCCCAATTTTGTCTATATATTTTCATACCTGAGGCTTCACTTACTTCTTCAGCTGTAGCATTACTAAAAGAAATGAAGATATTTATTACTTTGTTACAGCCTACATAAATGCATAAAGTAGAGAATAAGGAACTTAATTCCTTGATCTAACCTTGAAGCTACAATGATGCATTCCAGTCAACATTAGCATTGATGCAATTTATGGATTACCATAGGCGTTGAATCCTAATGGTCTTGGATTTATTTCAATTTCTGCATCATTAAATCTTCCAGTTAGTGGAATAGGACATGTATGCCATAAATCAAGACTAATTGGTACTAGGTTTCTCTTGGCATCTATTTTTGCTCTTCTTAAGGCAGTTTCAAAATCTTTCCCTTTTCCTTTTCTAAATTCAAAATTCAATATGATACCCATATCCTATAACACCATTTCCATTTCCAATAAAAATTAGTTGTCTGAAAGAGTTGATTCTTTATAAGGTAGTTACTTAAGTATTAGTGTCTCTATCAATGAGAACAACGAAAAATTGATCCTTGATTTTGAAACCTGAACGATTGACATTTTTTGGGTATTTGTATCCTCCTATTTTTTCTACAAATTTATCTTTTTCAGGAACTGAATCATCATTTACTTAATTTTTATCTATAATAATTTCTCTTTTTAATGCTTTTTTTCTTTTATCAAGAAATGATTGTAGTTGTCTGAATTCCTCCTCTCTTAATTAATTGGTTTTGTTCAAAGGGGATGTTGCATAATGAGTTAAATCTAAAATATTTTTATGCTTCTTTTTGTATTCAGCTAAAAAATCATCAAATCCATCATCATATTTGGATGTCCTATGAATTGTGTTATAGAGCTTGTCTAATGTAAATATATGGGATTGATACTCTCTTAGATTTGAGTGGTTAAGAAATCTTATAGATTATGAACATCATCTACAGATTATTTTTATTTAATCCTTGAAGAGAGTTTGGTGATCTTGTTTGCAGCCAATTTATTTGAAATAGCATAAGCCATTTTGATTGTGTTTAAATGCATCCTGACAATCATTGATATAAATTTTAATATGAAATCTATATATTATTTATATAAACATTTTCCTTTCTGTTTACTAAATAAACTCATCCTGTTCATGTCAGATGTAAGTAAGCTAAGAACTTATAAATAAAGAACTTCCGTTCAATAGAAGAGTTAAAAATTGAATTCTGAAAGGTTAGAAAATTATCAATCATTAAATATTAGACGATCTCTGAATACAGATTTGAATACTTATTTTCCCAAACAACCTACATGGACACAAAAGTGTATCAAGAATGCTAAAAGATGTTCATTCAATGATTCAAATGAACAAGACAAGAGAGGATCCATGAGCACTGTAGCAACATTAACAACTATGAGCACTGACTTTTAAGTATAGGATGATGATCCAATTGAAGAGATGAGTTCATCGAGTGACGAATCTTAGAAGAAGATGAAATTCAAAACAGAAATGTGTAAAAATTGGAGTCTTCTTGGTAAATGCAATTATAGTAATAAATGCTAATTTGCTCATGGCGAGAATGAGAAGATGAGTAGACAATCTAATACAAAATACAAGTCTAAATTATGTAGATCTTTCCATTAAGAATATGTTATATCAATTAGTATCATTAGGTATGCTTTTATGGAGCTCGATGTTAATTTATTCATGAAAGCAGAAGCGTAGAACAAATTAAGAAAGACTACAAATCATAAACGGTTTTCTATTAGCCTAGTTCGTTATAATTCAGATTGAAATCTCTTCAATCAATTACAAGTGATTGGAAATAACAAATTCCACTCCAAGAATGCCTCAAATTATGGATGACAAAATTATTAATTTAAATCAATCTTTCTTCAAGTAGTGAATGAAGATATTTATAGAATTATGATTATTTATTTATTATTAATTATGTTAACATGATTGTAACAGAAAGGTAAGTTGTTATTGCAGATCAATCCATCCTAAATATTTAAGTTAACTATATAATAGTGTTAATCATACTAAGTAATATTAAAACTAACATTTTAATAATTAAGAATTTAGTTCCTATGGAGAAAATAATTTATTAAAATATTGAATCTTTATTATTAATTAAATATTTTAGAAATAATCTGTGTATTAATCAAAATGCATATTCTTGCCAATAATGAAACTATTTTTTTAATATTCATCTCATCATTTTATTATTTTTGACTGCAAACCTCCATTTGCAATTTTTTATAATAATAGATCTGTGTATGAATGATTGAATATATTAGATTTAAAAACTGATAATTAGGAGATCTTATATATATATATTTTTATGAATCATGCAATCGAATTAAATCATCCTATGGATTTGTTACTTAGTGTTTACAATTTTCTTAATTAAGTGCTGCTTCTTAGCAATTGACAAAAATCTAGATCAGCAACCTACTCTAAAGGATGTCCTTCATCAGGAACTAACTTTAATGTTTCAATAGATTACCTACATCAAAATCATCAACCTAATTAACAGCTAATTTTGACTACCTTCTGTTATTGGATAATTAAGATTGAACCTTTAGATCCAGTTCACTTTAGGATCTTAATTCTATGATTGTTCTTAATGAAGGCAATTCCACCTTTTTCTTCTTTATAACATTCAATTATTTGATTTTACTCTTGATATTCACAAACCAATGATGTTTCATACTATCAGATATGGTAATTCTTTGCTCTATTATTTAAGAAATAAATACTAGGATTGGTGTATAGTAATTTCGATAATAAGTCTAGTTCACTTAAACTAATGTTTTTTTCAATTGATTTATCAAGTGGGGAGTTGCTCTCAATAGGATTTTAGGAAAATTTCTTTTACAATAATTTCTAGATTTTGGTAGTGTCAATTTCATATTTGTCAAAATGCTTCTCACTTGGTAATTGTGTTGGAAATGTCATAAAGTAGAGCAAGACACCCAGACTATATAGATCAGATGTGATGTTTGGCGGTACTCCATTATAAAACTCTGGTGCTATGAAGCCTTCGATTTGTCTATTCAAAATCCAGTCTAATTTATCATTTATTCTGTATTGCTAGGGATAAGAAAAGAGTTGATACCTTGAAGGACAAGTTAATCATAAAGATCTGCAGGAGTTAGTTATTAGAGTTGATGATTATGTTTAGAGGGTTTAGATTTCCATGATAAAATTGATGTTTATCTAAAAATTTAAGCAGTTGCAAGATTTAATAAACTATCTAATTGAATAGAGATGGTAATTACTGAAGCTATTTGAACTTCGTGTAAGGGATTGGTTAAAATTAAATTATAGAGGGACTCTCCTTTGAAATGTTCATATAGGATAAATAAATATGAGTCATCTTCATAAACTCTCCTTAATTACACCAAGTTTTAATGCTTAATAGATCGGAGCATTTAAATCTCATTATGCACTACTTCTTCTATTTCAGGCCATTATTCAAAATCTTCCATCTTATAAATTTGAACAGTGAATTGAGCATTGTTCTATGTGTCGATAATAAAATGATTACAGATTTCTTATAGCATTGATATATTCCAGGCAACATTCTATCGGTTAATTTGTACTTCCCAAAGAAATCATTTAATTTACAATATTGTTTCATTAATTTATACCAATTTCTATACTGAATGAATTATGAGAAGAACAAGTAAGTGTTTCCCAAATTGTTAGAAATTATTAATCCATAGGTTTTTGCTTCTTTGTATTAAATTAACTCCTTTTAGATACTGCAATTACTCAGTATCAAATGAGTATGAATTTTATCATGTAAGCAGATTAGAATATTAGGATAGATATGAAACAGTTTCTCAGAGAATTCCTATTTCTATTGATTGTAAGTAAAAACATTCCCTGATTGAAGTTGAGGATAGAGTAAAATCTTTTTCATGTATTCTTCTCCAATTTCTTTAAGATTTGATTTTTCCAAATCTTTTGGAGAAAATTTACCAACAAGATTTAACAACCAACCAACTGAATTCTATTACTAGTGATCAGAGGAATTCATTCTATCTATGTATTAATATAAATTTAAATTATTTATCATTATTTTACATGCAAAATTAAATGAAGCAGGAAAAAACTAAAACTAAACCAAAAGAATAGAGGGAAGAAATCTTACCCATAAATAAAATAATCTAGAAATGCGAATAGACATTAGGTAATTATTATGCCTATCAAAAGAGATCACCTAACTTGAACAGCAGGAATTAAAAAAAATGTTTTCTATTGTTTCTGACAAAATGCATTAAGTTAATTAAAAGATTCTAACTTTTGAAAGAGAAGAAAGACTTTTGAGAAGGGAAAATGATGAATGGGAATTCTACTTGAAGGAGAAATCCTAACTTTTGAAATAGCTCACATTATTAATCGATTTAATTAGTGGCAAAGATCATTCCTTTGAAATTGACATCTCAACCAACCCTGCCTATAAAGAAATTCAAACATTTTAACCGAAGAAAATACAGTTAGGAGAAGATCTATTAAAAACCATTTAGAACGATGAAACATCAATTATTAAGCTTTAAGCATAATTATAGGAAATTGAAGAAGAAACCAAGCTTCTAAGACAATCAGGGGCTTTTTGGAATTGTGTTCGTTGTAATCTCACATTAAAAGAGGGCTTTAATGAGGAAGTATATAACTATTTTATATGAGACTTGCATATTTCATCCCGGTAAACTCAAGTATTTTTCTTGCAGAACTTGTGGAGGAGATGAATACTTTACATGCTGTAATTAGTGTAGAGATTGCAATCCAGGTTGTAAAAAAGGCTTGCACAAACCTTGAAACAGTAGATATCTTATTAAGATTTTAATGCTTAAATTTAATAATTAATTTAATTTTCATTTATCTAGTGCCATTTTGTGTCCTTTGATCATTTATTATAGATCACTTATAACTTTTAACTTCTTATCCTTCTACTATCTCTAACATTCCTCTTGATTCTTTATTTTTTCTAATTGTTCTTTTTAACATTTTACTTTCTCCAATTCACTTGTAAAAGTTTACTTCATGATATTTTCTTTCTAAATATTAGATTACAATTACTTCATGATATTGGTTTAACAATTTTTTATTTTCGTATCTATTATTCAAGTATTTATTTTTGTAATTGTCCTTTATCCTATCAATTTATTCTAATTCTTTTGTTAATTATTGAGTTTGCACTTTTAATTGTTGATTATTTTCAGATAATTATGCATTTTCATATTCCAACGTTTTTATCTAATTCTAAAACTCACTTACTTTTGTCAAATTTTATTCTAATTTTAATTATTACTTTTCAATCTATAATTTCTAATCATTTATTGAATTTTTATTCTCTAATTCCTTATTTTACAAAATTCGAAGTTCATTTTCTAATTCATTTATTCTTTATTATGCAGAAAATAACAAGTTCTCTTAATTCTTGTATTGTTATTCTGTTAATTGGAATTCCTTAGAACGATGATTCTCAGTTTCTTCAAATTGCTTCTATGCTCTTTGAAGTGTGAATTCATTTTCCTATTATAACTAAGTGAATTTCAATTTGATTTATTCATTTTATTATCTTTCATACTACAACTCTAATTCAATTTATTTCAGATTTCGTTTTAATTGATCGTTTTCTCCTTGAATATTTTATAATTGTTCTTAAGTTTTGGCTAATAACTGTCTTTCCACTTATAATTCCTTGTTAATAACTAATATAAATATATATTTAAAAATACATGATTCAGAATTGATTGGTTTATTGATTGTGATGACAGGCTCAAAGTATGGTTGAGATTGTTATAATTGATTTTCAATTTTAGATTCTAAATCTAATATCTTTTTCTTTAATATCAATTCTTTTGATCTTTATTCATTTATTTCTTTCTCCCTATTTTCTACTTTCAAATTAGATATTCTTAATTCCTCCTCTTATCTAATGATTTTCTCTCGGATTGAAAACGATTATTCTTACTCTGAAATCATTTGATACTTCATTTAGGTTATCTACTATTCTAATTTTTAAATTTTTGTGTTAGCTGTCTACAAATGAGATTTCAACGAAGTTAATTCATATTATTTTTATTCAACATTTCCATCAAGCTCATTCTTTTTTTAATAGATTTACTATGATAATTCCCTATTAGAAATTTATTCTTTGTCTAATTGTAACTTCAATTTCATATTTTCTTCTTTTATTCTATCAGCTTGATCTCTAACTGATTCTAACTCTCTTTGTAATCTTTAGGATATTTCCTACTCTGGAATTTCATACTATCTTTTTTAATATATCTCATTTTCTATTTGTTACATTTTAAGACTGATTCCTTTATAATCTTCCTTTAACAATTCATTTTCAATTAAAATTTTATCATTTTCTTATTTTAATCTTTCATAATCACTTAATGGAACAGTATTCATTTCATGCTATTAATAAGATTTTCCCAATTGATCTAATTTTGTACTATATTCGGATTGCATTATTTTCATTTCTTTAGTTTGAGATTTTAATTCTTTTTTGACTTACTTATTTTCAAGTTATTTATCATAAATAATTTATTATAATTCGTTGATTTCATCAGTCAAACGTAAATTCTGTTCATAATATTCGGTTAACAATTTTTTGACTTCCTTACTTCTATAATACAATATCCTATATTCTCTTAATAATTTTTCTTTGGTTACAGATTCTAATTTAGTAGTCAACATCAAATTCTCTTCTCTGCTTAATTACCCTGCATCAAGTTCTTTTATTTTTTTTTCATTATCCATAAACACTTCATATTTAGATTATGCATTAGCGGGATTCATTTTCAACTTCATAATCTCCTTTGTGTCACTAGAATCTGTCAATGAACTTGATTCCTCACAGGGAGATTCAGTTCTTCGATTTCTAAATTATTTTTTGGAAGACCCAATAGAACGGGATGGACTTAAATTATTTAATGAATTACCTTGAACTTCTATCAACAGTGTTCTTTGCAATTCTTGATTCTAAAATTCTAACATTAGGTCTTGAACTATCTCTTTGTTGTTACATTTCCTTAGAGAAACTTCCCAATTTATTTTCAAAGGTCTTCTTTTTGAATTTTGGGGTGTTTTAAGTTTTTGAAGACTTTAATGGCTTTTTAGCCTTCTTTGAAGATTTACTTCTGCTTTATTCAAGACTTTTTAACTATGTTCTTGATTGACTATGTGAGCTCTACCCTTTTTTACTTTAACTCTTCTTAGACTTAGTTGATTTTCTGCTTTTATTATCTGAGACTGGTGTTTTTAGACGATCATCAGCAGTGAAAGTTCTAAGTTTCTTTTTCATTTTTGCTAATTTTTTTCCTATATCAGTCAATTATGTCAGTGTCTGATTTTTGCCTGTGAATTCATTTTGTTTAACATCTTCGAATAAACTCTTTTATTCTCCCTCTCTATCCTTAATCCATCGTTTTGAGATATTCAAAGGTGGGTTGCTTACCTTCTGTAAGAGATTATTGATTTATTGTTAAAAACGATTATCGCTTTTTCTTTGATGTTTAGAGCTCTAACTCATTCTGGGTTAAGACATTAATTTTAATTATATTGTTAAAATTTGAATTTTTGATATTACTAATAAAAATTAAACTTATTTTACACATTGTTCTTTAAACCAATCTTCACAAAGCAAGAGGGCAATTTTAAATTTAAATAGATTCAACAAATACACGATTAGGAGACTTATGCTGTATTGATAAATTCAATAATTGTTATTTGAATCATAAAATAGAGAGATCTATATTAATTGAGTTTTATTAATCTTTTAATATTTAATAAACTAAATTTGAATTAATTAACTGATAAATGAGTACGAAGAGAAAAGACATCATAAAACTTATGAAATCGATGAATATAGATCCAACCACATTTTCTGAGGAAGATATAAGATAATTTGAATAAGGCTAAGTGATGATGAGTGACAGTGAATCAGATAGTATGAGGGATTCGGTATCCATAGCTGATATTGAGAATTATCAATAGACCAAACATAACAGAGGGGGGAACACTCATGATACAGTCAATATGAAAAATGTAATATTGTAATCGATCCATTTTTAGAATTATTCATCCGTTGTGGGCATGCAAGAAAAATAGATAGCTTTTCTAAATGCTGAAATCAAACGAATTTAAGCAGCCAATGACGCTGATAGACAAAGAGTTTTTGCTAATCATCGAATTGAAACAGATAAACTTTTAAGTGAAATCAAATAACTAAAGTCTAAGATGATCTATCAAGAGTCTCAATTACCAGGAATAAGAGAGGCTTTGGCTTAAGTTAGAGATATGCTTGCTGGATTGGTCCCAGAAGCTGTGTATTTGAGATTGCGAGATATGAATGAGAAGGAAATGCCTATTTAAGATTGGGTGTTGGTTTAGGTTTGGGAAATTGTGTATCCATTCAAAAAGGAGGGGGAGTTTTAGAAAAAGGAAATATTGGCTTTAAGGGAAGAACTCAGGTAGATCACAGAGAAACATTAATTCTTATTGAATGATTTGGAACATGGTTAAAAGATGATGGTGGATAGAGAAGAGGATATTAGAAGACATAAATTAAATTATGATAATGCTAGAAAGGCTTTGGAGTTAGAACTAACAAAATCTTAAGAGGAATTAGCCCTTTTGAGAGAGAAAGGAGCAAGGTTTGATGAATTGAGTAGGGATTATAAGAGATTAGAGTAGGAGAAGTTTTTATTGGAAGAGAAGGCTGGTTTCTATCAAAATAATTAAGCTGGAGATAAGGCAGGTGATTAATACAAGGCTTAGGATGATGCCAAGAGGAAGGGAGACCTTTTGTAATAAGACAAGGAATATTTGACTAAAGAGAATATTTAACTGTTGGAGAAGGTTAAGAGATTGGAGGACAAATTAGATAGAACAGAGAAGGAGTATTTGGAAGCAAAGAATTAAGCTTAAGAATATCTATTTTAATTGCTCAATTCTAAAACTGATTAGACTCAGGCTTATGAAAAAAGAATTTACTCAGAAATTGCAGATCTTAAAGAAAAGCATCATCATGAATTGGAAATTGCCAAATAGAACTTGGTTGATATTTATGAGACTCAAATCAAATTCTTGAAAGATGCAAAGGAGGAAATTTAACTTCGAAAAGACAATCTAGAAGGGCAAGTGAAGGAAAAATCAACATTATATGATCATTTGTTAATTGATTATAGAAACTTATAAAGAAAATTAGATGGAGATTTATCTGAATAGAGAATTCAATTGAGATTGAAGGTGGAAGAGTTGGATAGAGTATAGAATATCTATGAAGATACTCTGGCCAATCTTAAAGCTACGAAACATGAAAATGAAATGTTAAGGGAAAAGATCAATGTGTTGAAGGCAGAGTATTATAAGTGTTAGGTAGAGGCTAAGGAATAGATGAGCAACATTAATGCTCAATTGCAAGTTGCAAAAGAACAATTAACTAATTATGAAGGAATTGAAAAGGAAATTGATGATGCCATCATGAAATCAGCAGGCAATGAATATGATGCAATGAATCCTTTATTGGGATTCATGGGTACTGTACCTACATCCTCAAAAAGAAGGATTCAATAGGCATTAAATCTCGCTTAGAGACTGCAAGCAAAATAAAGAGAATCAGAGGAATTGCAAAGACAATTGAGAGATAAGCAATAAGAAATTGAGAGACTATAGGAAGAGACCAAATTATAAAGAGATGTTCTTGACAAAACACACTAACCGTAAATATTCAATAAATATCTATTAGTCATTCCTATCTGGTAGCCCACATAGAGGAAAAAGATAGAGAAATTTTGAAATACAAATCCCTTTTGAAGAAAATGGATTAGGATTATTAGATCTTAAAAGCAGAAAACGATGATATAGCCAATGTAATTATAAGTAGATAAATTTAATAGAGATTCATGAGAGCTGAAGAGGATCTATAGAGATTGAGAATTAAAAGATAGAACCTATAAAACATTTAGAACATTTTAATCGGAATTGCCACAGGTAGTTAGAATGATATGAGATAAAATCTGAGAAGTGCCATAAATGAGATGTCGGAAGCATTAAATACAAAGACATACATTGATCCTCAGAGTGCAATCTAAAAGAAGGGTATTAATTTGCCTTTATTGATAGGTGGAATTCAAAGTAGTTAATAAAAATAGGAAGAAGGTCCTTCTTGGTATTCAAAACTGAAACAAAAATAGAATAAATGACATCATATTTTTAGTACTACATAATTAAGAAGATAATAATTATAATAATAATTAAATATTTATATTAACTTTTTGTGATTGTGTATGAGAGATAAAGCGATGGTTGGTTATTTGTATAGTAGTCAATTAGCATTGATCTCTTAGATTAATTGTGTTTCTCTGAGTAGATCGTTCTAAAGGGATTGAACGTCTATGTGAATAGAACACAGACAGACTTATTATATGTGATTGAATATTTGCTCTTAAACTATAATAGATGATTATATTTAATTTATAAAAGATATATAATGAATTAAGGAGAAGGAGAAGTCAACGAACCTGAACATTATGAGAAAGTAGTGAAGTATATCGTTAAGAATACACCTTTTGGATAAGCTAATTTAGTGATTAAGGATTTGTGTAAAATCATTGGGAATATTAATCCATAGCATTCTATTATGCTACAAGCATTGAGGGATCATAATGAAGAACACTTGGCTTTATTTAAAGGCTAAAACACTTAAGTAAGCGTCTCTGATGACACTATAGATCCTTACAAACGTTCTAAATTCTTAAGAGGACTTTTATGTAGATTAGAAAAACAATGAGACAATTTAAGTGGATCATGAAAAATTAGAAATCATATCCAGATCCTAAGTTGAGTTACCTTCAGATCCAGAATTGAATCAACTAAGAGATGCACTTGAATAATAACTCAATCTTTATTTGAGTTAACAATTTAATGAGAAAGTTTGTGGAGCATATGGTATATTTAAAATACATGTAATTAGTTATGTATCAAGGTGATGCTTCAGACTTTACTTTCTATCTAGGAATTACAGCAAAAACAATTAATTTGCCTAACTTTTTGTAAGTTAATACATAATATATATAGCTGTGGAAGTTGGATCTCAACCTGGGAATTCACAAAAACACAATTGAAAGGTGATTTGAAAGTGCAAGCACATTATTATGAAGATGGTAATGTTTAATTAAAAAATGTAAATACCTTCTCAGAAGGAATCAACGTAGATTTGTCTGCAGCAAGTGAAAGTGCCAAATAGATTATTCACACAATCACTAGATTAGAGAATAAACATTTAACAGGAATGGATAATTTATATAATTCCATGCCAGACATATTCTTTAAAGCAATGAGAAGACCCCTACCAATTACAGGTACTAAGATGAATTGGAATGAAAATGTTCACAAACTAGTAGCAAATTTGAAGTAATGAAATTACAATAAAATATTAATCAATAAATTAATGATTCCCTTGAACACTATCATTTTTGGAGTAAGATTATACTCAAAAACTTTCAATATTTTCTAAAACTATTTCTTCTGATAAAATCTAAAGTATCATAAAAATAAATAAAAAGGCTTGACCACATATAATAAAATACATTTGATTATATCATTCCTGTTACATTTATTCATTGCTGAACCCATTTTTTTAAAGTAAACTCAAAACTTCTTTTTCATTATAGGATTTACTCTTGACTTCTTTTCCTTATTAACTGATAACTACAATCTCTATTTTAGAAGGTTGAGGAGATGATGTATCCATAGTTTTCACAAGTGCTTTTATTGCGATATCTAATCCCTATTGAACTCTAATATAATAGTACTTATTCTAAGGTTAGATTTTCTTTGTAATCTTGTTTTAAATAGCTATTAGCTGCTAAATTATTTTTCCCTATTGCAGTTGCTTTCCATCCTGCATAATTACCAGATGGATCAGTGCTAAATAATTGAAAACCATTTTTTTTATCATAGCCTGCAAATAGGAATGCTGTTCCAAAAGGTCTCTACCCACCCACTTAGGTTTTGTTCTATTTATAATCGCATATGTTTATTATCAATTCTTCTAAGCCAATGTTATCTTAAAACTAATATCTAGGATTTGATTCATAATTTACCTATGATTGGCAGCAGCTTCTCTGGCATAATTAATCAAAATATTTGCATCAGCTGTATGACCCGAAACAACTGAGAAGATGTGTCTATCAATTGGATAGATTTTCTCAGAATGTTTTGAATGTTCTAATAGATGTGATACTTCCTATTTTTCTGTAGCCAAAATCATTCCCTCATTAGTCAATACTCCAAGTGCTGAGCCTGTTTGATTAATTGCCTCGATTGCATATTCGACTTATTTCAATCTGCCATCTGGAGTGAAAGTATTAGTTTTTTAGTCGTATCTCCTTGACATTGAATTTAATTTAAATTAATATATACTGGTGTTCAAATAAAATTAAGGTAATAATAATCATAAAATCATGTGCTCCACAACATGTTATTACATTACAAGCATTTCATATAATCCCAATTCTAACATCAATTATCTTGTATTATTAATAATGTGCAAAATTTGGTTTTCATGATTAGGCTACAAATATTGCAATCCGTTGATTATTTTAATTAAAATGCTCTATGATTATTGAATAAAATGTTACTCCTAAAGATAAAGATATTAAACCAGCTAGATGTTCATAATCTGGATTATGTTATGTTATTGATTATCTTCCTTGATCTATTTTCCTCATCAATTCACTCACTTATTCCACAAACTTCAAATGCTGAACACAAACATTTTATTCAATAAAGTATTAAATTATCGAATACGCCTTCAATAATGATTTGTGAGAGTTTTTCTTCTCGATTTTACTTGTGACTCTATCGAATTTATTCAAAATCACACCGTCAACATTCTACCTCAATGCTTAATATTTCAAGTTAAATTTATCAAGCAAATAATTCAAACATCTGGCTGTCTTTATTTGAAGTTCTATTTAGAATTTTAAGTTGATTTCAATTATCTTGGCAGTCAAAAATTTAACTAAGATTTTAATGATCTAATGCAACTATTATGTATAATATTATGGCAGATACTTAAAACTCCAGATTTATCTAATTGTTTATTATCAGTCGACTCAAGCATTCTATTATCACACATCTATGTTTGTAATAAAATAGTTAAACTTAATCCTACTAACTATATAAATATTGGACTATGAATGGAACGATTTAAGCCACGTCTTTGTAGCTCTCCAAATCAGAAAGCACTAAATTCATGAAATCAAGATTTACATTAAACAAATTCTTGTGAGAAATTAAATTTTAGACTTATTACTTCTTTTTCAAATAAATCCTTAAAGTTCTTCACAATGCTTTATTGATGAACTGTCAATATGCTTATTACGTTATCCTTTATAATATTGAAGGACTTCTTGTTCTCCATACTTTAGAATGACTCCGTTTATATGATGTCCTTGTATTGCACTTATATCAAATGAGAGGAATTTACTTATGGATTGAGTCTCCTACGAATTGATCATCTAATAATCTTTCATCACATTGAATATGGAAAGAGAGGGAAATCCTAGAGGGATTTTAACTGTCCTCATCTAATGCGAAATTAGATCTCTTAAATCCAAGCTCTTGAATACTGAGATTCCATACCTGATCATTGAGCACATACTCATCCATCCTTTTGGATAAATTAATACTATCCATATATTAAAATCCAAAGATTTCAGACTAAAATGATTTTACGTCAGAGTACCTTCTGCATATTTTGATCCTTGATAGCCAATTCAATGTCTTAGGAATTAAGTTATTTTTTTCTGAAGTGTCTCTGATATTTTATTGCCTCCTAATCATCATAACAATATTCACTTGAATGATCTTCCTCACATTCTATTCAACCAATATGAATAAATGTAACTCTGCCCCCTACTCTATAGTTTTACCCTGAAGAAGTCCTTTTAATATGCTTTCATCTCGATACACAGACATTGAAGAAAACACAAATTTTGTCAATTTGATATTTACATTAAAAAAGATATTGAAATAACTTCTACAACCCCGCCTGAAAAGATTAGTATAGATCATTTTTTCCCTCTTTTTGGACTCAAATCTCTTCCTCCGAAGAATGAAGCATCTCTTTTAATAGTGATCTCTGGGGTTCTACCCCTTTCCTATAAGGATTGACCAATTAAATTTCCCATTCCATCTCGTGCGAATCTCACTACCTGTATTTCTCATTAATTCCTTGCCAAACAATGCTTAGGACCTTACATGTTACTTATATGTCCAGCATTCGATGAAGCCTGGCTACTCTCTTCAGAGTGAATACTAAAAGCTCAGAATAGATGTTTAAGATTGCTATTACAACTAAGTTAAGTGTATGCGTATATGTATTTACACTTAAGATATGTGAGAATCTGCATTGTCAAACACTTTAAAGAATAAAATAATTTGTTATAGGTACTAACTCTCTAGATGTTCTTATTGATTCATTATATAACTTATTCAGATATTATTATTTATATGTTTTATCGATGCTTTACACATTCCTATCTCAATCAAACCATTAAGGATAATAAAGTCCATAAAGACTATTAATTGAGACATTTATTAGTAAAATAATTGCACTATTTAATACAAAAAATCAATCCTCTTTTTGCAGTAGACAATTCGGACATATGTCGAAGTCGCAGATTTAACATCTATGTGCTTAATTTTAAATTGTTTCACTGCAATAATCGCACACGTGATGAGGTACAATGCTCAATTTCATTCTTTATAATAGTAAATTAAGAGTTTACGGATGTCCTGCTCCACACATAATTCCAAACAATGGTGGAGGCATGCATTGCAAACAGAATGCTTCTTAGCATTACTAACACCAATAACGAGATCTGCAATTTTTAATCTTACATTCTGCGCATGGATGACCACTACTTGATTTCCAGGTTAATTCATGTCCATTCTTATTGCAATAATAGGTCGGAGGTGGAAAGTATTCTGGGTTAGTTTATTGTTGAGAATTCATAACTATTTAAATAAATGAATTCGAATTATTAAACATATTTATTTATTATTGTACTATTCATAATAATATCAATCCTTGGGCTTCTTCTTGATTCTTAATTAGTTTGAATGTCCACACTTTCTCTTTCTGCAATTGTGAGCCTTTGGTGGTAATCTATTAAATTTTATTTTATTTTATACCTGGCATAGCAAACTCTGCATATTTTTTTTTCAACGTTGTACTTTTTGGCAATAGCAGCAATGGTTGGCTCCATACCACCTCCTCTGAGTCTCAATACCAAATGGAGAGTTGATTCTTTTTGGATGTTATAATCTGAAAGAGTTCTTCCATCTTCCAATTGCTTTCCAGCGAAAATTAATCTTTATTGATCGGGAGGGATTCCTTCCTTGTCCTAGATCTTTGCCTTAACAGCATCGATAGTGTCAGATGGCTCGACATCGAGTGTGATGGTCTTACCCGTGAGGGTCTTAACAAAAATTTACATATTATTTTAAATTTTTAAAAAATCTTTAATAAATTATTTTATATTCTAACATTTAACATAATTTAAAAATGATTATAAGGCAACTTTTACTCTTTTTAATAGAAGAAAATTTGCCATTATATTTCTATTATGAATCAAATTTACATCTTCGTCTTATAATTATTCAAAAAATCGCATTGATGACTGAAAAGTACGTCTTTATTAGTTTCTAACATCATTAGAGCTCCCTCCAAACTAAACCATAAACTTTGGATGTTAAACCCATCCTTTAAGATTTGGATTTCTTTCTAAGTTTTATGGCATTTTATAGGTAGAGTCTTAGAAAACTCCTCCAAATTTCTCTGGCTCTCTTCATAAAGATTTCTAGTGCTGTTAATATATATGATAAATTAATACTCTTCCTTTATTTTATTGAAATTGTCTTCATAAACTAATTTAAGAATATCATCAGTGATTTCTATATTAACGGGATCTGTAAATACTTATTTTTATTGGCATTCCTAAATAAACTAAACTCCATATAGTGTCGAATAAAAGGGATCAAATCTTCCATTAATGAAACTATTATTTTCTATTAACATCTTTAACTATTCTTATATAACAATAAATGTTTGATTATTTGGCAATTTCAACTCAATTTTTTTTTTGTTCCCTATAATCTCTCCAGTTAGTTAACAATATGTAAGTCCATCATAAATGAGGTTTATTTATTTTCCCATAAACACTTAAACCAAAGCGCTTATATCTTGAGAGCCCTTTATTGTAGTGGGATTATTAATAAGATCGACTAAAGTAATTAGTTATGCCATGTAATAGAAATTAAATTAATTAATATTATGTTTTATTTCAATAATATATCGATTATTAAATTCCCTTTGTGACTTTATTCATCCAATTAAATTTTTTCAGCTCTTTGTTCTTACCACTTCCATCTTCCTTTCCAGGCCAATAAGCAATTAAATTATACTAGGGAGGAATCTTAGCCTCAGACTTATTCCTGGTAACTGGCTTACTGGGATTTCCCTTGACTAACAATTTATCATACCCAATATTTAATTTTGGCTGGCTCTATTTTTTTTTTATCATAAAGCAATTCTAAGGATCTACCAAATGTATTATAATCAACGGGATATGGCTTATATTTGGTACAATCTGGTTTAGGATAATTTTTAATCATTTCCAACTTAAACTTATCGAAATCTTTGTGTTTAGCAATCATAACCTTTGGATTTGTATTGTTGTGTTTTAATTTAGGTAAAATAGGCTATTTATTATTAAAACATATTGAATACATGAGGATTATAGCTGCCTGGACCTGCAGGTAAAACAGCTCCTAAGTGTTAATAGTCTTAAACAAAGTCTGGTTTATCTCCATATTGAATTTTAGTTTTGCCATTCCACTTTTTGGCCTGATTCTCAATCGATCTATTTTCATCATACTTTCCAGGGCCAGGTTTTGGGTAATTTTGTTTACTGTTCTATAGGAAAATGTCATCTATAAATGTATTTCTCTTTAACAATTCACTTTTTGATCTATATAATTGGTTGAGTATACATCTTACCTTTTCCTCTCCTTGTCTTTCTCATTTACCCACTTGTATTCAACATTATATTACACAGGGACCTTACGATTTCTAAATGGTTTGGCTATGTCATCCAAGAAATGGCCTCTTTTTGTAATTGTTGGAGGTTTCTTTAATTTGCCTGCAAAGAACTCTCTTTCTTAGGCTTACTTGAGAGGGTCACAATACTTCTTGGGGACTTCGTATCCTTCAATACCCCAAGCGCCTGTTTCACCTCTCACAACACTATACATTTATTCAATAGTCATCACTAGATTAAATCATAAGTTACATGAGGGAGCTGATCGACTTGTATGCATTATATTATAATTAATTAATATTTTAACGAATGTCCTAGCAATTTTAAGGGAGGTCCTCTCATGGATAATTGGACAGGAAATTTGAACCAGCAGTTGAGAATCCCAAACCTACCTAGCAGATTAGGGATATCCATGTGACAGGGGTAAATCGAGATTCTTCAAAAACCATTCATTATCCAAAATAACCTAAGGTAATCCACTTGAGTTTCATTTAGTAGATATAAATAATCAAGGTTCCTTAAAGATGTGGAAGTAACCAAACTGTTTGTTCAGTTTAGGGATTTAGTACATTAACATATGATGATATTAGACCAAAAGAAAAAGAAGAGAGTGTAATAAATAAAATTATGAGACTATTTACACGAGAAGTTGATCCTTGTAAATGCTTACCTTATTAAAATAATACTTGCATTAAAGCTAAAGAATGGTTAGGCAATTATGATGCTGATAAATTAAAGACTAAATACTCTAATTTATTGGAAAGTAAATGCGAACCAAAGATAATTAAACAAATAAATCTTGATGTTGAAAGAACACATCCTCTGAAGAATTACCCCCAAAAATTATAAGATTTATAATAGGTTTTGATTGCATATTCCAAATACAACAAAATTGTTGGATACATGCAAGGAATGAACTTTGTTGCTGCTGGGTTAATTTATCATGCTGATAATTATGTTGCTTTTGAATTGCTCAGAAAACTAATTGATTTACTGTAAATGAATGATCTATATTCCCCTATGTAAGTTAATATAATAGTAGGTCTCCTGGTTTATCGAAGCATATCTAATTGATTGATTATCTAATCCTAACCAAAATGCCAGACTTATATTAACATTTTTGCATCAACGGAGTCAAAGTGGACATGTTTTGTGCCTCGTGGTTGTTTTCCTTATTTGGGATGATGATCCCCATCCAGAAATAAGTGAAATTGTTCGATTGTATATTCAGGTATGGTTGGACATATATCTATCAATTGATTATCGGTTTTCTTCTTTATCATTAAGAGATTTTGATGAGTGAGGATATGACTGGAATTATTTGCATATTAAGCCAATAAAATTATAGAATTGACGACAATGACCTAGAAGTAGATTGGGATGAGTTGCTTGAAGCTTCTCTTAATGTTAAAATTAGTAAGACTTTTATATAGGAAATGCATATGAAATTTGACACTAAGATTTAGACATTTAAATTATGAGAAAATCACTAGATTCTAAACTAATAAAATATTATGTATATTTATTAAAATAATATACAAATTATATATGAACAGCATTTAAGTAACTGAGTTCTCGAACCGTGTTTTTGATCGTTATGATAAAAATCGTTCAGGATATATCGAAAAAGATGAATTAGATATATTGTTGAATAATCTGGCATTGGAATTAAATTCTTAGGTTTGTTTTTTAAAATAAATTAGTAACCCACAAAAAAGGAGATTGATTATATGTTGTCCTATTTGGATACAAACAATGACAGTAAAGTGAGCAGAACAGAATTTTAGAGATTGGGAGAATTGATGGTTAAAGTTTTGGGAAACATATGATTTTATATAAAATAAATGTCAAATTAAAATTATATAATAACTCTCTTAATTGTCCAGCAAATCAAGGTGTTAGTTGGAAACAAGTTCAATAATATTTGTTTTTAATAAATAATTGCGTTTGAATAATAAACAAATTTATTTAATTTTTATGTCTAGTCAAGAATAAGAAATAGACAAAGAATTAGATTAAGAACAGGAAAATGGGTGCGATTAAGAAGATTAAGAGGAACAAGATAGAACCTTATCTGGAAAAAAGAAATAACCTAAAAAATATGAGTATTTAATAATAAAATTATTATAGACGAATTACTGAAGGTCTCAGCAATAGGAAGCCTGGATAAAAATTCACACCAGAAGAGGATAGATTGATTTTAGAATTGGTTCAAAGTATTGGGCCAAAATTCTAAAAAATTCATAAACATTTCCCTGGCAAAACTTTGGCCATGGTGAAGAACCGATATTATAAATATTTAAGATATAGGTGGGAAGTGCTTGATCAATAAAATAATGTAACTGAATAAAACAAAGAAACAAACAAGCAAAACCACCATTCTAATGAATCTTATGAAATATTATGTGAAAAATAAAAAAAAATCAGCAGCCTATTGCATTAGGAGAGAAATGATCTTGTAAATTCAATAGCACAACGCGCTTCGACTCCTAATGCAAAGATATTTGTGGAATATTTAATAGATTAAATGTTATGATAGATAATTGTGTAGTTTGTATAAAATATATTTAAAAAAATAGAAAATGAAAACTCAATATTTACTTAAATATTATTCAAATCTTTTTCTGACATGTTCATAAAATTGAGGCTATTCTTGAATCGCCTTTTCCCATTGAGTTCCTTTGATGTTCTAAGCCAACTTGCAAAATCTTTCATACATAAATTTCCCTATTTTTTTCATTAGAAAATTCATGACTGTTTAAGGAATAAATTTCATTTTAGGATCTAAATTAGCCACGCTTTTCATAACAAACTCTCCTGCATTAACGAGTGTGACTTCAACCGCAAAGAAATTGATTTCTACTTGCACACAATTAGTTTAGGTAGTGTTAATTTAGTGCAATGTCTGATATTCTTTATCATGATGAATTGTCTAACAACAGATCAAAAATGATTTTGATTGTTCTAATTTATCCACCCCGTATCCTCTAATATAAGCTTCTCTATTAGATAAAACTGGAAGATCCATCATGATATAGCATATTTTATGGCCTAAACCAGGTGTTTTGAGCTATTATTGAATTAGATTTTACTGCTTTACTAACTTTACAAAATGGAACCCAATTATTAAAAAGTTCTGTTTGATATATTAAAGCACAAGCATTAATTATGGGTAATTTCATAACAGATTCGAATTTCAATGCAACATTTGATGAATTTGGAATGAACTTATAACTCATCTAAAAGCTTAATTCAAATCTATAATTACTATTGAGTATTGCAATCATGAATCCAGTCTTTATTGTCAGATAATTACTATTTCAAAAATGTGGCTTCTTTATGAAAGGTTTGGATTTCGTGGAATAAGTCTTTGTTGATTGGAAAGTTGTCTTTATCTTAATTGTGTCTTGTCATATAAAATTACAAAATCTCATAAGCCTGTCTATTTCGTAAATAAATACTTTGTCTAAAAGCATTAGATTATGGCATTGAGAGATTTATAACATCAATTCAGATGAATTGGATGGTAAATCATATTGAACTTGATCACTTTATTACATATAAATAAATTAATTATAATGGAATAACCAGAGCAAATCCCAGAAGACCCTAAAATGCTACTATTGACAATGGAATTGAATAGAATGGCATATGAAAGATAGATTATCAAATCTAAAGATGAAATTTAGAAGAATAATAATAATTCTAATAAAGATAATCAATACCTTAAAGAATAAGAAAAATAAATAAAATAGCTTAAAGAAGCTCTGAATCAAAAGGATTAAATGCTAGAACAACGAGTTCAAGAACTCAATCAAGAATAACAAAAAAATCAATAACTCTAAAAATAAATTGATAGTATTTCCAAATTAGTTTAATAAAAAAAAGAACCTAAATATTAATTATAGATAGACCAAAAATTGATTCAATAGTTAGCATAGTAAAAATAACAAACCCAAAAATCCCAAACTTCACCCCTATTGCAGACAGTTTAACAAAAAGGAAACCCAAACTATATATAAAATCCAAATTAGCTAATGTAGTCGCCTCCCATAATTTAGTAATAATATTAATCGTAGTCATATCAATAACCATAATACAAACCTTCATTGTCTAAGCATATCAGTAATCAATAGCAATAGCAATAGGTTTATTAGCCTCAACAACACTAATATCTGTAATAGTAGTAATAGTAATAACCTTTATATTAAAATGTATAAAAAATTTATTATGGAAGAAATTGAATATGTCTATTTTTATTATATTAATATAAAAATAAAATTTATTATTTCATTAAATGGAGGTACTTGATAATGAGAGATGGGTTGATCTTTAAGCCTAAGTGGATCATCAAAACCAGTTAATTAAAAGTAATCTTATTAACAAATATAAAAGACTAATAGGAGGAGATCAATCAATACAAATAAATCATATCTAGTTATAAGACATAAATTAGCCAAATTGAGAATAAAATGAATTCTTTTTCTCAAGCAGAAGTATTGTTAAGAGATGCAAATCATAGAAATGATATCTTGATAGCAGAAATCGAGAGATTAAATGTTATCGTTTTTCAATAAGGAAATGAAGTTGAGGAATGGAAAAACAAAGCATAACGCTTAGATTTAGCCCTACAAGAATATAAATAATTCGAACTAAGCAATAGAGATATGGTTCTCAAAGCAACAAGATTGGCGGAAGAAGTAGAAAGATTGAAAGATTTATTAACAAAAAAATAATTGGACTACTAGCAACTTCAAATTGAACTCAATTAAGCACTACAAGATTTAGAGGATGAAAGAAATAAGGTTAAATTGCTAGAAGACAGACTAGCTGAATTGGAATCAGAAACTCCAACAGAAAAAGCTCTCAAACAAATTCTAATTCAAAAAACAGAAATAATAAGATTGTAATAGGTGATTCAAAGTTTGAATAATAAAATATAATTCTTACAATAAGAAATTGATGAATTAAACATTAAATACAATAATCAACTAAGAGCTAATGATGACTTAAGAACTTCAGCTGAAGCAAATGAGAAAAAAGCAAAAAAGGCTGAACTTGATCTTTAGAAAGCTTTGGACGAAATAGAAAAATTGAAAAAATAATTATCTGATGTCAAACCAGTAGTTTAAACAGTGCCATAAGGAGTCGATCAATAAAAGGTTGATTAGATGTAAGATTTAATTTATAGTCTTTAAAAATAATTAAGAGAGACAGAGGATAATTTATAAGATACCCTCAATAAACTTAGAGATGCTGAAAACAGAATTAAATAATTAGAAAGGTAACTTAAGGACATGGAATTATAAAATTAAATGGCATAGGATAGATTAAAGGCTTAATAATTGTTATAATCATAAATGGCCAACAATAATAACAATGTTAAATAATAACCCTATCCTACAGATATTATAGCTGATTACGAAAGATAAATTCAAGAATTATTAAGGGAATTAGAGAAACTTAGAAATGCTAAACCTTTTGATGACAGAATGTTAAAAAGACAAATCTAAGATTTGTAATCATTAATAGTTCTTATGTGTGCTGAGATTGAAGCTCTAAGAGCTAAAGTTAGATGAGTATAATATAAGATAAAATAATTATTAAGAAATTACTTATAATTAAAATTTTATATCACTTTTTAATTGTGGCTTTATTAATTTTATACATATAATTACATCTTCTAGTATTTAAAAATATAAATAACATTTATTGAAATTTATTTTATATTTTTATTTAAATGTATTGATTACAATAATGACAAAATAAGTAATTTAATATAGTTATTACTATATATAATTAATATAATTTAGAACAATGTGGGATCTTTTGATACACATGAGAAAGGATAAATTAATATGTACCTTGATTAAAATAAAAAATGTGATTTAAGAATAAGTTCTTTCTAATGGTTCTAATCTTCTAGGAAAAATAAATTGATCTAAAATCAATAGGCAAATAGATACAAAATAGGATATATCTATTTATTATTTTGATTAGCTTATAATAGAGTGAATAGTTTTACAAAGCAATGATTCTAGGTTTATTTAAAAATGGAGAGTAATTACTAATATGCACAAAAATTAAGTTCTTTATTTAAAAGCACTATATTTATTTAACTCATAATTGATCAATCAATAATCTATTTAATAAACAAAAATAAAATATAATTTTGTTTAGATCAATAAATATGACAAAATAGCTTCCATTTAGTTAAAGAGAAAGAATGAGTCTTATCGATTAGCTTTTTAATGAAGGCTAATAGAAATAAAAGACTTTACCTTAGAACATCCCTTCAATCAGTGCAAAACCAAATGTTAAGAAATCAGGCCTAATCATAAAATCTTTTGAGTATTAGAATTCATTTAAAGAACAACCAACAATATATAAAGATAAACTGTCTAATATTTACTCAATCAATTAATTAATTGTGTAAAATCCTCAAAAATAATAATTGGAATATTCGTAAGTAAAGAATTCTCAATATAAATTACTGGAATTCTTAAAACCTATTAAATATAAGAATTAAAAGAAAAAAGACAATTTTAGATTGCATAATAGTGAAAGCTATTTAAACAATTAATAGAAATTACCTAATTTGTCTTCAAGTATCAATACGAATATTAAAACATGTAATTCATATAGAATTTAAGTAAGATAATCATTTTAAGATATAATTAAATGCAAAATATGCTTCACATATATTGAATATGATAATTTTTAATTATCTTGCAAGCATAGCTTCCATAGAGATTGTTTGAAAGATTAACTTAACTAATAAGTAAAATAAGGATAATACCACTTAAAGTGTATTAGTTGCAACGAAAGAATAAAAAACTAATAGCTGAGAAATCTATTAAACAAGAGTATGATTGAATTATACTACTTAAATTAAATTAAATTCATTGTTTCAAGATATCACAATACAGTAAAATTTGAGAAGTGTAAAAAATGTTTCTTTTTTTGGATTAAACTATCTTTATCAAATACTTATGAACCCTTCTGTCAGATTTGTGAATCAAATAAATGATTTCAATATATTAAATACTATTTAGACTATTAGATACATAAATATACTATTCTCAGCAATTAATTAATTAAAAATCATAAATCTTGGTGTTTCCTATATAGCAATTAGAGAATATGAATAATTACGATATTATAAACAGTTGATAATATAACAATTCTTTTTATAAAAATATTTTAAAACCCTTTTTATTGTAAAATTAAAACAGCACAGCATTTTTTTTACTACAAAGAGAATTAAGATGACTGAATTCATACCAAGATAGAAATATTAAATTAAATGTTCATGAAGTTTGATAAAAGAGTATATGGAGACAGGATAATTATAATAGAATCAAGAATACTGCAATTTATTATTTTATACATGATAATTGTCTTTATGTGATTGTTATTACTATAATAAATTTATTGGCTAAAAGATAAATATTTTCTCAATTTTTCTTAACACCTTATTGTTATTATTATTAAGGCTTTCTGTATGGTTTGAATTGTTTTGGCATTCTATGTGGCATTACTGTTTCCCAACCCTTATTTTATTCATAAAACTATTACATCATCTTCCTCGTCCTTCTTTTTATAGTTCTTCTATCCATCACTTCTATTGAATTGTTTTCCATCATGCTCTACAGTTAATATGAAAGTGTACCTTTTCTGTTATATTGATCTTTATTCTTCTAAGGAGCATCAACAAATTTGTTGCCTGTTGAAGGTAATGGATTTTGCTTATTCACATTATCTGGTATTTTCTATGAGGACTTTTAGAACCTAGGTGGGAATTTTATCCAAAAGCCTCTGTCTTTAATTTTCTGATGATAGGAGATGGGTTTATACAGTTTCCTTGGTTGTGAACAGGAATTCTTTGGCTTATTCCTTATTCTTGAAGAGCAAGCTAAAACTTCCTGGATTGTAATTTTCAACTTTCAGGAATTCGAAGTTAGGGAAAGCTAGTTTCACTTCTTCAATGGTAGCATCGAAATGGCATTTCACAATGTTGAGTAGAATTTCCTCGTCAGGACATTCATCAATTAATCTCTCAATCTCTCCTCTGGATTGCATTTTGGGTTTTGGTTTGTTACTTGTGTAATGTTTTTACTCTGGCTATTGGGGCTGAGATTCTTCATCTTAAATTTGATCCCACTCTATGATAATGCACATGAATACTGAGAGCATCTTTCTATGGTTAATCCATGATTTGAAATTAATTTAAATAAAATCTTAATACCCAAGCAAAATACTTATTTCAATAAAATAATTGAAAATTATTCATATCATTCTAATACACCCAATAACCAATTATAAACCATTAATTTACGAATAATATCCTTTATTGAACTCATATAAAAAGCCTTTGATACATTTATATAATTATTCAATTGCTTTTACATAAAACAGCTAGTTCATTTTATTACATTTTGGGAGCAATCTTAAGGAAAGACATGCTTTCACTATCATAATTTTAATAAAGTATATATTAATGTATCATCTTTAGAATATCAGAACTTACACTATTATTATTTTGAACTAGATTAGAAGAATAAATTTAGGAATTATAGAGTTAAATTCTTGATATATTTCATCCTAATTGACTCATTCGTATTCTCATTATGATAAACAATTAATTCTCATTTTAGTAAAATAATCTTAAGATCTATTTGCTAATTGTATATTTAGTTAATTCAAATTATATAAATATATCTTAAATAAATAAATTATTTGCATTTTTTAAGATGAATATTATCAATACTATCTATAAAGTTTAAAATCAATAGGTTTAGTTTTCCAATTATATTCTAATATTTTAATAATTTCAATATAGAGACTAATTAATAGTAAGAATATAAAACTTAAAATTGGTTTCAATCTTTATTTTTAAAAAAGTACTTTGTCAATTCAACATAATTATAGAACTAAAAATAAAATAATATTAAAAATGAAAATTGAGTAGTTATGCAAATTGAGATAGAATAATAATTTATATTATATAAAAAATATTATTATTAAAGAGGGTGTTAAATTTATTAATTTTAATTATAAATTAACTAAAATGTTTAGTACAGAAGAATTCATTCGACAGTATTAGAAGCTTGCTAATCCAGACAAAACAATTAGTCATTAAGCAAATTAATACATTCTTAAGTTATAATAAAGCAAGGAGGCCTTGACCATTGCAAAATAATTATTAGACTTACCAAATATTTAATCGGAATATTAGTTCATAGCTTGTTAGATGATATATAGAAGATTGAAAGAAGAGTGCAATATTTCAATTTAATAATATCTTCTAGAATTATTGGCTAGACCTTTACCAAATGTTGCCATGAATTAGGTATGTTCTTCTTTAGCCGTGATCATAGTTGGAAATAGATCTTTATGGGGAGGGTAATATTAAAAATAATGATAGAATATTGTAAGAATTGATTTAGTTAATGAAATCGAGGATGGCAATAGGAATAGAAATTTTGACATAAATTGCAATTTAAGGAAAAGAATGGTATAAAAAAAGTGAATAATTAAGATTGCAATAAGAATTTATTTCTTAAGAAAATACTTTATCAGAAATATTTCTTAGTTTACTTTAGGTTTAAGACTTGAATATATTTAATTAAACAGTGAAATGTATTGAATGTTGGATATAATTCTCATTTAATCTATTCAAAGACTAAAAATTAACTAGAGAAATATTAAACTTAGTATATTAAACAGTAATAAATAATGCCCGAAAATATAGTGATAAATTGTTTGCATTGTTAAATGAAAGTGTTATTTACTCATAATACAATAGACAATAAAATATAAATTAGATTGATTCTGCAGTGTTATAGAATTTAAATTTTATTCTTGAATTTATCATATCAATATACAATCCTCTGTCTTCAAAGGGATATGTTTCATTTATCACTAAATTTTTATGTGATTTTCATGTACTTGTGTTGAATTCGAAATATGAAAAGGATGTTTTTAATTTGATGAGTAACATTATACAGCATCCATCAAGGAAGATAGCATTTTAAACATTCGAATTTTGGAATCAGATGAGAGAATATAATAACTTATAAGGGGTTGGTTTGAATATATTATAAACGATGATTGACAAATGTAAAATGAAAACAATAAAATTAACAAAAGAATTTGTATAAGGAGATCCTGAAGAAGAGGAGGAGAATGATTATAATCTTAAATATTGTAATGAAGGGGAAGAACATTTTATTTCAACATCTGATTTTAGAGAGCATTCCAAAGATATTTTTTATAGTATCTATAAGAGTGCCGAAATTAATATGCAATCAGATTAATATTTGTATATTGTATTGAAAAATTTGATCATATCTGATTCTTCTTAACACGATTAGATACTTTAAAGTGAATCTGCATTATTTTCATTGTATTCAATCATAGAGCAGACTGATATTTCAGTCGATAACCAAATTATACTGCAAATAATTTAAGTGATTTTGACATTACCTGCTCATTCTAACTTTGACATCATTGTTAAAACATCATTATAACTATTTAGCGAATTTCCTAATCAATTACAATTGCATAATGATGTTTTGATTTAAATAACTCAATACTTTTTTAAATACATGCTTCATCCATTGTTAGGACCTTTGGCAGGAGTGTACTAATATAAAAAATAATTTTAGAGCATTCGAATAGATTTGCAACTTAAGTAGTTTGAATAATGTTGAACTAATATCTGAAAGTGTCAAATTCTTAGAGTTGCATTTCAGTGAGTTCATCAATCAATCCCAAGTAAGCAACTATATTGAGGGGATATTAAAGTTGTGTTTCAGGTTATTTGAAGAAGGTAAGCCGGATTGTTTAATTTAGGTAATGAATTATGAGATATTAGTTATTCAATTTTGCGAATCATCAGTTTCAATAAGTATGCAATCCTCAAGTGACTGAGAAGTAGTTTCATTACAATAATTCTTTGGTTATCTCAATGTTTTAATGGGTGAATTTGAATGCTAGAGAGAATGATTAGATTAAGTAACTGTTGGAACTGTTATGTCAATCAATTTTTGAACCCTTGTTAATGTTTTTGTAAGGGCAACATACTTTTTCCTTTTATGATGATATTTTAAAATTAATTCAAATTATACTCAAAGTGTCAAACTTTTAAAACTAATAATAGGTAATTCATCTCTTGTAAATATCATACTAAATATTTCATTCTGATCCAATTCAAAAGCATCATTGGTTATAATTAATTACCTAAGTAATCAGTAGATCTACAGATCACTAATTTATTGTTTAGTGGGCAATGGTTAATGATTATTAAATTCATTTGTTTTGCATAGAATCCTTTAATCGTTGGAAGGACCCCGATCTAATGAAAGTTTATGTTGAATACATCATAGAATGCATAAGATGTTGTCCATAGGTTCTATTTGACTCCCCTTACTTGTAAAAAATTATTGATGTAATTTGCGATGCCTTTCTAAATTTATGCTCTTTTGAAATGCAAAGAGAGATCCTACACTTTTTTAAGTATTATATCTTATAAATTAAATTAGATTTCTATTTTAGTCTTTAGAGAATAGTAAAGAGTATTTCAATCCATTGGTGGTGAAGGTTGTCTCTGCCATATTTATGTCAATTAGCGATATAAATCCTGCAATAGTATTTTAAATAATATAGATTTTACTGATAATATTGAAAAAATAGGTTAATTCAAATGAATTGGAAGAATTAATTTTTTAAACATTACAAAAAAGTTGGGGAAAAGATAAGCCATCATAAAATGTTAAATTAGTCAGTTAAGCAATAATTTCATATATATTGATATCTGAATAAGGAGAAATAAATAGGGATTTGAAAATACTACTTGAGAACTTGCGACCTATCAGTGAAGAAGAAATCAATTATATTCAATTAGAAATAGTAATTAAACGAAAGTGATTTTATTTAATAATTTAATTTATAATTTCAAATACTACATAGCTCAGGTTATTAATTTCTTCATTTTTGTAAACCAATATTTTTTTAATTCCATCTTAAATTTTTAAAACATTACTTTTAGTTAATTAACGATATTCAAATGCTAGATGATTTGATTACCAAATACTAAATGGACTTATGTTTCTCTTTAATTTAGTTACCACTCATTTGATAATTGAGTATATCATCATATCAAATAATCATTCATATTTTGATCTTTTTAATAACTAAATCCTTTCACCAATTTCTTTTCGAATTTGATATATATTGATTCAGAATTTACTTATATTTTGTTTCATTTTGAAGCATTTTTTATTTAATAATAAAACTTGAAGACATAATTAATCTTAAATTTATTTATTTCAATTATAATTAAAAGACTTTGATTTGAGTAATGTTTTTTTCTCCATCTATACAATTTGATCTATTTGTGTTTTGTGTCTTTGGGTATCAGCCCGAATAAAGGCATCCACCTTATAAAATTAGACCCAAGCCTTTCCTTGTTACAACTCTTCAAGCTAAGAAGTTATAGATTGATCATACTTCATCTGATATCTCTTATTCTGTATAACCCTACTATTTTACTATATCCCAAAAGGCCAACCATTCCTAAACTGTTATGTTCCCACTTTTTTTATAATCCACCTAGGAAAATAAAGCATCTGTATTAATTTTTGCAAAATTCGATTTCCAAAATTATAATGTTCTTTCTCTATCAATATAACCCTTATTCTAAATATCAATCTTTTGAAATATCATTATTGCTTTTAGCCTTAAATTTTCTGAAATCTATTTATGCTCTGGTCTATTTGAGCAAGTCCCCATTTTACTTTTATTAATTATTTATAATGTTATCTCTCAAGGAAGTCATACCTGCACTTACAAAAGATTTCACATAAGGAATCACTCGAGTTGATAAGCATATCTACATCCAACCAAAGAAGGAGCACAAATACACCTTTATATGGGTAATACCATAACTTATTAGATTAGATGCATGGATTAGAAGATGTTCCTGATAGTTTTTTAGCTGGATTCAATAATCCTGAATTAAACCCTTTTGACCATTAGACTACTAAAGTGATTTTACTTTGTGCTCCTGTGAGGCCATTAACTAAAAATAAAGGAGAAATGATGACATCATGGTATGATATAATGATTCCAAACTGGAAGTAGTTTTGGGGAATCAAATCCGATAAAGAATTGTGGGGAGTTGATTAAGCCATAGAATCTAGAAATTTCATTTGGAGCTTGATTGATTAAGAACCAATTCCAAAGAAAAACATCTTCATTGGAGGCTTTTCTTAAGGATGCTGCATGTCATTATTGGCAGGATTAGGATACAAGTTATTTTGTTTTGTTAATTATAAATAGAGAATCCTTGGGTGGAATACTTGGAAACTCAGGATATTTGTTCCCATTCACTGAAATCAAAAACAAGACTCCTATATAGATATTACATGGCGAAGAAGATGAAGTAATCCCATATGAATTTGCTGAAAAATCCATTTAACCTTTACTTAAATTAGAAAATAATTTACAATTCATTAAACTAAAAGGAATAGAACATGCAATGATGTTGGATAATTTTAAATTGATGAAAGAGTTTGTTGCAAAACATTTATCATGAAAATGACAATTTATTTTAAATTATTGTAAATCATCTAAATTTCTATGTGATTTCCATAAAACTTAAAGGCAAGACCCAGAGTTTGTTTTTCTTATCAACCTTTTTTTCATAAACTTCTTCAATTTGGATTTCATACAGTCTAATATATGATCCATGTGTCATTTATATAATTGTTGCTCATATTATTTATTTTTACCATAAAGATTTATGAAGATATTTTTTTCGTTTTGTCCATCCTTTCACTTTTAACTTTACTCATGGATTTTATCAATTTACATGAATCATTTAATTTGGATAAATTAACACAAATATATTATTGGAATTTACAAATTTTAATAACAATAATGATTGTCATTGCATAAATATGATTTTTTGAGTCGATATTAGTTGCTATTAAAATTCCCGAAAAATGAATTGTACAATAAGTTGCCGTAGTACTTAGGTGATATTATTTTCACTTTGTATTCAGTATATTGCTTTTCTAAATTTTAAGCTTCATGATTTATTATTTAATGTAATTTTTTCAAAAGTCAGAGGAATAAATAAGAGTCGAACAAAAACTATAACGAATCAATGCCGCTTAATAAGAGGAGAGGTATAGAAAACCAAATCCATGTTAAGTTACATTTCCAGAAGAAAACTTTATAGAAATGAAAGTTCAACAGGAAGGGAAAATGATAAAACTAAATACCTACAGATTTTAAGCAACTGGAAAACCTAAGGCTATTGTTTTCATGTTTCATGGGTTATGTGCACATATTAATCACGGTGCTCACATAGCTTAGAAAATGGCATAAGATGGATTCTTGGTAGTTGGTTTTGATAACAGAGGCTTTGGAAAGTCTGAAGGAATAAGAGGTTATTTAGAGAGTCTTGAAATTCATTTATCTGATTGTCGTCTATTTATATAGAAAGTTTAGGAACTGTAAGGGAATTCTAATATTCCTGTCTTTTTGTCTGGATTATCGATGGGAGGAATGACTTCTTTTAGATTGGCTGTTGGAGGAAATATTCCAAATCTTAAAGGAATCATTATGTATGCACCTGCAATTAAGACACTATTTAGTAATCTATAAATTAATACAATGAAATTTGTAGGGTATCTTATCCCTAAATATAAACTCATAAAGCCAAAAAGAGGTTAAACTACTAAGAATCCTTAAATAACTGAAGATCTAATGAAAGATCCTTACACATACTAAGAGGAACTCCTTCCCAGGACTATTTCAACTATCACTGTAAGTATGAAAGAATGTGAATCCTTGTATCGATAATTACATACTCCTTGGGTAGTTATACAAGGTGGTCTGGATAAATTGGTCGATCCAGATTTGGCATATACGCTAGAAAGAGAATCACCATCACAGGATAAAACTGTATTATATTATGAAAATTTATGGTACATATCTAAATATTACATATGATTAGGCATGATGTTTGGCATGAGGAAGAGATACATGATATAATTCCTAAAGTACTATAATGGTTAAATCAGAGAATATGAATAAATTATAAAAAGTATTAAAAGATAAATTCTTATATTTCTAATATTTCTAATATTTCTTATATTTCATATAATTTATAGCTATCTAATAAAAAAAAATAATACGAAATTATTTGGTTATGAAATAATAGATTAAAGTGTTTTGAACATGGAACACTAGTTGTTCTTGTTAGTTTACAATGGTTAGATAGTTTATTTAATAATAATATTAAAATTATTGGAATTATGGGTTCTTGTTAAGGGACGACTTAAGATATCTAGCAAGATTTACGAATGAGGGAGATAATGTCACAGTTTTAGGTTCCAATGCCTTACACAGATGAGTATTAAATATTTTAAACCTTGAAATGGTTGGAGATGTAACAAAGATTTAATCATAGAATACAACATAATAGTATGCCAAATTTTGGGTTAATCTATTCAAGAGCAGCAGACTCATAGAATAAATTGAAAGAGTTCGTTAAGAAATGGAGAACAAAGTATGAATAGCATAACCATCCTAATTTGCTGTCGATTCATAATATTTCAATCATCGAATCAATGAAGGTCTTTATCCCATACACTGAAATCATACTTCTCATAGATAAGCCAGTGGAACCTCTATCTCGACATAAGAAAGTCATAATGAAATAGCAATTCACTCAAGATGAAATCCTATTTCTTATGGATTGTGTAGTTTCAGGATTTGCATTTTAATAAGCTAATAAAATATACCCTTCTGGTTTTGACATAGATGATATCATAACTGTTAAAACTCCTTTTAATATTGATGTTTTCAAATTGGTTGATAGATATTAAAAACCGATTCGATAAAACTTGTTTCAAGAGTTTATATCACTCTATGACGATAAGCAAAGTACTAAACAATCTTTATGATTTTTAAGCGTTGAACGAAATGAAGAAGACAGCCTTCCTATCTCCAGCATAAATCTCGGCTATTCCAAGAAAGGACAAAGTAAATCTTATTAATTATTACACTAGTATCTTAAACATAATAGGTACAAATCAGATGTGTTCAATTTTGGATTGATGCTAATATATTTGATTCAAGCAAAGAAACCAGAAGTGTATGATTGGAAAAGATGGACTATAGACGATTTCGCATTGAAAAAGGTTCAAGATGATATGATAACAACTAATTTTAATGAGTAAATATTACACTTGATTGAAATGATGTTGAAAGTAGATGAACACGAACGACCTGATTTTATACAATTAGATGAAATGGTCAATAAGTTGTTTCAGGATCTCAAAAAACATCGTTTATTGGAATAATATTAACCATAAGAATTCTTTATTGCTGGGTATAACAAGCCTTCTTCCTATGATAATCTACTCGGTTAAAATATCTTTTAATCTAAACACCCTTAATCTCCAACTCTGATCAAATCTAGTTAACATTTAATTAAAAACTAATAAATAGAGTAACAACGATATAGACAACAAGATACCAGCCAGGCTTCGATCAAAGATTAGAGATGGCAAGAAGGGAAAACCTAAGAATCTAAACCAGGTTTTGAAAATAGTGTCACTCAAGGGAAGCTGCATTATCCTAATGGTTTTTATTATATTGGATAAATATGCAATCGAAAAAGACACGGACAAGGGACATACTATGACTCTGATAATCATAAGGTAACAGAAGGGATGTGGGTTTTTGATGTTCCCGATGGCGAAGTTATCTTTTACAATAACCCAAAATAAGAACTAGACAAATCACATAAGAATTTATCAAGGAAAGATTGGATATAGTATAAGGGATAAGTTAAGCATGGATAAAAACATGGCATTGGAGTTCTCTATTTTGCTGACGGTTCAAAGTTTATGGGACTTTTTTCATGCGATTAGGCACATGGGAAAGGTCAATTTGAATATTAAAGTAAAGAATCCTATACAGGAACTTGGTAGCATGATTTATATATTAGTTGAAATGTTTTATATTTAATTATATTATCATTTTTCGATATTTCATTAGATTTAAATTAAAGGTATAAATATACTTGAGATCAAAATGAAAGATGAGAAGGATATTTTAAATTATTATAGAAAATTATATCATTTACCCAATTAATACAATAAAATACATCAAAGACTAGAATAGTTAACTAGCCGCTTTTATAGAATCTACAAATAGTCAGATATATTATCAAGGGAATCATTTACGTTAGTTTTATAATAGATTATAATCATATAATCAAGTATACATTCTTAATAATTACGAATTAACATTTTAAATATTTGGTTTTGATCAAAAAAAACTTCTAAATTGATTTTTGAAATTAGGATCAATTTGTATTTTATTTTTATTTCTTGATTAAAACAAAGTTTATAAATAAAAAATTGAAAATTATAATACAGTTTTTCTTCAATAATGACTCATGGTATTATGATTTGTAATTTAGTGCTTTATTTTGGAGTAGGAGATTTTGCTTTATAGATGTAGACAATAATGAATAATAATTAGAAGTAATTTATTAAATAGTTATTCAGATTGTAAAGAATAGTGTTCCCATAAAATAAATATTCTAGAGATCCATCTAAAGCAACAAAAAAAGGAGAACAAGAATTATGTTTTATAAGTGTTATTTGTTGCGAATAAAACACCTTTCTGATAGATAGTACAGTTTTATCATAAGGTAGCATAATATGATCTTTGGGGATTTGGGAATTCTCAATTTGCCTAATTAGGTTTATAATAGCCTTCTGTTAGTATGCCAATAAATATTTCATAAATAACTTAAAATTCTTATAAATTAGTGAATGCTGGAACTGGTTTTGTAGTTGCATACTCAACAAATAAAAAGATATATGTCTGGGGAAATTGGCATTAATTAAACTACGGCGAAGTTTTGAAGCTTTCTGAGAAATAAGGTTTCACAGAATAAATTGACACATTTTATTAGATAAGTAGTTTAGATATTACTTATAATTTTTCTATCAACAGATACATGGAATTAGAAAGAAGATCTAGTCATATGCCTGTTCACTAAGCTGAAGTTGTATCACTAAAGTGCGTAGGTACAACAACTTATCTTTTAACTCCAAGTAAATTATTTTGTTTGGGATTGCATCAATAATTTACAGTTTAGTTCATAGGTATAGCTTGCGGTTAGAAACATATATTGGCTTGGGATGAGTAAGGTAAAGTGTGGAGTTGGGGAGACTTTTCAGATGGAAAATTGGGTTACATGGATTTTAATTAGAAAGAACAATTAAGTCCAAAATTGATTGATGATTTCCAAACAAAAGTAATGTCTTGTGTTTGTGGTTCCAATTATAGCATAGCACTAGACGTGAAAGGAGACATCTATGGGTGGGGTAAAGGTCCATTTTAGATCGATTTATCCAAGGCTGTCGTACCATCTAAACTTTGTTAGAAACAAAAGCCTTTTATCAAAATTATGGCTGGGGATTCTCATTTTGGAGCCTTAGATTTATCAGGTTAGTTGTATGGATGGGGAATAAATGTCAAAAATTGTTTAGGGGATTTAAGCGATAAAGTCAGGTATCCTTAATTGATAGAATTAAAAAATATCAAAGTAATTGACGCTGCAATGGGTAGCACATCTACTGTTCTTATAGTTCCAGCTAATTCAAAGTACAAAATACCTAGTTTGAATGTTGATTCTTATACTTCACATTAATAAAAAAGAGTTAGAGAGGAAGCTGCATTTATTAAAGACTTTGCTGACAAAAAGAATAAGATTGATTAAATATAAGTGCAAACTTCAAATCAAATATTTGGTGATACTCTGGAATCGCCCTCTAAGAATACTTAATATGAATAGACTGCTGGTTTATTAAAGAAGATGAAAAGTTAAGTTGATTCTCTGAAAGGAGTTCCAAAGAATAAATGGAATGCCAAATCATTAAGGTTGGATACTGACATGATTAATCTTCATACTCAAGTGAATTAGGATTATGATGGGGTGTAATCCAAATTAAAATAATTAGAATATCAAAATTATCTTTATATTCCTGTCTGTAATACTACTCCAACATAATCTTAAAATTGGGAATAGCGTTAAGACAAAGATCAATTGTTAAGTCATGAAAATGATGTTTTGAAGTACTAATACATTCTCATGGTTAAGTCATAAGATGAATCTAAATTTATGAAGACTTTATTGAATGATAACAATAAATAATCAATTGAAAGTTAAAATTTCTATTAATTGAACTCCAAGATTTGCAAAAGAAAAAGCGATTATCTAAATGACAAGAAGAAATATCATGATAAATTTGATCAGTTTGATCCTTATTTTCTACACACTGTTAAAAGAGATTTAAAAGCATTGTCATAAAAAAGATAAGAAATCTTTATAAAAAAACAAAAGTTAAGAGAAGATTTTAATAGGGAAATAGCTGAGAAAATGCAGCTAACAAAAGTACCTATACAAAATAAGGAAGAAATTATGAAGGGCATTTAAGCCTCAGCTTCTGAAAGAGACATGAAGTTAAAAATAGTTCAATAAAAAAAATAGGATAATTTTGTAGAGAAGATTCATCATATTCAATAATAAATCTAAGAGAAATCTCCAGAATTTAGATTCAAAAAAAGATTAGAAATTATAAGATAATAATAGAACATGTAATTTTTTAGAATGATCTTGACTTATTTCAATATGGAAAATATCTAATAAATGATGTAGGATACATCTCAAAGAGGTTTAGAGTTGAAACGATTAATGTTTAAAGAGCACATGAAAGCTCGAGTCATCTAAAATACAATTAGAAAAAGAAATGTAATTAAGAAAATTAAATTGAAATTAGGTTTAAGATAAAAGAAGATTTTGTTATCATTCATTTTTAGATTCAAAATTCACTTTAGGATTAAATCTAAGTATACACATATAAGAAAAATTAATTTATTTCATCTAAAAAGTTCTTTATTTATTAAGTTTAGAGTCAACTTATAAACAATCTTGACAAAAACATAATCACTTTAAAGTTTTTGTAGATGGTATAATCATAACTTTTAAGTTCAATTAAGTTATCTTAATTATAAATGGGATGAATATTTGAAATAAAGTTTCAAAGGCTAAATGACAGAAAAGGAGAAGGAAGAATTAAAATAATTTGAATTACCTGATCTTATGGATAAACAATAGAACCTTTTGAAGAAATTAACTACTCCATAAAAGTAGTTAAACTGGAATGATTTTAAATTTAAATTAAGACCAGTCTGTAAAGCTTCCGAATTGAGAACAAACTTGTTAAGAAAAGTTAAGGCAGTAGTATAAATAGATGAAGAAATTAAAGATGTCGATCCTAAAATTCTTGGAAGAGTGTTCCTTCCCTATACTAGATATCATGATAATATAGCTCTTAGTGTAACAGCCAAAATAAGATTTGACTATCAAATGATGATACAGTTGTAAGTTCATGAAAAAGTATTCATGGAGGAATTGGTAGTAAAATATGAGATTCTTACACAGCATCTTGAAAAAATTAGAAGAGAATTCATTCTGTAAATGAGAGATGTAATCTATCTATACATTATTTAAGTTCTATGCAAAATTAAATGACTATAAAGAAACCCATAAGCAATAGATAAACATAGATAGGGGAAAACTAATGATGCGATTTAAAGCTGATGGTCCTGAAATTAAATAATTGAAAATTAAGGATGATTAAGATATTAAATAAATTTTACAAAAAAGAGAACTTTCAAGGAGAAGAAATGGATAAAATTCTATAATTTTTAAAGATATTATTTTTAATAAAATTCGCCAATTACCATAAGATTAGTAACCCTTTCCTAATTTAATTATAAAATTAACTGAAAACATGTGTTCTGACACAAAACCAAAATTTAAGATGAGATTAAATCAAAATGAATGGTCTAGGCTATTTAATTAATATCAATCTGAACTCAAACACAGATATCTTACTATAATGAATGAAGCAAGAAAAACTGCAGCTCTTAGAATGAAGAATCTAAAACATAACAAATTTGTTAAAAAGAAAAAGACCTAAAAAACAGATTAATGATTATATATATTATTTGATAAACTAATTTATCATATTAACTATATCTTCTGATTAATCTTAATTTTATACTTAATATGAGAAAACTAATATAAGATTTGTCAATTGATAGTTTTGGGTGGTATAACAAAACCAAGTTATCGGGTTAGAAATAATAAATTTTAATAATCGTAATCTCATAAATGAATACATTTGTAGATTCAAAATATAATATTAATAATAATATTATTTCAAGCCTCCTCTTAAGGTTATTTTGATTGCTCAATTTATTCTTAATTCTCATTATTTTCTGTCTAGGGTTCTTACTATTACACTTAGAGTTTTTATTCATCCTGCTATAGTAATTATTCATCCTTTTGTGGTAATTATTCTTCTTGTTTTGGTTATTATTCTTCATGGTTTTGTTACTATTCTTCTTGTTTTGGCTATTATTCTTCATGGTTTTGTTACTATTCTTCCTGATTTTGTTATTATTCTTCTTATTTTGGTTATTATTCTTCCTGGTTTTGTTACTATTCTTCTTGTTTTGGTTATTATTCTTCCTGATTTTATTATATTTATTCTTGATTTGGTTATTATTCTTCCTGATTTTTTTATTATTCTTCTTGTTTTGGTTATTATTCTTCCTGGTTTTTTTATTCTTAATTTAAATTCTATTCTTCTTAAATTTGATCCTTATTCTACTCATGTTATTCTTAATTAGATTCTTCTTTTTTTTCTGTTATTTCTTATGGTTGTTCTTCTGCTATCAATTTTGGTTATTATTCTGAAGCATCTTAAGTTTATTCAGGAACATTCTCATAATAAAATTTAAGTTAAACATCCGAAACATATACTGGTGAATCTAAAATTTATTCTTCATGCTTTTAAATTTATTATTCTTCTAATTACTCTAAGTTTTCTTCTTTTACTTGAACAACCTCTAAAGGTGCTTCCTTTTCATTTTCAATTTAAGCTTCTTCTAAATCGAATTAATCCGTTTGTTGATTATTATTTTGATATTAATTATCAGTTGAATTTTCTTCTTAGGAATCTTGTTGGGCTTCACTAGATTCAGCAGTTTGGTTATTAGTGGTTTAATATTAACTAGAGCCTGTAGGGTCAGGCCATAAGAGAGGAGGACTATACAAATCTACATTAACTTATTCTCTGAATCTTGGATTTATACCCAACAACCATACTTATTCAATTTAATTAACTACTTTTAATTCTTCGATATATTTCTACCATTCAATTTGAATATTTGCGATTGCAGTTTAGACAGCTTAATTTTATTCAAGGACTTTATTAGAATTAATATAATTTGTTATCTTAGTTAGTATACCTTGATACCCATGTTTTTTTTTCCTTTCTTCTATGCCATTATTTATTATGAGGAAATTCAAAAAATTTGTATCTTGGAATAGGAGTTCATGTAAATGAGGCTGTTTGGAATCTATAATTGCTACTATCATTTTGTCAAATAAAATATGCAATTAATTATTCGTTTAATAGTCAAGCACTAAATTAATTACTTATTAAAATATTTGTCCCTTTTAAAATATGATTGTTAATTCTTATCTCTAAAGTAACTACACAATTAATTGTATTAAAGCCAATTTTGAATCGCCAAGTGGTTTGACTGTGGCTCCATAGGTTGTTTAAAAGGATGCTCTCAATATATTCTATTGAATTAGAGCCTTGGTTGATTCATCTATTACAGGCTTATAAAGAGTAGAGAATTAAATATCGTAGTGTTTTTCTTCAAGCTATGACATTTTGTTATAAAATTCATATTGAACATTGAGTAAATTATACAAGGAACTATTTTAAGTATCGAAAGCTAAACTCATAAAGAACACTGGTTTTTCAACTGTTAATAAGATTTCTCTCAAAACTTCCATAGTATCAAGAGACATCAATGCTCTTTTATAAACTTCAATGAGTGATTCACATACATTTGTAATTATTGTATTTTAATGTGATTACCCTTTAAGGTATTTGAGTAATCTAGCTATTAAAAGTTGTCTCTCTTGTATAAATAACCTCTCCTCATGCTCTTCCTAACATGTGTCTAAAATGATCAATTTCTCAAATATTTCAGTAATATGTCTAATATTTGCATGCTTAAACAAATTTGATATTATTTCTGGATTACTTTTTAAATATTCCCAAAACTTAATTTATTAAAAACAATACATCATATCCTCTTTTATGAATTATTGCTGAAATAATCTTCGTAAAATACCCTGCTGATGTAATTAAGAGACTATCATGTTCTAATATAGAAAGAAGGTCAGGTAAAAGCTTCTATCTTAAATTTTCATTGTCATTTTGGAATTCTTAAGTTTAACTCTCTGTTGGCTAATCTTCTAGTGGATTTTGTATTTCTTCTTGGGAGATGTCTCCTTATTTTTCAAATAAGAAATTAATCAATTTCTCATTTTCAGAACCTAATATCTCGCTTATTAAAAAGGGATATCTATAAATTTATATATATATATTTTTTACTTTATGCATGTATTCCTATCTTACTCTCGATCAGTAACATCATTGGTGATGTAATAAATCATTTTAGAGTATTCATTTGGATGCTAAACAATGCTATAGAATAGTTTGTATGTAAATTTACAAATCAGCAAATTTTCCTGAACTCTAATTTTTCAATTCAGATAATATGTCCTCCTCATTCAAAATGGTTTCTAAGGTTAAGTTGTCTTATTTTAGCAATGTGTCCATTTTAGATTAGATTCCGAATCCAAAAAATCGACCAAAACTACTATAAAGTTAAGATCATACTTTAAAAACATGAAATGATTTTATTAATTTTATTTAATTATTAATAATGCATAAAATTAAATAGACTAAATAGTGTGCTTAATGTGAAGCTATGGATCCCTCATATTCATTCGGATGTTCATATTTAATTTATTGATAGAATGTGAACATCATTTCTGTAAGGACTGTTTCAAGCAGATATTAACCAATACTGTGTAATCTAAGAAATCTAAATTTTAAATTAAGTGCCCCATTGATTCATGCAAACACCAAATCGACCTAAAAGAACTACTAAAATATTTGACATTGCCGAATACATGTAAACGTTGTAATTTAGAATAATCCTATACTTGCGGTTAATGTGTCGTAAGAGAGATAGAGGAGATAGCAAAAATCAATTATTATTCTAAATTGCTAAAATTTGAAACCCTAGTTAATTTGGAAACATAAAAAGAACTGAATGAAGAAATCTCAAAGCTTGAATTAATTTGTCCAGTTTGTAGAGAATTCAATTAAATTCCAATTATAGTTTGTATGTAAGGTCATGAAATTTGCAAAGATTGTTATTATAATATTAGGAATATAGAAGATGTGAGACAGGCATGTCCAATTTGTAAATAAGAATTATTACAAGCACCTCCAAATAGTTTGAGAGCATAGGTGTTAATAAAAAATTTAAGTATAAAATGTCCTAATGATAATTGCAAATAGGTAGTCAAGTATCCAGAATTTGTTTAGAATCATTATCGAAATTGTATTAGATTTATGTTACTATTAAATTAGGTTGCGAATAAAAAATAGAATGCTAAGATTGCCATGAAAAGGTTGAGCAATTATTTTAAGATATTCATCATTCAAATTATTGTACAGGAAATGTATGTCCATTTTATTGTTCACGGAAGTTAGGAGTACTAATTTACATTAAGATAAGGAACATTAAACTAATTTTATTATGGAGCATATATAGTCGACAATGAGATAAAGCGATGTTGCACATTCATTTTTGGTTCGTATGCAAGTTATTGAGAAATTCTTATTTAGAGGCTCGTTTGGCAGCTGTCCATAATGTGAATTATAGTATGCATGGTAAGTAGATGTTAGAGGCATCCAATAGACATTTTGTTTTTATTGTTTTCAATTTACAGGTTGATTATATTATATAAATATATTAATGAAAATTAACTCTGAATTAATATAAAGATCACATCATTTTATAAATCCATTAAATAATAGATAACTTGATCTACGAGGTATTGGAATTTAATATAAACTTTTAGCAAAGAAATTACAGCCATTGAAAATTTAGGAGCCAAATGGGTATCAAGATTCTTTTATGTTGGAATTTTTTAATCACATTGATTTAGGGGATAATGATATCAAAAAGCTAGGGAAATCTCACCTTATTGAAGAGGCATGACCATTAATCACTTTTATCTAAGACTCAAGACTCTGAATTTATCCAAAAATTGAATCATTAAATTGACAGATGTATCTGATTCATTACCCAATAATGAAAATTTAATCTTGATAAATAAAAGACTAACTGGTTTCAGTTAATTTAATTAAAGAATTGTAAAAAGCTTAAGCATTTAAATTTGTATGGGAATCTCATAACTCAACAGCTTGATTATAAATATAAAGTTATTGCAATTTTACCTAATTTAATAATACTTGATTTCAAAAACATTACACAATAAGTAGTTAAATTAATAAATTCAAATTAGGAAAGACAAACAGCTGAAGAATCTTTCAAGCCTGATGAATTCCTGATAATATGAATTTAATTAATTTGAAAGATACTAGTTTAGACAAAGAACATATAAAAAATTATTGGGTAATGCTAAAACATTTGATTAAATTGACTAATTAGAGGTGGTGCTCAAATAATAATAGGTTAAGAACTCATCCATTTTTATTGAGTAATGATGAGTTAAATATATATATATTAATAATAATAATTAATTTTTAATGAATTCAGAAGGATTTGTTAGCCTTATGATGGAAAAAGATGATTCTTATTAATTTTAACCTACTGAAAATAAATTTAAAATAAATAATGACGATGATTTTTATAGATAATTAAGTTAAGAGTTTTATGGTCAATAAAATTCATCCTACTTTAAAAAAAACATAAACCAAATAAAAACAATCGACGCCCTGAAATATAAATCAAGGCCTCCATTCTAAACAAGTGAATCTTAAAAATCCCAGTATTCGTTTACTAATCATTAATAATCATAATAAATAATACAATAAGTAAAATAAATATTTATAATCATTTTAGAAGATCTATAAATTATTTACTAAATAAACTCCATTTCAATAGACTTTGAATAAATAGCTTGACAAATCAACATACAAAGCTAGAAATCTCTAAGACATATCTCCTTAATTTACTTTTAAACTCAATATCTCAAACTCTTCCAAGAACTTACTGTAACAGCAATCTCCCCAAATTAGCTACCGATCTAAGTTCAATGATGAAGATTACTAAGGTTTCTAATAATAAAGTTCTCATAGAAATACCTTGAATAGTTGTGATAAAACTTTTAAAAAGTAAGATAAAGTATCTGACATCTATTATCCTTTAAAATTAAATCCATATAAAGGTAAAGAGATTGGAAATTTGTTTCAGTTATCATTTAGAAGTAAACAATGAATATTACACTTAATTTAATTTTCATATTTTGTACTTAGTTAATGTATTTAATATAATATTAATTATGAAACATTAAATCAAATATCCTAACCTACTTCTTGAATACTATATCTTATGTAATCTTTCAATTATTTGATTCTTTGAATGATTCTCAATGGAATCATCAATATCATCGTTCTTGCATCAAGCATATTCTTAGTAAGAATTAAATTCAAAGGAAGCCAAAACAAAAAATAAATCACAATTAAGAATACTAAAAATACTATGAAAATAGCCAGTCTTTGCAATTTTAAAGTATTTAAATCATTCTTGAATCCTAGAATAAATTTATTTGTTAAATATCTAAATGCATCTAAATAAATTACATTAAAATTACTTTTAAAATACAAGTGTTAGATTTCTCTATTCTCTTAAGCTTGTACAAAGTTGTTTAAATTCAGTATAAAATTAGTACTATTGTCACTCGTTTTGGTAATATTTCGGAAACTCGAGAATCCACGAGCCAAGAGAGTAAAGTTTGCTGATGGATTACCGTAGAATTGATTATAGATAGTCATCAAATATCTTTGGTTTTCTATAAATCTTGGTATTCCTACATTAAGACCCTGGGAGAATGCTTTGTCCATAAATTAATTACAGAGATCAACATCGATCTATTAGTCTTATTCATTTAATATATCACAAGGATTATATACATATAAAGATGTAAAAGCATCAATATAAGCTGAATCAAGCAACTCAATATTTTAAGAATGATATTCTTAAAAAATGGAATCATGGTTGAATAATTCATCTATGTTATGCATCACGTGGTCGTAAGGATCAGAATTCAAGATATTCATATTTCTTGAATAAAACAAAGACTTTTAACTTATTTCTGAAAAGCGAAAGTAGGATTCAGTTCTTGCTGTTAAATTAAATTCAGAACAAACACTTTCAATTTAATCGACCTATGTTTTACTGAAGATAAAGGCTAAAATGAAATAAAATTAAATTAGGAGCATAGTAATAATGATTGCATAGATATGATAATTATCTTCACCACTATTATTTTTAAATTTCTTTTTTGTTCTTTTGGTTTTTAAAGTATTTTGTAATTGATGATGATCACGCTTCTCCTCTTGATCTTAATTGCTATCATTCTCAGATGTAAGATCACCATCTTCCCCTATTTACAGATTTGATAAGAAGTTTTCACTTTATCTATATAAATATCTAATAGTCTTGTCTGGTAAATTCAGAAATAATTGTAAAATTTCAGTTTGTGATTTTGAGACCGACAACATTGCAATGACTATAAGCAAAATACCAATACTAATTGTTGAGATTGATATTAGTAAAAGTAATAGAATTGCTGTGTACTTTTTGGAGGCATTTGTAATGAGATTGTCAATAAAATAATTAGAAGATTATTTTAAAGACTAATATATATCATTTAGTAAGTTATAATTTACAAATGAAACATCTAAATCTTAATAATTAAATTATGAGATACTCTTATCTTTAAGTATTAATGACTTACTAAGAATTTATTAGATAGCTTAATTTAGGTTATATAATTGAGTAGTTTCTTAATTCTATTTTATTTTGATATTAATCAAATTGTATTCAAATTCAAACGCTGAAGAAGTCATACTGTCTACCAGTAGTAGAATTTACTAATTTATATCATTTATCATCGAAATTGAATCGTTAATGAATTATTTCTATTGTTATTCATACTAGGTAGCTTGTGTTTTATTCATATTGAAAACATTTCTACTTAAGAGTTACAAATTTAAGACTGAACTTAATATGATGCCTAATTCACTATTTCTAATATTTCCTTGATTTGCTAAAAGGATTGTATCATAAATTTGATCTGACTGTGAATTCGATATAGAATAATCAATAATAGATAATGTTAGTATAATAAGGGCAATAATGTTAGCTATCCATGTGACTCTGACTATGGCCTTGGGTATGTTTGAGGAAGTAATGATTTTTTATAATTTCTTCCTAGAATGAAATATATTGTTATCAAACTCATATAACTATGATTAACTTGATTTAATTTCAATCTAATTTTAAAAGACACTTTCTCTTTCATCATCATCAGAAAGTTAACTTTCCTCATCCTCTACCTCTTGGAGTTTATTATCAAATAATCTTAAAGTTCTAATATTTTCAGAATAGTCTATTATGACTTGGAATCTGTCTCCAAATCTTGTTGATCTACGTCTACTAGACTCTTTATGTGTATGCTCATTATGATGATTATTTTAAGATTCAAAGGAATGATCCACTGAATTTGATTAAATGCTGTTGGATAATTTTGAATTTTCTTCTAAAATGAAATCCCCTAGATAAATCTATTCATTGATCATATATTTAAATTATAAATTCCTTCCCCCTATTTTTTTAACAGATGATAACTGTTATTATTACTAAGTGTCATTAATCAATTCTAGCTTTACATAATATCCTGTAATTTCATTAACTGAGGCATTCATAATTTCTCTTAATATGCAATTAAACTCGAGTTCTTTTTCTAAGGCATTTATACTTGAAAGAGATTAATGGACTGTTCTTTTGAGATTATCAGGAAAATATTTGAGATGACCTCCTAATCTGGTTTTACATGTTTCCAATTCATCAAGGAAATCTGGGAACAATTACTAAAAATAAGCCTTTTTTTGTGTTAAATGTCTGTTTTCAATTCCAAAGAATGAGAATACAGATGCAGACATAGAATCGATGACGTATTCATTATCCAAAATAAAATAACAAGTTGGTTTAAATGATTTAACGGTTATAAATTGAGCTGCTAGATTTACATTCTCCTCTAGTGTATGCAATATTCGCAAAACTATATAACAAGGAATTAAATAATTTTATTTATCCTTTAAAAAGATGAATCTTTCTTTATTGATATTCTTTATATCACTTGTAATTAAAAATCTTTACATATAGTGATCATGAAATTTTGTATACAAGTTTGGCATAAATAAACTGATTTTTCTGTTTATTATTTCTTATCTCGTATAGCCAATCAGTCTACAGCATGATTGATTCAAAGTTATCACTTAGGCAAACTTTTCTACTGAAGTTGATACAATCACAGTAGCTTATGACTCAAACCCAATATCTTCTCCAGATATGAAAGTTACAACTTACTTTTTGCTTTATTAATATTGCAATGAATTTAGGACTGATTGTTTTAACATTTCATCACCATATTCTTCATCCTAAATAACCTCCTTTATAAATGTTCCATAGAGTCTTAAAGCTTTTGATAGGTTCTAAGTAGTTTTTTCAATTTTGAACCACAATTATTCAATTTAAAGAAGTAGCTTGCTTACTTTTTAACCATTTTTATAGAGTTTCTAAAAATCTGGGAAATCTTCTTGTAATAAAGACCAAAAATCCATTTAGATAAGGGTTGTTTCTTCAATTAATTACTGAAGCTATCGATAATTATTCTGAAATGTGATCTCAGTTTCTGTATCAACCTTCCCGAAGTTTTCATTCTAAAAAGTATCTAATTGTTCTTAAATTTAGGACCTTTTTCTCATTATTATGAATTCCTCATCAAATTATAAATTCATTTATTCAACTTGCTTTAATTCATTGTACGCCTATTGTAATTGTCTCATATAATCCGATAAATGATAGGCATATTGGATTCTCAATTATATTGATTCTGGGAATCTTTTGATCTAACTATTATAAATCTATGCTAACACACAAATTAAATCAACCTCTCTTTCGGTTAAGGATGAATCCCTTAGCAAGGTATTACTTAATTTTATATTTGCTTAATTCTTCACTTTCAAATAACAATCACTTTAAACACATGTGCCTTTATGGATTTCTAAAAAGGCATCAATAATTATTTAAGTATTATCATCAAATTTAATTAAATTCAGTAGTTTCATTAAGTAATTGGTCTAATTGATTATATCCTCCACTTATTTGACTTTTGAATGGTTTATTAAAAGGAGATCGAAATTCAATTTTTCTATTCTTAAAATTGAAACTGCAAGTATTGGTAATCCAACAAGAAAAGTATAAATAATCCCATTAAAATAACGTTATTCCAGAACTTTTGCACAACTTAGCAGTAGGATTCCCCAAAAATTCAATCCAACACAAATTGACCAACACTTTTGTATGATCATAGAGTTAAATGGTTAATCCATATGAAATTTTTTTAATAAAATTAAACTACCTATCAATATTATTATTATTTCCAAATACTAATATTTTTAATCTTTTATAAGTCTTATTAGAATGATCACAATTGATTGATAGGTGTACAAATATCCTGAAATCCTTCCGTTTTATTATGAGTTTGCTTAATCAGACATAAATTTCGATTCATAATAAATTCCTCCCAAAATCATACAAAATCCATAAAAGATTAAAAGTATAATAATTGCGATAATTCCATGAAGTATATGTGCACCTACCCAACATTATTAATCTGTAAAATAATAATGTACTTAATTTCCATTTCCATCTTCCTAGCAATCTATAATTGATATGAATATATCGATGAATGGAAGAAATAAAATTGAAAGGAACAAATTTATTATAATCTTCAATATCAATAGTATCCAACTATTTTCCTCCTTCCTTTTCCTTATATTAAAACCTATGAAACAGGCTAACATATTCATAATCACAAAAGCCCCTACACAGACATAATGAATGATCATAAGAGACGAATAATCAAGTGTTATTGTATAAGGAGAAATAAGAAAATACCTAATATTTGTCAAATATTTTATACTATAGAAAATCGTGAATTCCTTGTGAAACATGATAATTCTTCCAAATTCTCAAAAAATTCTCACCAAATAATAGAGATGCTAGCTGGAGATATTGAATAAGGATAACAAAGCAATTTATTATTATTGGTTATTGCTCTCCGCCAAGTAATTGAAGTGTAATTGTAAAGATTAATTATTTTGCTCTGCTCATAAACAATGATAAGCAGCCACTTTTCTTATTGCTCAAACCAAAAGCTTAATTGGTGTTCATTTCAAGAAAATATAAAATTGTCAACTATTAAAATTAAACACTTTTTAATACTAGTTTTAGAATTATTTCCATAAAAAGCTTGCAAACCATCCCGATTTTATCCCAAGATTTCCTAAATTGAATTTTTTATTTGAAATTACACCTACTTCTATACAAACTTTCCTAAAAAATGGTAAAAAAAAAGGCATTTTAAATAACTGAATATCATAATTGTTTATATTATAAGAAATTAACTATTATGAGGATCACGGATAGATATGATTTAATAACTCGCAAATTCAAACTTTATAATAATAAATAAATTAATATTAAGAAAACACAATCAGAAGAAAATGGTCAATTAAATATTATAAAACCAATTGAAATTGATTAATATTTGAGTTTATTTTAACCCTTTACAAGGTGATATTAATTTTTAATTTGCATCTAAAAACAAAATATTTAGGTTGCTGAAGAATCAAATTAGCAATTTCATCTTTTAACACGAAGTTGATCGATTTGAAGTAGGAAATATATTTTCTAAACTATGGAATTTTTATTTATTTGCAATTTATTTCTTGATTGTGAAAATAGGAAATCATCGATTGGGTGTTTTCTTTTATCCACATTCTTAGAATATACAAATTATTATTAATAATAATGAATTAGAGCAACAAAAGTCTTAACAGCACAATGACTCGGATTAAGCAGTTATCAACAGGCCCTCCTATCGAGGTTGTGCCTAGCGAGATCATATTTAAAGATATATAGATAAATTAGACTTATGAAATTACTGTCTTTGTGAGAAACTTAACATAGACTGCTCGGCGAATTCGAGTTTTTCAACCTCATTCTAACTTCAGATGTGATTATGAAATGCAAGGGTATGTGTCCTATATGAAGAATTAATAGTGCAATAGCAGCAGGTCTTTCAATGAAACTTATAGTAACATTTGAAACAGCCAGTTTAGAGTAGTATTAAGACTCCTTGAAAATTGTGTCGGATGGTAACTATACAATTGATGTACCTCTTTTTGCCTTTCCTCCTTAAGCTGCGTATTTTTTTACATTAAATTAATTTTAGTATAGTATTTGAGCCATTTATTAATTTGGGGTTCGTTCGAGTGGGGAAGGAGAAAGTAGATAATATATACTTCAAGAATGAAGGTCGATCAACTGGCAAGGTGGAACTAAAAATTGATCGTTTGCCTGACTTCAAAATAGAGCCGACTACTTTCAGTTTAGGACCAGGACTAGAGTTTACGGTTAAGGTGCATTATAAACCTAAAGATGCTGGGATATTTCGTGGTTTAGTAGAAGTAATAGCAGATGGTTAAAGTCTACAGAAAACAATAGATATTAATGCAACATCTATAGAATTTACTCGGTTTTTGATAGATGACACTGGAGTTTAGAACAATTTTTTTGATTTTGGTTAGATTTACTATGGATAGTACAAGCAGATTGAAACTTATTTAGTAAATAACACTCCTAAGCAACAAAAATTTAAGGTGAAATTGAAGAAAGGATTGCATTAATAAGAAGATGCACTTAAATTGCAGACTCCAGCAGAACTTGGCCTTGAGTAAACAGAGAGAATCATGGAATGTTTTCCTGAGGAAGGTGTTTTGGAAAGCTATTCATAAATTGCAATAGTGTTTAAATGTAAACCAAAGGTTTCAGAAGAATAACAAGTGTGGACTAGATCTTTTGCCTTGTCCCCGGAGTAATTGAAACCAGATTATGATGAATTTCATTATTCAGCAATTTTTGATTTTTAAGATAATGAACCTTTGATGAATCATTTATAAGTGAGATGCATTTGTCCGACAATCAAATTCCCACCAACTGCAATTTTATAATTTGGAGTATGTCCAGCCAACTAAAGCAAAGAAATAGTGTTTGAAGTTACTAACAAATAGACAGAGTTGCCCATTCAAATTCATTGGCCAGTAGTTCCTTATTTTTCAGTGAATCCAACATTGTCAACTTTGTAACCTGAGGAAAAGTAAAATTTTTGGGTAAGCTTCAAGCCTAAACACACTGGAAATTTCACTACTGTTATAAGTGCTGAATTGCTTGGAGGAATCTTCAAAATACCTGTGAGATTGGCTGGTGTTAGTTAATAATTTACAAATAAATTATAAGTTAAAAGGGGACCAGAGTCACTCCCAGAGGATTTTGAGATGAAACACACCATTACTAAGGAGTAAAGCATTAGCAACATAAAATCAATTGAAAAAGTTTAAACTTTGGATATATCCTAATCAGTTTAATCTTTGGTTCAATAAGGAATTTCCTTGGACAAAATTGAGGAATTAAAGCAAAAGTCACTAAATAAAGAAATCTATAATGAATATCTAAAAATGCATAGAGAGTAGAGATTAAAGAAGGTTAAGGATAAGAAAATCAAACAGAAATTTACTTAGATGAATGAACGATTGAAGGAAATCAAGTAGGAGCCAGTCAAACCCTCAGGGGCCACTAAGAAATAAGAACCAGATGAAGAACCAAAGCCTGAACCACCAATCGATTATGAATTTGCAGTTGGAATGTAAGATGATGGATATGAACAGGAATTACCTTTGCCTGAAGCAAATGAGACTCTTTTTGTGACTAAACCAATCTTTCACTATGAGCCACTTATTCAAAATTAATTAAAGGAAGGTAAGCAACTGAAACCATTTGAGCCAGATCTAAGAAATATTCAGAAAAAGAAATTCCCATTTGAACCTAAAACACACAGTGAAATTAGGGATACAAGTGCTGAATTGAATGCAGATTAATTACAGAAAATACAAGCAGGTCCTGTTAAAATAGAATTCGGGAATGTTTTCATAAAAAGCACAGTAATCAAATACTTTTATGTAAGAAATGATCTCAGAAATTCTATTAGCGTTAGATTGCATACTGACAAAGAAGACTTTAATTAATCATACATTAAACCATAAATCATTCCTAGTGGATAGACTGCTTAATTTGATGTTATTCTATGTTCAAAATAGTTAGGATAGATTAAAACACATCTAAAATATGTCATAAATGAGAATCACATATTTGAGTTTCTAGTTTAAGCCAATATTGAGAGAGTGCTTTTGGAGATGAATAGAACTCAAATTAAGTTTGGATTTAATGAAGATAACAATGAAATGGAGACTGCTGAAATTGTTCGTTTAACAAATAATGGAAATGCAGAAGCCAAATTTAGATGGATAACAACTGAAAAAAAGATATTTTATGTTTAACCTGAATCAGGCGTTGTGCCAAGTGGTAAATATATGGAGTGTTAAGTTATTTACAAACCAAGTTAATTATAACCATTACTACCAGAAGTGAAATAACCAGTTGGTACTTAGTAATAATAACAAGACAAAAATGCATAAGGTTAGCAATAGTAATAATAACAATAATAATAATAATAATAATAATAATAAATAATTATACCTTAATAGTAGGCCACAATTGCCACTATTAGGAACGAGGAAGAAAAATTAACATTAAAAACAGAGGACGGACTAGATCAGTACATTAAGTGCATGGGAGTTGTTTCTGAACCTAAATGCGCTATAAAATAAGCTGTCATAGATTTTAAAGAGATAGTTGTATGTAAATAGGAGGCAAAGGTTTTAACTGTTAAGAATCTATCTAAAAGTTCTGCAGTGTTTTAAGTTTAAACATCAAAGTTGCCAGAAGGAATTGAAGTTTATCCTATCAAAGGAAAAATAAGCTCTGAAGATTCAAGAGATTTATAAGTTAAATTCCTTTCTAAGGATGAAAGAATAGTTAAAGGGGAAATAATCATTTTAATTAGAGGAGGCAAATAACTACAAGTACCTGTGATTGGATCTGCTATAATACCAAAAATTGAAATTGTGGAAGAAGAATTTGATTTCGGAAACATTACTACTTTGGGAACAAGTAATTAGTTAACGATGACTTTGATTAATAATTCAACAATACCTGTGGATCTAGTATTAGATTTGAGACATCAAAATGAAAATCCCAGAGCACCTGACGGAATAGATTGCTTAGAAGTTAAACCTCAAGATGAGGATGATACTATTTTGCATTCTATCCACCCTGAGAATGAAGATGAACCTGCTCCAAAAATAGATGAATCCTTGGATAATCAATCTGATAAATCTGAATAAATTGATTTGGAAACTAAGGAGTACAGATCCTATAACTTAACCATTTTACCTGGTAAAACTTAAGTGTTTTTGATGAAATTCTCCCCTAAAGATGTTAAACATTATCAATTTGATATGCCAATCACTCTAGCCAGATTCAATTAGAATTTACCCTCTTTAACTAGAAGGGTGTCTTGTAAAGGACTCAAACCTAAATTCTTGGTGGAACCTCAATCTATAGAGTTTAAAAAAAAGATTATTACATCTCCTGATAAATGTTATCCAACAGTAGAAGAGATCAAATTATCAAATCCAGATAGAAAGGATGTGAAATGGCGCATCGATACTTCACCATTAAAAATTGAAAAGATATTTACTATAGAACCGAGTGAAGGAATAGTGGCCTCTGGATAACAAGTTAGAATTAGAGTAAAATTCAACCCTTATGGACCAGGAGTATTTTCATCAACAGTGTCCCTCTATATTGAATCAGATCCTGACATTCCAAAGACTTTGCCTTATGTTGATTTAATAATTTAAGGATCAGGAGCGTATCCCAGATTATTATTTGATAAAAAGGAGGTCATTTTACCAGTGGTTCCTCTGAATGTAGTTTCAAAATGTTCATTCAAAATAATAAATGATGGATATGAAAATTTGAATTTAAAACACAATTGGTCAAGTGAAACAAGTAACTTTTACTTAGAACTAAAATTTCCAGAAGGGCAAACATTGGGAGTTGCTAAAAGTAAGTTAAGAGTTGATGTGTATTTTTCTCATAAAAAGCCAATATCATTTACAACTAGGGCAGAATTTTAAGATGAAGGCAGAGTGTACTCAATATATGTATCAGGGACAACAGATAATTGTTTATTGACAAATTAGATATACTTGTAGAGAATACAGAAGTATCAAATGGTAGCTGATGAAAAAAAGCCAGTGATGTTCTAAGAAGATGATGGAGCTGACAGTGATAATGAAAAAATGAAACGAAACCATACTATGTCTGTAAAGAGTACAACAAGTTCAAAAGGAACTTCTCACTTAGGATATAGACCTTTAGATGCAGAAACCTAGAATGAAGCTTGTGATTATATTATGAGATGGATGAATTATCATGTTCTTACTTAACCAATGAATAAGTTCCCGGAAGATATTGTAACAAGTTTTGGATAGCAGATATTTGAGTTGTTAACCTTTCTAACAGGCAAGGCCAATTTCCAATATAAGGCTTAGATTGACCAAAATTGGAAACGTTAACAAAAGGCAGAGGCGTAATTTAAACAATACGATGAACTTGTAAGACAACTAAAAATAGAAGGTGCTCTACTGAATCACATAAGATCAGAATATTTATTGGGACATACTGATTATAATGCATGGTTAAAGACTGTGCCTAAAGAGAAATATGAGTTCGTACCTGATAATAGGTTATAACTAAGTCAAGCTAAATACAACTATTTACACTACGATGCATGGATTTCAACATTCTACCAAATCATTAAAATATACTATTTAAATAGAATCACAGCAAAATCATTTAAACAATTGCCAGGAATTCCAACCGAAAGATTGAACATCCCAGATTATTACTTGGATGGATCTAATGTAATATCTCATGCAGAAGGTGTTATTCTTTGGTTCTATGAGGTTTGTTATGAACAACAACATACAGGTTAGATTAGGAGGTTAAGTAATTTTGCATCAGAATTCAGGGATAGCTTACTTGTTGCAGATGCAGTGACTTAATTCATCGGTCCTAGTATGTAGAAGTTCTTTAGCAATTTAAGGACTAATTTGCAGAGTGAAGATGATTATCGACATAATGCTGATAAATTAATGCCTGCTTTAAGTGATTATGGTTTACAATCACATGTCCAAGCCAGAGATATCTATTATAAACCTTATCCAAGGGAAATGTTAATGATGTTGGTGCAATTGTTTTTCTCTCTTCCTCACTATGTCCCCTAGAAGGAACCCATTATTTTCTAATGCATATTGGGAGAGGAAGTAATAAAATCAATTGAATTAAGAAATCCGACTCCAAAGCCAATTAGTTATTTTGTTAAATATGAGGGTCATCCTGATTTTTAATTGGAGGGCGATGAGAGCATTAAAATTGAGCCTGATATACCTTATAATTACAAAGTGAAATTCACTTCTCGTATATCTCTGCCTGTCACAGGTAGAGTGATTTTCACAAACAAAAAAGAAACGAATGTTTAGGCAGCAGCATTAGTATTTGATTTGAAAAGTAATATCACAGGAAGGAAGTCAGAAAAGCAATGGAATGTCAGTTCAATTTTATATGAAATCTTTGACTTCCAGATTTAAATAACCAATAAATTTCCATAGGATGGTGAGTTCTAGATATAAGTGATACATGAGAAGAAGTAGTTAGAACAAAGAGGCAAAAAGAAGAAGGCTCCTCCAGCAAAGGATGCTCCTCCTGAAGAGGAATTCCCTTCATTCTTTTGCACAATTGACAGACAAAGAATCAGGAAGAATTAAACTATCAATCTATCATTGACTTATATTCCATTAACAATAGACACACACAAATGTTCTCTGATATTTACAGATCCAAATGTGGGTGAATTCTAACACGATTTATAAGGAACAGTTGAACAGCCTAATATAATTGGTGAATTTAAACCAGACAAATCGTTATATGTCGATAGCACTTAAACAATATCGTATACGATTCCATTTAGAAATGAATAGTTAGCTCGTGCTCGTAGTTAGATTCAATAATTGGTCTAGATGAAATAGAAAGATAGATATTTAAAAGGTGACAAATAGGCCTCAAGTTTAACAGCCTCTAAAATCAATTTCCCAGGTTCTAATTTAGATATCATCACTTTTGAAGTAGAGATATATCCACCAACACAATACTTGAATCTACCTCCTATACTTTAAATAACAGACCTAAATAAATAAACAAAAAAGCCAGGCACTGAGAATATTGATTGTAAATTACCGATTCTGTATGCTTTCAAGAATGCAACTAAAGACTTTAGTGTCATTTTAACCCTAAGAAATAAATTCGATATCAGAAGATACAAATTATCGGCAATAGTGTTACCCAAGATTGTTAAAGCCATGTTAGAATTCAGAGTTCCTGCAAGATAATCTGTGACTTAAGAAATTCCTATTGTAAATCAAACAGATAGGGATTGGTAAATAAAAGTTCAACTTTCAGAATCAAAAGGGTTATTCTAATGTCCTTAGAGAGACTTTTTTGTCAAAAGAAAAGGCACTAGTAATTTTCCGATTACTTTTAGTCCATCTTGGCTCTAAGAGTGTGAAGCTAAATTAGTTTTAACCAATCCAATAACAAATGATGTGTTTGAATATGATCTAAAAGGCTATGGGGAAGAACCAGTAGCAGAAGAACACATCATTCTTAATTGTTAGGCAAGGAAGGTAACAAAGAAGGAAATTGAATTGAAGAACCCAACAGATAAAGCAATAACTTATGCTGTTGAAACAGATTTGATCTATGCAACAGGACCGTCATAAATAGTTGTTTAGCCATAAAAGAAAGCTACTTATGTATTGTAAGTATAGCCGGTCTTAAGTGGCCAATATACAGGATCAATAACATTTACAGATGAACAAGGACATTTTTTATGGTACACTGTGTTCATGAACACTGAATCTCCTAAATCCGTCCAAACGCTTGAGGTTTCTTGTTTGATTAGATAAGCTACAGTCATTCAATTAACACTGGCTAATCCTCTCACAGAAACTGCAATTTATGAAGTTATGATAAATGGGGAAGGGTTAATAGGAGAAGAACAATTTGCTATTGGAGCTAGAAAAGAGGCGGGATATGAATTGACTTTTGCTCCATTAAAAATTGGTAGGTGGAGAGGCAGCGTTGCATTTGTAAATAGATTATTAGGCGAAGTGTGGTACGAATTCATTCTCACCTGCGAAGATCAGCCAATTGTGAGATTGAATGTGTTAAAAGCCTCTTTGGGCAAGGTTGAATAATAGGTTGTTGTACTTGAAAACCCATCTGAGTAAAAGATACAAGTCCAATGCAGAATTACTAATCCTACTAATTTTGATATATATCCAGATGAACTTTACATACAACCCTATGATTCTTTGAAGGTTGCACTCAGATATACTCCATCTTCATTAGATATCATAGAACAATCAGATATCATTTTTACTTCCCCCATAGGCAAATGGCACTATTTGGTCTTTGGAAGTGGATTACCTCCCACCAAATTCCCAGCTACTACTGTTAGTATTGGATTAAACAAAGATTATAGTTCAGTTATTCACTTTAAAAACCCATTCAAAGAACCTATTTAAGTTTCTATTTCTTTAGATGCAGAAGGTCACAATCAAGAAGTCTTTAAGCTATTACTTGTCAGAAATCAAAAAAACGATAAAACTCTTGTTCCAGGAATGAATGTCCTACAAGTTCCTTTCTCATTTGTACCCAGAGAAATAACAAGTTATTATTGTGAGGTTGTCATCTCAATGAATGAGAAAATTTAATGGCATTTCCCTGTTAAAGGAGTCACTGAATCTGTCTCTACTTAGACTCTATTCCATTTCAAAGCCAAATGCAGGGAGAAATGGGAAGATGAAATTAAAGTAGGTTTGTAAGGAATTGCATAGAGTTTGTAAGCAGATGACAAATTTGACTATGAGTTGGGTGGAATGCCTTTAGATTTATAGACCATGATTTAGAAATGCTTTACTATTAAGTGTCTCAAAAATCACCTTGATAGTCCTCATGATAACTTGCTTTATTTTGTAAGGTTTCAACCAATGAAACCCTTCAAGACTTCAATGGAGTTTATAGTACTCAGACAATCAGGAGGAAGATGGAAATATAAAATTCAATTGGAAGCCACAGAACCAGAGGAAGACGATACTATTTTAATTAGTTCTCCTCTTAATAAAACAACAAGTGTCTCATTTAAATTAACAAATAAAACAAAAAACTATAGTAAATTTACTGCTGCCTTTTCTCCTGAGTCAGATGCTGAATTTTCAGTCATACCTAAAATTGGAGATCTAGAACCTTATGGTAGGGAAGGGACTACCTTCATAATTAGTTTCACACCAGTTGAATATGGTAAAATTAGAAAGGGTAAATTGATAATTTAGACTGAAGATATGTATTGGTAATAAATTCAAATTAAATTTAGGTCTTATTCTATTAGAGGAGTTCTACCAAGATATGTTCCTCCTTAGATTAAATAATCTTTAGTTGATAATAAATAATAATAATAATCTTAAATTCAAATGTCAATGACTTTGAGTAGAAACTTTGTTGTGGATAATATAAAGAAAGCAAGGCAATTATCGCCAAAAAGTGCTCGTAATTAATTGAGTTTACCATTAATTGAAAAAAAATGATAGATTATGTAGTTTATTATAAATTATTTATGTTGATTTTATGAGAATAAACAACAATTAAATAGTAAATTTTAAATAATCTCTATTGAATAGATAATTCATTTAGGATTTATTCATTTTGGGGGAAAATGTCTAATTTAATTAATAATAATTTTACACAAATATTCCCAACTTAATTTTATTATATTTGTTATACAAGCAAGAGTCTGTCTCATAATTTTCACAGACATCAACACTTTCTAAATTATATTATTGATCTTCTTCTTAAAAAGGTTCTTCACATATTGATTTTTTGTATTTTGGATTGAGAGATTTGCAATAATTTTAGCTACTTTGTTGACTCATATTGGAATTTCTTCGGATATCTTCCTTTTGGAAGGTCCCTATAGTAGAACCTAAAGGAGGAGGTGGCAACAAATTATTAGAACTCATATGAAATCATTATATGTACTAGGGTTAAATAGGAACTGAAAGTTGATTCTCTAAAGATTTTTTCATTTCTGGTAGTCTGTTTCTGCTGTTATTTTAATTAGAATCTGTCTAATAACGAGTCAATTATTTTATCTCTGCCCAATCAAAATTACCATCAAGTGTAATATTTGAAGATCTAGCTGCCCTTCTAAATTCTTAGACTATTATTTTGTAATTTGGCTCTTATTTAAATTATAGTCTTCTTATGTAACTTAAATTAGAAATTTAATTAATACTCAAAAATGTGTTAAAATTCTACACTTTAATCTTTAAATACTACATTTTCCATAGACAATTTCATTTCTCCGACTTTCTTTGTTCGTTCTTCATCTGTATATTCAATCATATTTTACCAAGGTAACTATCTTATTTACTAAATTTTTAATTACCCACGCAAAAATTACAAAAGGACATACATCAAAGATTCCAAATCATCTTTACGCCCTAATTCATGTCCCATATGAGCTGCTATCGAGGCATATCGAGTTGTACTTAAGAATGATTTTTTATCTTTGAATGATCTAAAATTAGATATTAAATATGATTTCTTTATACATATGCCTTCCATTTGAATCTCTGTAAATTTTGCTGATTCCAAAATCAATTAAAAATAGTTTCAAATTCTCTTTACCCATTCCTAATAAGATATTTTCTGGTTTCAGATCCCTATGAACTACACCTTTTTAATGAAATCTCTCTAAAATTTAAATTGCTAGAATCCCCAAAGTAAGGACAGTTTTGAGAGAGAATTTTTTTAATTACTTAAAATAATAGGACAAATCCTTGCCCAATAATTAAATAACGAGAACTTTATATTTTTGATCTTCACCGGACCATAAATATTTTGGGAACCCTTCAGCTCCATCTAATTTCTTCAGAATCTCAACTTCCCTCTCTAATGATCTCACTTCTTCATTTTCTTCTTTTTCAACCTTAATTGCTACCTCTTATTTATCAAGAAGATCAAATCCTAAAAAAACTACTCCAAAGGAACCTGAGGATAGCTTTTTGATTATTTAATATTTGTTGTTAAAGATCTTTTAGTTTGATTACGCTTTTTAAAACATTTTATTGTCCTCAAATTATTAATATTTTATTAATTTTTCACTTTCTATATTTTGAAACATGTAAATATAAAATACCCTACTTTAAACTAAATATTTCAAATTTACTGCATCATTCAACATAGTTAAACAAATGATGAAATTGAACCTTAAATTAAAGAACGATTGTAATATCAACTAAGAAATATATAAAATTTGTAATTAGTGTTCAAGAAAAGGTTAAGCTAATAAATTTTATATATTTCACCGCTAATTCAATTTATTATTTAATATAGAGATTAATATTAGAAGTCAAAATTTTATAGTAGCAATATCTTTTTAAAATTTGGTATTTTATTAAGATTTTTGATACTTTACCCTCTCATTTATTGTAGTCTATATGAATATGGAAGTACGATAATATAAGCAATCTTAATATTTTTTGTTTATTGCCATATCAATAATTATTTTTACTATTGTATTCTAATTAACGTATATTAAAATTAGTAGCTGATATTAAAAAATATAATTATTATTTATTTAAGTTAATTATTGATTTATTTATTTCATCAAAATGAGCTACATTATATTATGATATTACTATACTTCAAAACAGGAGGCACATATTGATATTGATAATATAGCGAAAGTGATATATTTTTTATAAATAACCTTTAGAAGACAGGATAAGATCTCATTTTTAATTGAAATTGAATAACTTAACTTCTATATACTGAGAGGTTGATTTGTTTCAAGGCTAAAATCAATTCTCTTATGGGAGTGCTATAAATGTCTAAAATCTTAGTGGCAAAAGTTTTTGCAAAGAAACGAATCCACTATTTCAGTCTATGCAAGCTAAGTTGCTCAATTTCAAATGAAAATATCTTCTTTAAGCAAATTGTTAAAACAACCACATTTGGTTAAATATTAAAAGGAAACTTGATGAAAAAAATTATTGCAAAGTATAAGTGAAACTATATTCAAAAATTTTCAATGGTTTTGAGATAATATCATTTAGGTAGGATCATAGAAATTTATGAGAGTTCACTCAACAACTATAAACCCATTTCAGGAAGGGTTCAAAAAGGAAAAAGACTGTACGGTTATTCTAAGGACTAAATTTTGAAAGTACTATAATTTTTGTGGCATCAGCATGAAAGATGACATCTTTCTTGTTGATATAATATATAATTTTTAAAAAATTAGAATGACGCAAAAACTTACAAAATCAGATGCTAAAATGCATAAAAGAGAAATTAATTTAATGTATAGATATCGATGTATAGAATTACTTGATAGCAATTAATCAGAAGATAATCAAAGGAGAAAAATTAATCATTGCAACCTGCTGATCAAGTGATTAGTCTATCTTAGAACTTTCTCTTAATTTTCTAGCTTTTCATAAATTTAATATCCATAGTGAAAATTAAAAAAAAGGAAGATCAAATATAAGTAATTGAGGAATACCAACATTTAAGAAAGGATTTTGTATAGAGCAGATCCTTTCACCCAAAATAAAGATAAAAAAAGGCAAAAATGAAATGGAAGTGTAGGTTGTATATGTTAACGATTTTTTGGTTTAATTACTGAATTATTGAGAAATTCTATATGGCATTGCTTTTTTAGCTAGGGAGATTCGGTAGACCATTCTATATATTTTACGGCATTTCAAGCTAGAACAAGCATAGTTGAAAAATTGAGTTTTTATGAAAATCATCTATGGTTCTTCTCTTCTAAACTTTTTTTTCTATTTATTATTTCTTCTGTTATATTCTTTACTATTTAATTTCTTTTATAATAATTATAAAAGTGGGTTTAATAAGCAAATTTCACCCACTTTTTATAATAAATAATTTAAAGACATTCAAGAATTAGTTTTGAGTAACAGAAGTGATCAAGAGTGATATAATCTGAGGCCCTTAGCCTTGACAACAATTTTTTCAAATTATATTTAACATATTATATTAAATCAAAATAATGTCTTGGTTTTTTATTATTTCTAAGTCATTAAAATATCTATATTGCACGTAAGGTTCACATTTTTATTTTATTATGATTCAATTGCCAATTTCTAGTAGAATTAATTGTTTATGCAAATGCTATATTTAGTAACCGCTCTGTTCTTTGAATAAGAAGATCTCAGAACTTACGAAAAAAGAGAACACATTTAAACGGGAAAATAGAAATCTACATATAACAATATAGTTTAAAAAGAAATGAGATATTTATTATTTTTGATGAATATAAAAAATTGACTTTCAGAATAATTAAAGGGAAAGTTCTCATTTTTATTTTTTCATCTCATAAATCTTAATTTTCTATTAAAATATTGTAGAAATAGATGGATTAAAGTGTCTATATTTTGATTTCATGTAAATTCTTTCTTAAGCATCAATTATATCACTAAGCACGTATTAGTATTGGCTTTCAATTTCATTTTTCCTTTACTGATATAAATATTATGTTGTTACTTTTTAAAAGTTAGATTCGCTTGAAATGAAACTCCTTATTCTTTACAGTAATTCATATTAAGGTGAATGTGGGATCAGATTATTAGATAACAAAATAAAATAAAACTCTATCATAGAATCAAATATGTTACTTGTTTAACTATCATATTATATCAAATATTAAGCAAATGAGGTAGACATAGATAGAATTGTAGTTTATTATCTTTGTCTACACAAAATAAATTTTTCAATTCTGCTTCTTTCTTCAACCCAAGCTTTATCACTGTTAAATCCTTTCCTTATTAGCATCAAAAAGTATTATTTTTTTAAATCATACATTAAAAATCCTTTAAAAGCTTTTTAATCACCATCCTAAGTATATTGTTTGCATCTAGACAGTGTTTCAATATTTTCTTCCGTCACACACGTAAGCGATTTTAGTTTTGAAATTTGTTCCTGATCCATATCCGCATAATGTATTATTGGTAAACTAAGAGTAACAATGTTTGATATGTTCAATCTTTCCTCATATTTATTGATGATTCTATTTATTTCATACTTCTAATATATTTCAAGTTCAGTTGTATTGATCTATGAAATAACTAAAACTAATACAGTCTAATAATGAATAATTTCATATAGATGAGAGTAAATTGAGAGTAAGAGTTCATTTTAATATATTTCTTGGACTTGTTGGTTGGAAATTAAAATTAATACCCGATCTAATATGAATAGTACTTGTATTACTTCTGAAAATATCAAATTTACCTCTAATTGCGCCAAAGTTTGATTTCATTTACAGTAATTTATCTTCAAGNAATCTGAGGCCCTTAGCCTTGACAACAATTTTTTCAAATTATATTTAACATATTATATTAAATCAAAATAATGTCTTGGTTTTTTATTATTTCTAAGTCATTAAAATATCTATATTGCACGTAAGGTTCACATTTTTATTTTATTATGATTCAATTGCCAATTTCTAGTAGAATTAATTGTTTATGCAAATGCTATATTTAGTAACCGCTCTGTTCTTTGAATAAGAAGATCTCAGAACTTACGAAAAAAGAGAACACATTTAAACGGGAAAATAGAAATCTACATATAACAATATAGTTTAAAAAGAAATGAGATATTTATTATTTTTGATGAATATAAAAAATTGACTTTCAGAATAATTAAAGGGAAAGTTCTCATTTTTATTTTTTCATCTCATAAATCTTAATTTTCTATTAAAATATTGTAGAAATAGATGGATTAAAGTGTCTATATTTTGATTTCATGTAAATTCTTTCTTAAGCATCAATTATATCACTAAGCACGTATTAGTATTGGCTTTCAATTTCATTTTTCCTTTACTGATATAAATATTATGTTGTTACTTTTTAAAAGTTAGATTCGCTTGAAATGAAACTCCTTATTCTTTACAGTAATTCATATTAAGGTGAATGTGGGATCAGATTATTAGATAACAAAATAAAATAAAACTCTATCATAGAATCAAATATGTTACTTGTTTAACTATCATATTATATCAAATATTAAGCAAATGAGGTAGACATAGATAGAATTGTAGTTTATTATCTTTGTCTACACAAAATAAATTTTTCAATTCTGCTTCTTTCTTCAACCCAAGCTTTATCACTGTTAAATCCTTTCCTTATTAGCATCAAAAAGTATTATTTTTTTAAATCATACATTAAAAATCCTTTAAAAGCTTTTTAATCACCATCCTAAGTATATTGTTTGCATCTAGACAGTGTTTCAATATTTTCTTCCGTCACACACGTAAGCGATTTTAGTTTTGAAATTTGTTCCTGATCCATATCCGCATAATGTATTATTGGTAAACTAAGAGTAACAATGTTTGATATGTTCAATCTTTCCTCATATTTATTGATGATTCTATTTATTTCATACTTCTAATATATTTCAAGTTCAGTTGTATTGATCTATGAAATAACTAAAACTAATACAGTCTAATAATGAATAATTTCATATAGATGAGAGTAAATTGAGAGTAAGAGTTCATTTTAATATATTTCTTGGACTTGTTGGTTGGAAATTAAAATTAATACCCGATCTAATATGAATAGTACTTGTATTACTTCTGAAAATATCAAATTTACCTCTAATTGCGCCAAAGTTTGATTTCATTTACAGTAATTTATCTTCAAGAACATTCTATTTATGCAGTTATAGCTTTATTTCTTTGAGGAGAGCCTACCATTCATTATCAAATTCAATATCTCTACTTGTTTACAAGTAAAATGATGAAATATTAAAATCGTAGATCAAAAATGCACGAAACCAATTCATCATTACTAATATTTTAATTTTTATCAAAAGGAGTTTATTTACCAAAAAATTTAGATTTGGATAATGGTAATTATTCTGATTATTAATTAATTACTTTATATTCAATTATTATAATGATTAAATTGTTCCTTAATTAATCAGGATCAATTTTACCTTTACCCTAAAATACCTTGAACATCTCATTAATAGAAGTGCATAATTAAAAAAGGGTGTAATTATGATTCGAACGTAATATTATAAATTAATACTAACATTATTAAACCTATCTATATGCATGGTTATCTAATCAAATTTGATTAATGAATGAGATTATTATTATAAATTATAAGATCTCTTTAATTTAGTTTATGGAAAAACAAATTTAGAAAATAATTAATAAGTGCAAATCTACAGAGATCATATTATATAAATCATCAAAACAAATTTAATAATGCTTAATTATGAATGAGTTATCAATCAGATGTTGATAACCTTAGGAGATACTTGAAAAATAAAGAAGTTAATTATATTTTGAAATGTGAATAAATTTATATATAAATATACATGTAATAACTGAATAGCAACGACGAAACTTCTTCAATTGATGAGAACATATCTAAATATTATCAGATAATAGAGTTTAAAGGCAAAGGAGCGTATGGGATAATTTGGAAGGCAATCGATAAATAAACAAAGAAAATTGTTGCTTTGAAAAAGGTTTTTGTGATTAATATCATAAAAGGTTTTTGACGCATTTTCAAATGATACAGATGCACAGAGAACATATAGGGAAGTGATGTATCTCTAGCAATTGACATAACATGAGAATATTGTGAAATTGCTGCGTGTACATAGAGCTATGAATATGAAAGATCTTTACATGACATTTGAATATGTAGAATCAGATCTTCATAAAGTATAATATCTTTTAAATAAAGGTAATCCGAGCAAATCTCCTCTAAACATAGCATGTTATTTATATACTCTNTAAGCGATTTTAGTTTTGAAATTTGTTCCTGATCCATATCCGCATAATGTATTATTGGTAAACTAAGAGTAACAATGTTTGATATGTTCAATCTTTCCTCATATTTATTGATGATTCTATTTATTTCATACTTCTAATATATTTCAAGTTCAGTTGTATTGATCTATGAAATAACTAAAACTAATACAGTCTAATAATGAATAATTTCATATAGATGAGAGTAAATTGAGAGTAAGAGTTCATTTTAATATATTTCTTGGACTTGTTGGTTGGAAATTAAAATTAATACCCGATCTAATATGAATAGTACTTGTATTACTTCTGAAAATATCAAATTTACCTCTAATTGCGCCAAAGTTTGATTTCATTTACAGTAATTTATCTTCAAGAACATTCTATTTATGCAGTTATAGCTTTATTTCTTTGAGGAGAGCCTACCATTCATTATCAAATTCAATATCTCTACTTGTTTACAAGTAAAATGATGAAATATTAAAATCGTAGATCAAAAATGCACGAAACCAATTCATCATTACTAATATTTTAATTTTTATCAAAAGGAGTTTATTTACCAAAAAATTTAGATTTGGATAATGGTAATTATTCTGATTATTAATTAATTACTTTATATTCAATTATTATAATGATTAAATTGTTCCTTAATTAATCAGGATCAATTTTACCTTTACCCTAAAATACCTTGAACATCTCATTAATAGAAGTGCATAATTAAAAAAGGGTGTAATTATGATTCGAACGTAATATTATAAATTAATACTAACATTATTAAACCTATCTATATGCATGGTTATCTAATCAAATTTGATTAATGAATGAGATTATTATTATAAATTATAAGATCTCTTTAATTTAGTTTATGGAAAAACAAATTTAGAAAATAATTAATAAGTGCAAATCTACAGAGATCATATTATATAAATCATCAAAACAAATTTAATAATGCTTAATTATGAATGAGTTATCAATCAGATGTTGATAACCTTAGGAGATACTTGAAAAATAAAGAAGTTAATTATATTTTGAAATGTGAATAAATTTATATATAAATATACATGTAATAACTGAATAGCAACGACGAAACTTCTTCAATTGATGAGAACATATCTAAATATTATCAGATAATAGAGTTTAAAGGCAAAGGAGCGTATGGGATAATTTGGAAGGCAATCGATAAATAAACAAAGAAAATTGTTGCTTTGAAAAAGGTTTTTGTGATTAATATCATAAAAGGTTTTTGACGCATTTTCAAATGATACAGATGCACAGAGAACATATAGGGAAGTGATGTATCTCTAGCAATTGACATAACATGAGAATATTGTGAAATTGCTGCGTGTACATAGAGCTATGAATATGAAAGATCTTTACATGACATTTGAATATGTAGAATCAGATCTTCATAAAGTATAATATCTTTTAAATAAAGGTAATCCGAGCAAATCTCCTCTAAACATAGCATGTTATTTATATACTCTACTAATTACTCAAATGTCTAAAATATATTCATTCAGGAGGGTTGATTCATAGGGATTTGAAGCCTTCTAATATATTGATTGATTAAGAATGCAGAATAAAGTTAGCTGATTTTGGATTGGCAAGGCTGGCAAATGAGATGGATGAAACTGCTGTAATGACGGAATATGTAGCTACACGATGGTACAGAGCACCTGAAATTCTGTTGGGGTCTCCTCTTTATTCAAAGGCTGTGGATATGTGGAGTGTGGGATGCATTCTGGCTGAAATGATAATGTGCAAATCCCTTTTTGCAGGATAATCAACTTTAAATTAATTGGAAAAAATTGTAGAAGTAATTGGTAGACCTTCACAAGATGATCTAAATTAAATAAATGCCCCTTTGGCTGATAAGATATTCAGAGAAATTTAGAACTCGAGAAGGAGACCCTTAACATAGTTTATCAAAACACAAGATGATATCATAGACTTCATTTAAAAGTGTCTAACCTGGAATCCCTAAAAAAGAATTACAATTGAAGAAGCCTTTTGCCACTCTTTGTTGAATGAATTTAGAGGATCAGAACCTGAGTTAAACTATCCAGGTTAAATCAAAATTGATTTGCCTGAGAATGTCAAATTTGATAGAAAGAAATATAGAGAAATACTATATAAATTGGATATCAATTATCAAAAATAGCAATATATAAGATCATTAATTTAGGAAGATCATATCCCTTCGACTCTGAAAAACAACACAAGATTTCCTCATTAATATTAAACATAATTCAAACCTGTAAATCATGGAATCGAAATGAGATAAGTAAGGAAATCGAGATCTTCTATAAAATAACACACTCAACCATAACAGTACCATTCATAAGTAGATATCTAAAATCAAATACTGATTAGTCAATCATTACAATAGTAGAATTAGTATCCTACTAAGCAAAAATAATGGCAAAATCGAGTTAAAACTCTACCTGAAAATCATGTTGAGAAAATAGTTCCTATAGAACCCAAAAGTCCTGTTAGAGGCAGATATTTTTCACAAAATAAAATACCTTAACAAGCTCAGATGATTACATCAACTACTCCAACAAGAAGCAAATCAATGAAAAATAGAAAGTATAATGATTCTTTGGATTTCAATTAATATCTTAATAATAGTTCCACAATGTAAAAGTTATTGACTACTTATTTGAATCCGAAAAGACCTACTAAATACAATTTCAAAAAAGTTGCCATCCGAAACAAAACCAATATGGATAAGACTTTCATAAAAAAGCATATTGCATCAATACACAATATAGATGCTGCAAGTGTGATCTCCCTCTTAAAATGAATTAATCATATTTTTAATCATTAAATTAACTTTCTCTTACTTAGTGCCAATTGATAATTAAACTATATAAATAATTACTTATCATGGAAGCAAGAAATCATCACAACCAAAAAACAATGCACCTATCCATACACACAAAACACTCTAGCAAATAATATTCTATCAAATCCGAAAACAGAATCAAAACATCTCACACTGATCTTCCTAAATCAATTGACACTTAAAAAATAATGAGTGATTTTTATGATTAATGCAAAAAAAGACAAAGTAAGTTATTATATCCATATGAAGGAACCCGAAATTTCATACACCAAAGAAATAAGTCTTAATAATTACAAAATGATTCTTTGTTGCAATCCATTGATAGCTGTCCCTCCTTCAGAAATTAAATAAGGACAACCCACAATTCCCCACCCAATAAGTACCTCTTATTCAACACTTGCGAGAAGATTTTAAATCAAAAAAGCAATGGATCTAAGCGCACCTAAACCAAATAGGCAGAAAAACTGTTTATGCAATAAATAAATTAAAATAATAGAGCAGAATTATTATTAAAAATAGAGCAATATATAAGAGATTTTTTCACTGAAGAGTGTAGAGAAATGGCTAATTTATTTGATACTTTTATGAGAGAACTAAATTATTAAATATAAGATTAAAAATATTAATTAACCTTACAAGAAAAACAATTAGAAATTTAGAAAATCGATGAAATCATTAGAATGAACAATAATCATGTATGGGCACATGAAGATATGGAAAAATAATTGGTTTCCTTAAAGTCCTAAAATATGGATCAATCAACATTAATTAAAAAAAATGAAAACGATGTCAAAGACTTGCAAACAAAAATAAGCCAATAAAAACACTTACTTGAATAAAAACAAAATGAAATCCTGATAAAAAACAGAAAAATCAAAGAATTGGGATACGAAGTTCTACAATTACAAAGAAAACTTGATTACTTAGAAAATAAGGCACTAAAAGATAATAGATAATCAATCTAATAAGTCAGATATTCCATGTTCTAAAGCTAATAAATTGGATCCAATTCCAATTTAAGTCAGCAAGGCAACACAACTTCTAATAAAGAAAACAAGTTCACTCCGTTAATCGAAGAGCAACAAGAGGACTCCTCTGTTTCAATCACGGATTAAGAAGATGAAGAAGAAAAAGAACTAAATTAAATAGAATTTAATACTGAAAGAATTGTTGAAACCAGAGAAAAAGAATCATAAGTAGGACCTGATCTAATTATTAATTACACACCTATGAAAGAAGTTTAAACCCAATTAAATTTGACGGATAAAAAATTTGATGATTTGACCTAAGATATTTGCGAATAAGCCATCAATTTTATAGATTTTTTAAACATTTCAAAGGATAAAACAGAAACTGATTTATCTTAAGTAAATATTTCATATTTGAACATGAACACTTTTGATAAATTAAGTGAGGAGGATATCATCAAATTTGTTGATCAACAGGTTTCTCAATGTGGAATTCCATAAAGCACATCCTCTCTTGTGAGGTAGCCTTCCATGAGGACAAATATGAAACGAGCTTCCATCATTTTAGATAAATAACCTCCTTAAACCTAATAAGCATCCATCAATAATTCTAAAGTTAAGTCTATGATCACCTTTATCAAATTTTAAGGAATTAAATTATTATAATTAGATAATAATCTTAAAGAAAGTAATTCTGCAACAGAGGAATTAAAAAAGATTAATCATAATTTGTTAGTATAAAATAAGGAACTTAAAGATCAGAATTCTAAATTGATTGAGTAAATATCTGGTCTACATGTTAAAGTATCAGATTTGGAAAATTAAATTATGTCAGATGCAATGGATCTCAATTAAGTACTTTCATAATAAGAAAAGAAACCATTGAACTAAAAAGTTAATACATTAGCTTAAAGGAAAAACAAAAAGGCAGCACCTTAATTGGGATAAAAGGTATATAAACATCATTCTATCTCTAGGTGACAATCAGCTATGACTTTTAGAAAAATTAATCAAAATTGCTTATTGAAAAAATAAAATCTAAGTCGATGGGAAAATTTAGTAATTTCTTACCTCTTAAACTTGTACTCAAAATGATTAGTACTTTCTACTTTGAAAAAATAACGAATTAAAAAGAAAATAAACTACTTAGAGATTAAGATATGTCAGCATACATTTATAATTACTATTTATAACAATTTGGATATACCAAAGTTACCGAACAGAGATTCATGATTCTTGTTTTATCAGTGAAGAAATATATACAAATTGTAAGAGTTAATATGTTCGCTAAATTTATGAATTTATTAGAGGAGAAATCAAACTATAGAGTTGAAGAACTATAAAGATATTTAGAGGCCCTAGAATACGTTTAGAATATTTAAAATCTTGGGATTACTATTAAAGACAATGAGTAGGAATAAAAGCATTATATTCCATATGTGAGAGCGCTAGCATATTTGGGATAATTATAAAATTTCAATTTCACTTAGGAAGAGTTAAATTATTTAAAATAAGATTTGGAAAATTAAAAAGAAAATGATCCAAAGAATATCAATAAAGCAGGAATTGTTGATTTTGATTTACTAATGATTAGAGTATTAACCATATTTAGAAATAATGTTGAAAAAACTAAATTGTATGTAATTAATGCATTTGCTGCATGTGATCTTGATGGCAATGGAATGTGTAATTTGGATGAATGGCTGCTTTTGATAAGACATATTGAACCAGACAAATTTGAAGAAGATAAATTTGTAGACATTTTTGAGGAATATGCTGACTTATTAGAGGATGATGAAAAAAATCTTTCTTTTGACAGATTCTCTATATTATGTATGGAACATGAATTATTTAGTGATGCCTAATAAAATAAGTTTCTTAAAGTTAAAAGTATAATTAATTACTTAAATAATAAGATAATCCTGATGCTGACTAAAAGTTTGAGTAGTTAAAAGAGAATTGGATATAAGTGTATACTGAATAGATAAAGAGATTAAATGAGCTCAAAATGGAAGAAGTTGACAAACAAAAGTGGCAAAAAATCCTCAGTGTCTTGGATAGAAAGATAGCTTAAGAACACAGTAGTAAAAAGCCACTTCTTATAGCCTTTAAAATCTTTCTAGAGGAGTCTAAATGAAAACTATCCTGTAATTAAAAGAAAGTATATGATTTGTGATAATTTCATCAAATATATTTTAAATTAGTTGCATTTGAAACATCTATATATATAACATATTTAATTTCTAATGTTTAATAATTTAAGTCACATATGAAAAATTGACACTCAATTAAATTATTAATCTATTAGAAATGTCATTTTCAAAATATTTTAAATATTAAATGATATAAGTCACAAAATTAAATTTTTGGACCAAATACTAGAAATAACTTTGTTTCCTGATTTAAATGTACCAGGCCCATTGATCATATTGTCCTTAAACTATCCTTCAAATCTACAATAAATTATATTGATATACCTATCTCCATTTGTAAAAATTAATACACCTTTTCCTTATTTTTTATCAAAAACAAAGTCACCTGAATAACTAATCCAGCATTCACCAATTGAGGTTAAATCTTCATAATTGATATCTTAACAATCTTTTGGATTTTCATTAAACAGCATTCCCTTACCTTAAAACTTCCCATTGACCCAACATCCTTAATATGCAAGTTTCCCTGAAGGGTAATATAAGGATCCATATCCATTCATAACATCATTTTGCCACTGTCCAATATAGAAACCTCCGTCACTGTAATAAAGACTTCCTTGCCCATTTTTTTTTTGATTCCTCTTAAATCCTTCATATATTGAGCCATCTAAATAAGTCTCACAAATATATTCTTCATTTTAGAAATTAAATTATTTGGATAAAGTATTTACATCCGATTCTTATTCTCTATAAAACGGATCAGATTATAAATCTATTTATAAGCCGTTAGAAAAGGATTTCAAATCTTCTGATCCAGTCGATGAGGTTTCTGATTATTTTTCTGGACTTTTACGATACAAATACACTTGAGAAGGTTACTATTAGTATTTGTGATTGAAATATGTGGCTCTGATTTATTCTATTTTCTCTTGTAAAACACTTTAATTGTTAGATCTAGTAGTAGAAATGGGAGTGATGTTCTCCTTTTTTTGGGAAATGGCATTTGAATTGATAATTAAATTAGATTGAGCTAATGGAATGAGTGGTAGCGGCTAACTCTATTAAGTCTTAGTAATTTATTGTTATGAGGAAATGGCTTCATAATATTTTGATTATTCTTAAATAGAGAAATTAGTAGGATGCTGCATGTTTTCTGGTTACATTTGGAAGGCTGGCACTAACCTAATAATTTATCCATTTAAATCATCTCTTAATTGAATGAAAGTTGGTCTTTGGATTCCACCAAAGATACATAGCAAGCATTGCTTTAGAAATGGTTCATAGACTTACTCCAGTAATTGATTAAAAAGGTGAGTATTTAAAGATCCATCTATGTTAACTAGGTTGGTCATTAAATTGAGTGTAATCATTTCTAATAGTATAATTCCTATTGGCCATGATGAATATACAGAGCCAGATTGGTCTTTGTAATGTGGTAATTGGGGTGATTTAAGATTGAATATATAAGGGTCCATGATCTTGACGATTTTATCAAAAAGCAATGTGTTGGAAGATAAATTATATTGAATGTTCAATGTTTAATAAATTGCCATGGCTTCAATTAGTTGTTTTAAGTTGTAGACAAGTTCTTGGTTAGTAAAGGTTTAAGAGATTATACGTCTTCTTCTAATTTCATTAGATAAGTCAATCTCACTAAATTCTGTATAGATTTTTATTGTATTATTGGAATTGCAAAAGATTCCAGAGTCATCCTTTTGGACAGCATGAATTTTAAGGAAAATTGGTTCTCTCATATTCTGTTCTTTAAGTCTAATAAAATTAGTCAGTGTGCTGACTTGTTCATCTGTTAACTATATTTTTCTCTCTAATATGCCACAAGGGTAATGAGTTCCCATTTTTGTTTACTTGAGAGGTTAACCCAACATCAATGATGATTGTGAGGTTCCCATAATTAATATGTTTCTGTTAAATTTAATAAATGAACAAAGTTCATCCAATCTCCCTCAATGAAAGAGATGATACAAAATTTGAGTAATAAAATACTCAATATTTGAATACTTTTGTAAAATACTCTTCTTGGACAAGGTAAGTGAGCATATAAAAAATAGAATGACTTGATGTTATTGATTTAAATTTTAATTTTTGAAATATTTGAAATAGCCTGAATAACACTATAACATTTGTCTATTTGAAATAGCAATAAATCAATTTAAAACCTTGTTAAGAAATTTTAAATTGCACATTTAAATATTGGAGTTTTGAGACCTTCATAAAAATGCCTTAATTAGAAAAGGGATTATATTAATATTAGGGAGTAAAGTAAATCGTAAAATTAGAATGCAAAGATGATACATTATTACCATAACTATTTGAATTCATAATTTTGTTAAACTTTTCAATTTCTATTAGAATATTTTAGATAAATTAATCCCTAAAATTAATAAATAATTTTTTGCAAAAAAGTGAATAAAAAAAATTAATAAAATTATCATTTGATGTTAAATTTAAGAGTATGAGTATAATAACTACTCACTGAAAAGATTCATAATTCATTAGAATTTGAATTAAATGAGAACTATAATCAAATTTATTATTATTGTTTTATAATTTTTAATTTGAAAATAATTATTATTAAAAACCAATATAGAAATGGATTTTATTGATTAAGAAGACTATGATTTACCTTTAGATTACGAAGACCTTTTCTTCAATTCCAATATTTTTAATAACCCTCCAACTCCAGATCATAGTAAATCTACAGAAGATTTGGAATAAAAGATTAAGGATGATCGAAAGCAAAGGATTTTAAAAAAAAGGATTGAAAAAAAATAAAAGGTTAAAACAGAAGTAGTTTAAATTATGTCCAAAGAAGAAATGAGGAAATTAAGAAACAGAAATTCTGCTCAGTTATCAAGAGATAAGAAAAAAATTATATTTGACAATCTAATTCAAGAAAACAAGGCTTATTCTAATTTGTTACAATAGAAGGATGAATAGATTGAGCTTTTGCAACAAGAAAATACTAATTTAAGATTAAGAGTTCAATATTTGGAGGAAATCACGTAAATTATAAAACCTAATACTAGTTAATAATATAAATGTATTCATATGGTATAAGATGATGGTGTTTAGATATAAAGGGTAAATGCAGAAACAAAATCAAAAATGATGAATTATGGAGTGATTTCTCTGTTAGCCATAGCATGCATATTTTCAGTAATGAATAATGATTATGAATTCAATCCAAAACCAATTGCTTTATCATAATTATCAAATTAGAAATATGATTTTTTGGCTTCAAAACAATCACAAAAGAATTAAACCTCTTTATTAAGTTAAGAATCTAACTTCACTATTCCAACAAATACATTTTAGAATTAAACGCTATTTTACAATTGCACAGGAAGGGATAAGGAATGCCAAAACTTTGTAAACATTGCAAAGGCAGAAAATGCAGAGAATATTTATTTTGGAAATGATGAAACTTATCATACACCAGCAGATCGGATTCATAATTTCGAAATGGGAGAGAATGTTTACCTAATGAAGATAAAACAGGGTGATGAGGATAATTTTATCATCTTGAGGGCAAGATGCCAAATAACAGAGAATAACTCTCTTGTTTTAGAGAGGAATACTTATGAAGAATATAATAATAATTAACAGCATTGAATTACTTTTTAATTTTTAAATATATGACTCTAATTCTATTAGCATTATTAAAAATAAGATAATAATTAGTATGGAAGCCTTTGAACATAGGTATGAACCACAAGAAAGAAAACAAGTTATGATCTAATGTGAAGACTTGAGTCATAAAGATGAAATAGTCCAATATATATTGTTAAAGCCTAAAACAGATGCTAGATCAAGACTTCTTTGCAGAAAGTGCATTGAGGGGAAGTTTAATTAGTAAACCAATGAAATTTGTCTTATATCTGAAGTAAGCCTACTTAATATTTTAGGTTCTGGATGACCCTTACAAAGTGTTAAAGTATACAAATTATTAAGGGAATGTTATTTAAATATTGAGTGATTTTATTCATTCTTACGATTTCTCGTTTGACGCTGACGCAATTCGCTATGTAATTTATAGTTTAACATTGATAGAAAATTGATGAAATCAGATAAAGATTTTTATACCATCTTTCTGAATTAGAAAGTAAATTGATAGAAAAAAATGAAGTATTTTTAGGCACTAAGGATTTTATGGATAAACTTAAAGCCAGATTTAATTAAGTATGAAGTTGCAAAAATAATAATAGTACTTTGACATTAGTAAGCTTGAAGAAAGTTTGACTTAGGCAGGAATGAAGTATGGCAATATTACAACAAAAGATAAGTAGAAATTGAGAAAGGATGTTAATGACTATGTGGCTTAAATACAGAAGTTGAATTAGGATTCAGCTGACTAGGAAATATATAAGACTTTATTCAATGCAATAGATGATAGCAAAAAGAAGTTAGCTGAAAAGGAATCATAATTAAAGTATGATGTATTGATAAAATTAAGACTCTAAAAAGAAAAATTGGATAAAGGAGTGGAGAAAATACTAAAGGAACTTTAGAATATGGAATAGACGTATAGCACACTCAATTTGAGATAGTCTGAATTAAGTACTACTTATATGGATGAATTTTTGGCAAGGAAGAATCCTGTTTTCCAGTAACGAAACAACTTTATGGACAAGATCAAAAGGATCTACTAATCGAAATATGACGGATTGGATGCTAATAAAGTGCATGAGAAAATCATTTAATTGGGCTAGTGGAATAACTAGACCCTGCTGTTTTTATTCTAGACTTCTTCTTAATAAGTATTTGGAGTATACGTTTCTTAAAACTCTTCAGAAATATTTCATTAAAATAAGAGATAGGAATTCCCAATAAAGGCAGGAGTCAGTCCTATTACTTTGAATTACAGCAACAATTAGAATGAAGTATTGATGACGTTTGGTAACGGTGATATAATAATTAAACCTTAATTTAATGGATGCATTTCTGAATTGGGAGAAGGGTTTTCAGCAAGTCCAGAATATAGAATTGGGGACTTGAAGAGTTATCTGGCCAATTAACACTGTTTCGACATTGTTGAGATGGAAATCTTTTAAATATTGAAATGAAAACAATATTCATTTTTAAAACATATATATATATAATTGGCTTTTCATTCTTCAGCTACTACTGAATAAACTGATGGTGCTCTAGAATTAATATTTTTTTCGTTTTTTCTGAAATAAATGATGAACCCAATGAATGCAAGACTGAAGATGAGTCCAAATGTCAATGTGACATAGAAGATGACATCCTTGTGTTTTTCAAGATCTTTGACATCTTAGAAATGCTCATTCATCTGATCTTCTGTATACTCGTAAGTGATGGATCTTTGGACTAGGGGAACGAATAATTCAGCATTTAGAGGTTCTTATTATAATGGACTAGTATTATCTACTTTTAGCCAATAGATGTATGTTTTAGTAAATGAGACCACTTTACCAGTGATTGCTTCGATGGTGTAGAATGATTCAGGAACATTCACTAAGTATTAATTACATGATTTTCCATTAATGGAAGCACAACCATCAAGTGACACTTCACCAATAGTCAAAATGATCGGTAGATCTGTGTATGGTTCCAGAGAGATGACTTGATCTTCGACTTTGTATTTAATGACATCATAACCCTTGTAAGTGGTGGTTTCATGGTAATGTAATTTAAGGTCCTTATGAATATCGAAATCAAAGAAGGTTAATTCCTTCTAGAATTTAACAATCAAATCAGGCTTGAATGCATAGCCATAACTGCCAGAAACATTGACATCCTTTCCATAAGGATAGTTGTAGGATTGAGTAGAGTATTCAGTTTATGGATTATAATAGATAGTACTCTTTCTTTTGATTTTCGATTCATCCAATGTTCTCTTGATTTATCCAACATTTTCTATATCTTTGATACCGGTATCCATTTAGTAATAGTCATACATGGTAGCAAACTTTAAGAACTCCTAATTATTTGGTTCTAGAAGGTGGGCACCATTATCTCTAAAATTGCTGCCCTCATAGATTGGTTCGAATTCAGCTATTCTGTCAGTGAAAGCATTGTCATAGTCGAATAAATATTTGGATGGCTAGGTTGTAATCAGATGACCACCATACCAATAATTTGTGAGGCAGTGTTTCAAATACTTGATCAGCAACTTCAATTGTTCACCTTTCAAAGGGAACTTAGGATTCAATTCTTTTGTACTATTGAAATGATGTTCATATAGGTTTCTTAAGGAATAATATCCAAATATTCCTCCCATATCAAAATTGAATAGCTGTTATTGAACCTTCTCAGTTATTTTTTCACCACAAAATGCGAAAAACTCATAATAAACAAAAGGCTTATCTGAATAGATATCCCATTTTGCTATTGTATTTGTTTTATCACTATCCCAAAAAGCTAGTTCCTTTGGATAGCTTTGAGTGACTGAACCATATCCCCATTGCTTAAACCATAATTCTTCTGCCTAACAGACTTAGTAAGTGCATTTGTAATGTTTTGAGATTGCCAAATGAAATTCGTTCATGGCTTTTGAAAAATCTGACATGCCATCAGTTAAGTAATCCCATAACACTTGCTCGTTGGCTTTTAGCTCTTTCATCAAGGTCTTAAATGAATCTGATTGTTTCTTTTCAAAAGCAGCGTTGACCCAAATCAATGCATTCTTTGCATTCAATGTGAAATCATACTTGCCACCACAAGCATCTTGGAATGGAATGAAATAATCATCTTCACATTTGATGTTCTCAAATCTATAATACAAGGCTTTGGCATATAACCCATCTCTCAACATAACACCTGCCTCATATATCATTTTGCTCATGAATCTCCAAGTTTAAAAGGCATATGTGTCTTCAATATTGTTAATATATTCATAATGAGTATTTAGATACTTGATCAAACTCTTAGACTTTGTGAAATTAGTTTCATTATCAGTTTACCAAACTAGTTTATTTGAGACTCTTTCAAGGAAATCTCTATTCTCCCAAATGTACTACATAGTATTGAATCCTAAAAGATTAGGCATCTATTCAAAATATTGACTGATGATATTCTTAACGTCATCATATTGATATTCAGATCCACCTAAATAGAATTCGTAACTAGGAGGAATTGAATCATTAAATTTGGAATAACTTCCACCTGAGAATGTAACTGGTGGAACAAAGTCTTTTGCTGTTAAACCACCAAATGCCCATTGAATGATTCCTAATTCCCACAATGTGCACTCATTTTTCTTTAAACAAGATCCTTTTTATTATCCTTACACTCCTGTAGAAACTGAATTGATGATGAGTTTTCTGAGTTTGTTGATTGTTGATCCTTTTCCAATGAGTTAATTCATCTGTTCATCAGAGAGGGAAAAATAAAGTTGTAGATTGCCATCTCCTCCATTGAAATATGCTCTAATCCATTTGGAGAAACTAATCTCAGAACTCCATCCATATTATTCATCATTCCACATCTTGTTCTGTGTTTCCTCACTACACATATTGTGATTATTTATACTTAATTTTGGCTGGTGTGAATATGGTATCAAAAACCAATTGTTAATCGGATGTGTAGAAATCAAAGATTGTGTGAGTAAAATAGTAATTCATGAAGTCCTCAGACAACCCTCGAAAGATCATATTCAAGTATCTGGGCAACTTAGCGAAGGCAGGTTGATTGAAACTCTTGTAAAAGTATTAGATCGCTGCAATGTTCAGGTTCGTGATAGGACTAGTTGGATCTGATATTTTCTCAAACTTAAATTTGGGCAAAAATTTAATGAATCCCAGAGACTAGGTTTATAGACAAAAGTATTACTGAAGGAACATAAGTTCTATTTGACAATTCAGATACATAGGAATAATTCAATGATTCATTCGCACTAGCAAACATTATTCCTGACTGATGAGTAAAAAATTAAAAGGTATTTATTTCCTTCACATCCTTATAACCTGGAGTAGCTCCCCAATTCATCGCATTAGCACTAATTATCGATTAAATACTTACTCTGTCAATATCGACTTTTTGTGTATCAGAGCATCCTTGTCCTAGTCATATTTGGTTAAGAAAATTCCCATTGAAGAGAACGATAATATGATTCCCATTGTCAGAAATCCGAAAATAGCCCAAAAGGTTGGCTTTTCCATATTTAAAATAATATTATTAAATTATGGATACGAAGACATTTGCTCATAAATACTACTTTTAGATAATATTCTTAAATTCTTATAATAAAATTCCATATCCTTAGAAGTTATTTAATAATAATATTAGAACACCTATCTTATTGTTCATTTTGTGCATATTTCACAAAAATCAATATTAAATATAATTTATCTGTTAATAAAATGAAATTACGATCAATAAGCACTATCGATCATCCAAAAGAATTCTTGTTTCCAATTGAACCAGATCTTTCAGCCTCTATGACTGTGCAAAATTCAAAGATTTATCAAATGTATTAGAAGAACAAGTAAGCAACTCCAAATAAGAATCCATTACAAGCTCAATTTAATTTCACCAACACTTCCAAATTAGAAAATAATAATTCAATCTCTCCATTAAGATTGTATCCAGAAAAAACAGAACTGGTTAATTTATCATCTAAACGATCTTTAACTCCGACTTCTTAACCATAACAAATTAAAATTAAAGGACTCACTGAAAAATTTAATGAAACTCAACTTAAAAGGACTATGAGACACCAAGGAGTTGGAATCGTGTATTGTAGATAGAATTACAACAAGATCAATAACAAATTAGATGGGACTGGAGAAATCATGCTTGAAGGCATTCACAATATCCACGATGTCAAAAAGCGACTCAAGACCTTCGGACTGGAATTGGAAAACGAAGGAATACAACATGGTGTTAAACATATGATCTCTGAAAAATTTGCAAAGATATTATAAACTGAAAGAAATAAAACATCCAGAAATCAACACAATTACTTTAGAGCATGATTATTATATATATATAATTCTAAAATCATCCTCTTCTACTAATAGTTCCATATTATGATTTTGCTCCCACTTACGACTTAGCTCCAATTGGTGACTTTCCCACATCAATTGCAGATTTATTTAAGATTTCGTCCTAATTTTATTAGACCTAAGCCTTGGGGACATCTTATTATATTGGTAACTGTGCTTTAAGTGGTTTCATTCGAGCTTGAATTAGGAGCTATCTTATTTCATCATGATCCTAAACTGGCATTGAAAACAATAAACTTAAAGCACTTAAGATTGTTATTGGAATTATGTATAAATAAGACCTGAATAGGAGATGAGTTGGACTGCATTCCGATCTTACATCCACGTCAGCCTAATAAATGAGAGCTAATTATCATAAATATTTTAAACCTATTAAACCACTCTAACCTATTATCGTCAACATTAATAAAAATCGGAACAAATTTGGTATTGTAACCTTCTTTGTCAAAAACAATCCAATATTTAGAGGCAAACCAATAAAACAGGATATTAAGGCTATAAATAACAGTCCAAATTCAATATTAGGTATGTCTCTTGAACACAATGATTATGGTGCATTTGCTGTCAATATCAAATAAATTGCAAAGAACGAATTCGGTAAATTTGTTATTCTGAAGGCAAACAATACTGGAGAAAATAGAGTTAGTAGAACCTAGTTATCATGTGTTTAGCCTTACTTCTAAATGAGTTTTCAAATGAAAAAAGAGTATCAACTTCTATGATAAGATAACTCCTTCACATTCATTTGGCTGTGTAGTAACATCTAAATATGTCTAACCTATCATGATTCCGCTCCAACAAATGTTAATTGCATACATCACAAAAAATTCAAGTCTGATTCAATAACAAAATATTGTACCTTGCAAATGGTTCTTTGAGCCATATAAATAGTAGTGAGATTATATTTAGAATTAACAGTACTATATCACCTTTGTAGCTTAAAGAGATTAATTTTATTCCCTCATCTTATGAATGACATATTTGACTTACTTGAACAAACTTAATTTGTATAGCTTATTATAATAGGTAACAAATTAGAAAAGACAGTTAAGTAGAATTGCATTCTAGCAAACTAAAAGAAAACATTAACAGCTTTTGTTTTAGGGATGTTTATGTCAGTTTCCATTATTAATATTCAAAAAAAATTATACAATTTATTTATTTAATCAATAACAACTAAAAACATATCATCATTATCATAGCTTAATTATTCTTTCAAGTAACTCTTAGCTAATCTCTATTTGAAATCCCACAATGGCCAGGTTTTATAGGATTAACTGTCTATATTTGGTCACAATTTATTAATAATAATCATAGGGTTAGTTTTGATAAGTGTAGAGTAAAGATAGCAATGTAAAGATTCCGCAATCGAAACTATCAGTGATATTACTTAATTATACAATTGTTTTACTTATTAAAATGGGTTGGTATGGCATATTCAGAAATAATAGCAACTCCAATGAATTTGAGTATCTCTTTAGCTGCTTTTATTATATTTTCCATTCACATACGATTTATAAGAACCAAAGAACCTAATCTTCTTTTCTTTGAGACTAATAATCAAACAAATTCAATGTTGATTTTGCTAATTAATGGGAAGGTATAGAGATGATCTTAATTTTTCAGAGACTAAACATCTTTTAGATCATTCTGATGAACCATTTATGTGAGCAAACTCTCTAATTTGTTAATAATGTGTTTCTCTTTATTTTTCAAGGAGAGCGTTTTGAACAAATTCTATATTTTTATTTGAAAGGTCCATTTTCAATTGTTGCTGGTTAAGTTCTTTATAATTAAATTCTACTATTGTTAAGGATTAGTAATTTGACTCTATAATTCTTAATTAGGAATTTAATACTATGAATTTTAGTATTTCACTAAACTCTGAGTTCTTGTTCTTAGGTAATAATGAAGTATCAAAAATTGAGGTATCAACTTACTTAGTAGATGCTTCCATGTATTCAGCCAAAAAATAACTTTGAGCAATTGCGATATAGGATCAAATTTTTGTTACTTTTGTATGTTAATAGGCATGTCTAAATAAGTTACAATAGAACAACAAGTGTGAACTTGTTAAATATTAATTTGTCAATATTTGTTATAAAAATCTAAAGTCTACGATAACTCCGTATAAGCTGTTTCTCTCTTCAATCATGCTATATTGTCTATAATTTTAAGGGTGAACATAAATTATTTTATGTGTTTCCTATAAATCTTCTATTTTCATAGGCATCAATTAAATAATTAAAATATAAGTATATGAGTAAAGCTTTGCAATACAATACCATATCAAAGGGAGACTATCTTACTTAAAAGAGCATCCCCAATTCAGCTCCTATGTTAAGACCATAATCTGAAATGGTTAAACAATCTCAAGTATCGCCTCCAGTTCAAGCTCCGACAGATGTCATAGCAAGTTAACCAATTTATAAAGAGAAGTAAGAAAAACCGTAAAAGGATGCTCCATTTGAAAGAAGTATCTTTCCATAGAGTGAAATTCCATAACAAAATGCACCCATGAAAAGTGCAATGATAAATACTTAACAGCAAATTGCAAGTTAAACTAATATTCCTCAATAGCAATCCAATGTATCAAATTAAAACTAGATTCAAATTTTACAATAGTTAAAAGGGTTACAATTGGAGAATTAAGAATTGAGAGCTTAATTGATAAATCAAACAAGAGAAATAATGAATGCTGGGGCTTTGAAGAGTGAAAATGCAGCTCTTAGAGAGAGAGCTGATGAATTGAAGGTTATTGCAGATCATGTTAAAGAAGCTGATGCTTAAAATTAGGCTATGAAGAAATAAGTGACTGAATTATAAACTTAATTGAGTTAGCTTAAAGCATAAAATGGAGAATTATAGAAAGTAGCTGATGAAGTGGAGTAAGTTAGAAAAGAGATAGCCACTTATAAAGCCTTTGAAATGCAGTATAAAGAATTATTAAGATAAACTTTATAATTAAAATCAGATCATGATGCTTTAAATAAACAGTTTAATAAGTTATTGAGTGTTCAAGATGAAAATAAAAGAGTAAGTTAATAATATGATTAATAAGTAACCGAAAATGAGCAACTTAAAAAACAATTAGCATAACAAGAAAAAGACAATTAATTATTGCTTAATGATAATATTAGTATGAAATAATTACTAGATTAATTAAACTTTGATCATAGAAGTCTTAGATCTTAATTTGCTAAATTGCAATAATAATAACAATCTTAATATGAAGAAAACTAAAAGTTGAAAGATAAGATATCATAATTGGAATTAGAAATAGTGTAATTAAGATCTAGGAATGATGGATTGTAAAAGTTTGTTACTGCAGTTGACACACGAGAATAAGAAATTGGAACTCTCAAATACCATTTAGGAATGTGTGAAAATAATATGAAAATTGTCTAATAAAATTATGATGCCTCTCTTAAAAAATTAGAAATCTAAAGAAAAGATATTGAACAATTAGTAAGCGATAACAATTTGTTGAAAGGATAGTTGGAACATTTAACCCTATAGAATAGATAATTAAATGAATGTAATCTTATATTCCCTAAAAATAGTACAATGGAAAAATAAAGAACAAGATCACCAGACAAAATAAATGGCTGAGGAGATTAAAAGATTAAACAGTCTTATCTTAGTCAAAAATAATGAGTGTAACCAATATAAAAATGATGCCTCCAGGTTTCATTCTCAACTTATGAGTTTGCAGAATACTGAAAATTTGAATAAAAGAATGAATGACTAAATTCAACAAATGGACCAAGACATATAGTTTTTAAGGAAGATGAATTAGGATTAATAAATGCAAATTAAACAATTAGAGGAATTCAGATATAATACTATCTATAATATAAAATAACAAGACTTTAGCAGTAAATAAAATCCTTATTGAATATTATAACCTATTTATTTAAAAATCATATATCAATAAATAAACCATTAAGATTATAAATAATTTTTTTGCTTCCAAATTCACACAATCCTGAAATTAAGGAGACTTTGATAATAGTTAATTTCATGATAATTCTTATTGATGAATCAGTGCTTGATTATTGGGAAATCCATAATATTCTTCGTGTTATAAATGGATTATGAAGAATCTGACCATAAATATCCTGTATCGAAGACTGATATTGGAGTCTTATAATAGTTAAATAATGTTGAACTGGGAATTATTATTGTGAATAAATTTACTGTTTATAATATTCTTAGACCTTATGAATTTAATTACTTAGAAATCCAGAGTTTTAATTAGATACCCTAATTGATTAGATATTATAGATCTTATATGTTGAATAAATATAATTTAATTGATAGTCAATTAAATCTCAAACTAAAACTCTGTCTAAGTGCTAAGATATAAATCGATTTTATAGCAATGGTTCCAATAATGAATTTATATAAGCAGTGGGGATCACTGATAAAAGCAAATTACTTATGCTTTCACATTCATATTGATATAACTAATTTCATCAACTCTAATATGGAAGATGTAAAATTATTTGATCAACATTCCCTACTTTCTTCGACAAAAATACTCTAGGAACTATATTGATTATCTTCTCATCATGTGATTTAATATACTATAATAATATGTAATATCATTATCCATTATATTTCAAATGAATGATCTTTAGGGTGAATTATTGTCTATAGTAATCATTAGTACTTGAATCAATTAGTTAATTATTTATGATTACCATCGTATATTTCTATTTTAGTCTCAAACTATTGATATTAGAATTTTCTAAATAATATTTTAGATAATCTATTAATTTTAATTTATGTGATTTTGTAGAAATTGTTAAGAGTCATAGGCTATCAAATCAACATCTTTAAATAATTATTATTATATAAATTTCTGATTTCTGTGTTAATATTGAGTGATATTTTAAATCAAAATTTGCCTCCGCTTTTCCTTTTAATATGAACTCTCTTTTTTAAATAAATAATTGAAATCCATTTTTGTTATGTGATTTTAATATTAATTTTTGAATTTCAAATGTCAGGTATCACTATATATCTATAATAGAGGAATCACAATATTCTGAGCATCCAGGAGGGTGGATTGAATGGTTTTGTCAATTGCCTTAAAATTAATATCTGACTGAAGTGGATTCCGAATTCATTCAAGATCCAAATAATTATGGCCACCTCATTAAATAATTCAATCTCTTTTAATAAGCTTTACAAATGATATTGTCATCAGAATAGCCAGACACTTTGGATCTAGAAAACGAGAAGTATTTTATTTTATCATACCTAGATTCCTTGAATTATACACAGAAGCCAGTGATATTTACGGATTACTTCACCAGGCATTCATCTAAACTCCAAAAGGCTTAGCAATAATGAGAGAAAGATTTTTGAATGGCAGATTTGGTCACTGTCCAAGAGTCCTTTGTGAAAAACAGAATACCATACCTATTGGATTGAGTGAGAGCCTCAAAACTAGCAGAATTAAAGTGTATTGCCCAAGATGTAAGGAAGCATATGCCCCACGTAAGAGTTAGGCAGACTTTGATGGAGCATATTTTGGTCGCAGTTTCCCCATGTTGCTTCTGTTGGTATAGACTAATATCTTATCACAAGACTTACCCTGATGTGCATCCTAAATTCACTATTCAATTAGGCACTGAGTTATTTACCCCTTTCTAACCAACTCTTTATGGATTTAAAGTTAGAGATGAAAAATAAGTCTCACAATCTTCTACATAGTTACAATCATAATTACCATAACAACAACAGTAACAATAATAAATTATTACTGAACATACAAATGGAATTGTTGAAAAAGAAAATCACCATTAATAAGAGAAATAAAATGCTGAATAAGAATCAAAATAGTAAAAAAAGAAAAAGAAAAATAAAAAACAANGATTATCTTCTCATCATGTGATTTAATATACTATAATAATATGTAATATCATTATCCATTATATTTCAAATGAATGATCTTTAGGGTGAATTATTGTCTATAGTAATCATTAGTACTTGAATCAATTAGTTAATTATTTATGATTACCATCGTATATTTCTATTTTAGTCTCAAACTATTGATATTAGAATTTTCTAAATAATATTTTAGATAATCTATTAATTTTAATTTATGTGATTTTGTAGAAATTGTTAAGAGTCATAGGCTATCAAATCAACATCTTTAAATAATTATTATTATATAAATTTCTGATTTCTGTGTTAATATTGAGTGATATTTTAAATCAAAATTTGCCTCCGCTTTTCCTTTTAATATGAACTCTCTTTTTTAAATAAATAATTGAAATCCATTTTTGTTATGTGATTTTAATATTAATTTTTGAATTTCAAATGTCAGGTATCACTATATATCTATAATAGAGGAATCACAATATTCTGAGCATCCAGGAGGGTGGATTGAATGGTTTTGTCAATTGCCTTAAAATTAATATCTGACTGAAGTGGATTCCGAATTCATTCAAGATCCAAATAATTATGGCCACCTCATTAAATAATTCAATCTCTTTTAATAAGCTTTACAAATGATATTGTCATCAGAATAGCCAGACACTTTGGATCTAGAAAACGAGAAGTATTTTATTTTATCATACCTAGATTCCTTGAATTATACACAGAAGCCAGTGATATTTACGGATTACTTCACCAGGCATTCATCTAAACTCCAAAAGGCTTAGCAATAATGAGAGAAAGATTTTTGAATGGCAGATTTGGTCACTGTCCAAGAGTCCTTTGTGAAAAACAGAATACCATACCTATTGGATTGAGTGAGAGCCTCAAAACTAGCAGAATTAAAGTGTATTGCCCAAGATGTAAGGAAGCATATGCCCCACGTAAGAGTTAGGCAGACTTTGATGGAGCATATTTTGGTCGCAGTTTCCCCATGTTGCTTCTGTTGGTATAGACTAATATCTTATCACAAGACTTACCCTGATGTGCATCCTAAATTCACTATTCAATTAGGCACTGAGTTATTTACCCCTTTCTAACCAACTCTTTATGGATTTAAAGTTAGAGATGAAAAATAAGTCTCACAATCTTCTACATAGTTACAATCATAATTACCATAACAACAACAGTAACAATAATAAATTATTACTGAACATACAAATGGAATTGTTGAAAAAGAAAATCACCATTAATAAGAGAAATAAAATGCTGAATAAGAATCAAAATAGTAAAAAAAGAAAAAGAAAAATAAAAAACAATGAATATATGAATTTATTTCATTATCGATCTAATAATATAAATATTTCCTTTTATTTTTTTGTTTAAGCAGCCTATAAGATATATATTCAATGACTTTATTATAGTGAATGAGCTTAATAAAAATCGAGATTTAATTATGATAAAAGAATATCAATAAATGTTGAAAATCATCTATTTTTATTTATAATATATGATTGTAGTGCAAAATTAATTGATGATACGGAGATGATATCATATATTGATAATCGATTCATAACTATAATTATAAATCTGATATTGAAAATTAATTCTTATTATTAAACACAAGATCACCCTAATTAAAAAATAGTCTTAATAAAATAAGTTGTAAGAAATAATAACAAGATAACAAAAGTTAAGAAATAGTTTACATTCATCAAGCAATATATAATAATTTTATCAAGCTAATATAATAATAAAATTATATAGATAAATGATTCTAAATAATCGATGATATATATTTAATTATCAAGGTTTATCTCCCAATTTGTTATGAGCCAATTTATCCCAACACTAAAATTAATATTGATAAATAGTTTACGTGGTAATAGTCATGATCCAAGTTTACTTAGTCATCCATTACAAATGAACAAGTCTTAAACATATATGTACTTTCAAACATAAATGCCAAATTTTCATAAGGATATCTTATTGGCTAAAAGATAATGCACAAAAGATACTTGCAAATCGATATTAGACCATTTGGTAAATGATTCATGATCAGGACCATGTCCTTACAATAGACTATGTAATGAACCATATCCAGGTTAGAAGCCACCTTCCTTGGCATCATATTAACCAGAAATATTTCCCATGTATTCACTCATAACATTTCTGTGATAATAGGGTGGTCTGAAAGTATGCTCTGCAACCATCCATCTTGGGGGGAATATGGCAAAGTCACATACTGCAACTCTTTGGGAAAATAGATATATTCATACCCTGGTTCATCAGTTTAACATGTAATTACAGTGAATATGGATGGATCAGGATGATCGAATGTAACAGTTCCCATGGCATTGAAAAGATCCAAATTATATTTGAATGGATAATAGTTTCCATGCCATCCAACAACGTCATAAGGTGATCCTTTCTTTGTACATTTATAGAATTTTCCCAAATATTTATTGATTATTTAGAATTCTTCTTCTGTATTCTCATAAAAGGCAACTGGAACCAAGAAATCTCTTGGGTTGGCTAGGCCATTGGCTCCAATAGGTCCCAAATCTGGGATTCTGAAGTGACCTTTAAAGACTTCACATATGTATCCTCTTATTGGCTTAGTCATTTCTACACTAAACTTGATTCCACGAGGAATAACACAAATTTCTCTTGGTTTGACTGTCATTTTACCCATTTCTGTAGTAATTAACATCTCTCCTTCCCAGGGCACTATGTTTAATGAGAATAAATACCTATTAGGAAGTCTCCGTCACTATTAAACATACTAGAGTTGGTCATACTTTTATTTGCAGCATATAAATATATTGCAATTCCTTGTTTAATGGATGGATCACCTGCTCCACAGACGGTGACCAAACCTTCAGCAAAAGTAGTAGGTTTTTCAGGTATGGGTAATCGTTTCCATCTGATAATAATATTTCTGGAATTTACCTTAATTGATTAGGTGTAATGGTGAGTCCATGATCATTCAAAAAATCGTTTTTAACATATTTTCCAAACTCTGGGGCTTCTACAAATGGAGTGTGAGCAGCACTTGGTCTAATTTTATAGAGCCATGTCTTTTGATTGCTTGCTCTAGGTAAAGTGAAGGCTGTTCCTGAAAATTATTCAGCTATCAAATTGTAAGCACATTTTTGAGGACTATTTTATCCTTTTGGCACTGCTCCCTTGAGTGCTTCTGTTTCCACATAATTACCAAATCCAATGGCATAATCAAGGTTTTCGTAATTGCGATGTGTATCCATTATAAGATATTTAATTAAATTTATCAAATAATTACGTATTATCAATTTGCTTATATTTCACATGACACACTATTTATAGTTTTTTAATTTAATTATAACATTGATTATCAATATCAAAAACAACATCTCAATTATAAGTGAAAAACCAAGTTCATTTTGTAATCTCTATATATTAATAAATATGTAAATAATATAAATATAAATTAATTTTACTTCATTTTATTTAAATGTTTGATGATTGAATTTGAGATTTAATTAAAAATGATCTGTAAGTATACTTAATATTATTACTTGATAGATTTACAAATGTTCCTTATATCCTATCCTTACAGCAATTTGAATATCTCTTATCTTTTAGACAAAGTCAAAATGAAATGCTTATCATCTTTAACTTGAAGATCAGTAATTTCATTCGCCTTATAGATGAATCTTTTTGCTGGTGTTTCCAATTCTAAAATATAGTCATTGTAAATATTTTATCGAAGAATAAAAGCACAATTAATCTCAAGCAATTAATTTTTTAAAATCAATCTATGTTATAGAAATTTCCCTCTAATATCTTCCAATTCTAAGATGTTTACCTTTTATTATTCAATGATATTTTCTAAATTCTGCACTTCACTCTCCTTCTGCAATAAGCCTTATTCAAGATTCTGGATTTTAATCTTCAACTCCGTATTGATTTATGATTGTTCAATTATTTTATTGTATAAATCTTCTTCAATATCATGAATGTTTTTTTTTAGTTGTCTATTCAGAATGTTTGCCTCTTCCAACTCTTTGCTGAGTTTACCCAAAATAGATTCTTTATTGCTCAATTCTTTTTATAAATTGTTTTATTCATGTTATAAAATACATGATTATGCTTAGAAGTTATTTTACATTATTTTTATTTCTCTATTATATGCCACAACACTTACTATTATAATTGCTTATTCAATTTTATCATGCTTTGTAATTGCTAATCTGTTGTTCCTTCTGCCGTAACTATTTAAGCAGAAAAATTGCTCTAAGATTATATTCTAACAGGAGTTGTTTCTATATTTCCTTCCAAAATAGTAATTCTTTGCTTTAATTCCTCTACTAGTTCAATGTAAGATTGTTCCTTATCAATTTCAAATTATTCTTACATTTTAATCCTTTTCCTTAAGTACCTTAGCCAATTCAATCGATAAGGATTGATTGGATATTTCTAATTATTCCTTTTGCTCCCTTAATTCCAACACTGCCTTCTTTAATACTTGAATTTTTGCCTTGTCACTTCCATTATTACATGAATCAGAAGCACCATCTGACTTTTGAGACTTGAGCATATTTTGATATTTTATATTTATAATAATTCAACAATAACATCCAACAATATAAATGTCTAATGCTGGTAGTGTTTTGCATACGCAGTCCTCCCCTGCACATTCATCTCTCCCAATCTAAATTAAGAAGTCCGATACGCACTCTGTAGTAGCGTAAGTCTTTGGTGTACTACATGCTTCATTTCCCAATTTCGCTGGTTCCTAACAACTATTTGGACATGTGATATCCTTATGGCTTTAAAAAGAATTAGTGCACTTATTATTCAATGAACAACGTGCTAATTATTATACAAGCAGTGAATTTGAACTAAAAATACATCCTTCAAAGCAATTATCCTCTCTAGATTCACATTCTAAAACCTTTAATAAACTATTGTTAATATAAGATAATTGTTATTTAAAAAAATGATCTTATTATATTTTATAATGGGGATTTAGATAATAAACTTCAACTTACATTGTTTTTTTAATTACAATACATACATTCTTCACAAGTTTTAAATGTTTGCTAACAGGCAAGATTATTTTAGCAAGTTTAATAAGGAACAGCGCAAACAGCTTTTTAACATGCACGATAATAGTTCAGGCTATATGCAATACTACATGCTGTCATCAATGACAAAATAATAATCTTGCTCATTTCAATTTATTTAGTAATTATTATTAATAATATGCATCTTTCAGAGAAAAGTAGCCTTTATCTAATAAAAAAATTAAGATTATTCTAATTTCACTTAATTGTAAAAAGGTTCTTAGATTTATTTAAAAATTCAATTGATTTTATCAATTTATCAATTTTAACATTTGATGCATTTATTACATATGTTTAATGAATTTTATGTTTTTATAATGAGATCTGCTAATTTAGTTTTAGAAATTGCTGATAATTATGAAGAGCTAAAAAAATAAGTAATTAGAACTAATTAACTTTATTTTATATCTAATATAAATTTATCAAATAAAAATGGACCCAAAATCGACAGCATTCCATCTTTACAAATAGACATTAATTAGAAAGAACACTAAGCCTATTGGACAAATCTATAGTTACGAATAAAAGGATGTAATTATTCAGTTTTAATATGTGTAGAAAATTGGGCAAGGAGCATACGGCAGTGTGTACAAAGCCATACATAAAGTAAGCAAATAGGTTAGAGCAGTTAAAGTTATAAACAAACTTAATATCAAATATAAAGAACGACTATTAAGCGAGATAACAATTATGGAGTTATTAGTAAATAATATATATCATCAATTAGGATCACCCTAGCATTTTGAGATTATATGAAACATTCGAGGATGAAGAATACTTATACATGGTTTTGGAGTAAATATATTTGTTATATAAAGAATATGCCAAGGAGGAGATGTGTTTGATAAGGTTCTAGAAAAGGGATGTCTACCAGTAGAAGATGCTTTTAAAATATTTATTTAATATATGCGAGCTGTTAACTATTATTAAGGGTTTAAAATTGTGCATAGGTATTATAAACCATAATTAAATAGAGATTTAAAACCTGAAAATTTTTTATTTTAGAAAAAAAATGATTTATCATCTTTAACCTTGATTGATTTTGGTATTGCAAAAAGGTGTGTTGACAAATTAAAAACAAAAAGTGGCACAGTAAATTTTATTAAGAAGCTAGGCATATTACGTTGCTCCTGAAGTTTTGGATGGTTTATACGATCATAAATGTGATGTATGGTCAGCTGGAGTTGTGCTATATGTTATTTTGTGTGGTTATCCTCCATTCTATGGGGAAAATGAAAAGGAAATACTTACAGAAATTAAAACTGGTTCATTATAATTTGATGGTAATAATTTAATTAATTTTTAAATTAGGCGATGAATGGTAAGGCATTTCCCAAGAAATTAAAGACTTTATTAGATCTTAAGTCTGTCCAGCTGAAAAGAGAATGTTACCAAAGGATTTATTAAGTCATAAGGTTATTACTCAATACAATCAAAAATTTGTTTAAGATAATAAATTAATATCTATGCTAACACTCAATTAATGGGTCAAATATAATCCAATTAGAAGATTAGCTCTCTTTTATTTAGCAACATAACTTGATTCAAGTGAGTTAGTCAATTAGAAAAATTGCTTTTTCTTCATAAATACTTCTCAAACTGGTTTAATAACTTAATAAGAGTTATCAACTTATTTAAAAGTTAATAAATAAGATGTACAAAAATTATGGCCTTTAATTGATTGTAACAGCAATGGCTTCTTGGATTATTTTGAATTTGTTGCTATAACACTCACCTAGTAAGAATTTGTAAAATAATTACAATTTATGTTCGACTTCTTGAGTTAGCAAGATAAGGTCATTTCATAAAAGAGCATCAAATCTATTTTCGATTAAAATGCTAACTTTAATAATAAATGGGACAGCATCTCAGACACAAAAAACCATTTGGCTATAGTGAACTAACACGAATAATAAATAAATGTTAAAAATATAATAGACAAAGACATGGATTTCAATGCCTTTAAAGCCATAATGTAGTGAAATATACATTCATATATCAATATAAATATATTTAATAATTTTAGATGCTTTCATAAGTATTATATCTTTTTACTTTTAATAAAATAGTTCAATTTATATTAAATAATTTTGGAAGTGTTGAAGTCTCAAAAAATTAAGGGGTTCTTTATTCTTGATAATTGTCAAAATACCTTAATATATCGGGATTGAAAAATAATTAGATTTCTAATTTTAATCATCTTCTCTGTCATAATATATTTATATATAAATTTATAAATGAAATCAAATAAATATTAGCGTTAGAGCAATAAATCTAAGCAATAATTAGTTGTAATTTTTCTAAACCATTTCTGACATAATCATACAATAATTTGTACATATTAGCAAGCATTTAAATTCTTAAAGAAACTTTGCTTGCTATTTGGAATAACATAAATAATATTGTTAGTTATTACTACTATTCATAAGGTCATCAACAACATATCATATAAAATATATTTATCTTAATTATTTGTAATGAGGAAATCTTAGTATGCTGACTTATTAGAATCAGACGATGGATAGAACTATGGATCGGAATCATCTGAATACTAAGTAGAATTGATAAATTAGAGGGGATGTTAGACAGCAAGTGCTTGTGCCAAGCGTTACCATAAAATCCCTTTAAAAACGTAAATTTTGTTATTTTAGATGGTATATGTTAATGGAAAGCGAATAAAGCAAGTACATGCATATAAATAATATTTAGGTTGCCAGGTCTTTGGGTATAAATTACTCAAGTGCAAAATCATTGATTCATTATTATAAAAATAATAAAAGACCGATCCCATCTGCAATTTCAAGTATTTTGAATTAGGCCAAGCCTTGTGGGATAAAAAAGACTAAGCATGGCAATAAGAATATGTTTGTTGTGGTTCAAATTCAAAAGAACACCATTAAATAATACAATTTTTATTAATTACTTTAATAATAACAAAACCCTTGAGAATATTTGGAGAATGAACACATGATTCCAATATATATCTTATATAATTGATGATACTCCCAAATTATAATATAAACTTAAATATATATATTTTATAAGTATCTATTAAGGAATATTAAATGCAATCCTTGCAATAAGGAGTCGTTTAAGTGTTTTTATAGATTTAAAAGGTTTATTCTTTATTTTCAATTATTAGGAATAACGCTTTTCTTTAAGAGATTAACAATTCTGTTTTATGAAAATAAAAATTAAATCTTAAATTTAATTTAAATCAAAAAATGTGTTATAAAATGGAAAATAATTCAATATGTCGTTATTAGACCTTCCAAAAATTGCAAATAATTGATAACTAAAAAATGCACAAATCGTGAATATTGTAACAAATATAAATATAATTGCTACAAATAATAACTTAATTTGATAATAATTATTTTTAGTTATTTTAAAATTTCCCTTCTTAAGACTTTCTTCCATATGTAAAACACTGATTAGGAATCTTCTATTAATAATTCGATTGCAAAAGAATAAGAATAACAAAATTTTGTTAAAAATAATAAGAATACAAAAAAGTCATCTAGACGAATCCACAAAATACCAATACGAACCCAATAATTATTGTTCGTATAGGTTTTCTAAGAAGGAAAATCAATCAAATAAGTAAAAGTAGCAAAATATCACCTTAGGTTGCTGATGATTTAAAACTAAACTATTCTAGCGCTAAATCCTTGATACATTACTATAAAAACCATAAAAGGCCTGCTCCTAATTAAGTAGTTGATGTATTAAACGGAAAGAAGCCATGCCTTTATAAAAACATGCAGAATAACTAGAATGCTTATAATAATCTAAAAATAGAAGTTTGGCTAAAACATTCATTTATTAAAGCCTATAACTTCTATGAGAGATTAAGAAAGCAAGAGTAACGTTTTGCAAGTCAATGTCTTTCATGATATTCATTAATTTAGAAATTATTGTTTGGAAATTGCTGATTCTTGTTTTTAAATAATTCCATCTTTACTTTGTAAATTGTTCTTTAACCATCAACCTAAAACTTTCAATGAATTATCAATTAAAATCTATTAATTTCCTAAAAAAGCACGAGAAAATATATAAAATAAGTTTGAATATCAACAGGAATTAGGTGTATCTAATTTCTACTATTTTTAGTATCAATGTCAGAATATGATTAAATTCGTTTAAATTTTGTGATTTATTTATTTATATGATTCTAAAATAGGTGTGATATAGCTGAGATTAGTTTGGGTATCAAATAAGAGTTTGTAATAATTGAATTCTGATGATAAATAAAGTTTGCTTTAGTCTTGAAATACAAATTAATCAATAGGTAACTCTTTCTCTAATTTGAATGTATAATCTACTATTTCACTAATAGTAATGATTTTCTATGTAAAAAGTTAGCATCATAGTGTACAAACATGAAAATGTTTACATTTCTAAAAAATTGTTAGTTCATATTAAATAACATTTTTAAAGAAAAATTCTTTTTTCATCTTAATCGCATCAAGTTAGATCATAGAACAATAGATCAGAAAGCACTCTGTTCTAGTTCAGATTGAAAATATAAATGAAATCGATAATTTAAGTTTCCATTTTTCATTTTACTCCCAAGATCCTACAAAATAGCAAATTATTTATAAATATTATTTAATATATAGCATTTGATATTATCAAATCCTTTCAATTTCTAATTAAAGGATGTGCTAACAACTATAAATTCAGGAATATGTTATTTGACCTTATTCTTTTTGAGTAAATTCATAATTATAATATAATAAGTTTTGTAAGCAAATATTAGAAAAGGGAAGTAAAAATTAAGATAAAGCCTCATTTGAATCGATTTTATGAAAATTTTGAGTACATTAATTGAAATAAAAAATATGACATATTTATTATTAATTACAACTTTAATAGTATTAGGTTCGTCATTGTCGACGTAGCTTTCATAATAGCCAACATGCTTTATAGTGAATTCACCTGAAGAAAATTCAAATCTGACTGTAAATTATATTGTTTCTGGTTTGGATGAAAACTAGACTGATGTTTTTATTAAAAAGAAAGATGGAGAAGTATTAATTAAAGTCCAAAATACAAAAGACGGAAAAATTAGAGAAATTTTGAAAGACAAGGGCAACTATTATGTTTGTTTCTAAAGTAGAGATAAGAGCTACAAAATGGTTAGTTTTGACTTTGATCTCGAAGGGGTTGAGAAGGAATATGCTTAGACCGAACAATTTGAATAAATGTCAAAAGAGTTACAAAAAACACAAAAGAATTTCTAAAGCATTTACAGAAATCAACATTGGATATCAGACAGAGAGAGTGCCCATGCATTGATCTTAGATTAAACAGAAAAGTCTGTCTAATGGTGCACAGTTATTAAAGTGGGGATACTTATTGTAATCAGTTTATCATAAATCTATATTGTTTATAATTATTTCAAGGACAAGGATTTCAATGGATAAGTGTGAGAAATTAGAGAATATATATTATAATTAAATTTATAGATATAAATTTTTAGTTTATAAGATGATCACAAAAATGAGTCTATGAAACACTCATAATCCAATGGATTAAGTGCTGTACTATTGTAATCGACATAGGGGTTGGGAGATCCAATTTTAGATTCCTGAAATTGGTCTTCTTTAATTGGTTTGTATTCCCCTAAATATTTGTTGGTTTGTGTTTCACTTTTATCTAAAGATATATTAAATAATGATACTTTCTTATCTTAATTCTTCATTTATTGCATGAAGCATTTAGCCGACTTATTTAAATTTTACTTCAATGTCGACGCTTTAATTGTAAACAAACTGATTATATTCATAATTTCTTACATGATTTAAGTTCTGCATCTAATCAATTAGATACGAAGATGTTTCTTATAATAGTTTCATATCTTCCTTCAACTTATTATTCGTCTCCTTGATATCAATGGCACATTCTTTAAATAAGTTCTGTTCTTCCTTAACTTAAATTGCTATCAAAATAACGATAAATTGCATACTTGGTTCTTCCTGAATGGCAGGAGCAATTAGATCCTCCTGATTTCTCCTTTTTATAAATTATAACATCGATCTTTTAAAGTTAAGAAAATAGAAATACTTCATTCCTTTTCTAAAGCATTTATGCTTAAATATTTATCCTTCATTTGATCGAACTTTCTTGAAATTATATAGATTTAGCTATCTATAAAGCATATACAACAACGGAATACCTGACAAAACTTGAATAATTGCTGTGTTTGAAGAAATTTTGTAAAACCTATTTCTCCATTTACTATTGATTATATACTATGAAGGCAGTGCCTTGAGCAGTCCAACTGACGATGTTGGCATGCTTTTGTTCCTTAAAAGATATTCAATAGGGTTTACTTCAAGCATTTAATAGGTTTTCAGTATGAATGTTGGAATGGGAGTTCTAGTGCTCATAAATTGTTAAAATATAATATATTTTTTAGTAAAAATGAATTAATCGATATTTAAATCCTATCAATTTGATAAAATCTATGTTTTCCACCAGAAATAAATCTCTCCACCAGAATCGGATATTTGCTTATATTTATATATATTTTATAATTTAATGAAGCCTTTGCTCATATTCATTCTAATCCTCTACATATTATTTATTGTGGCTCTTGAAAGTAATAATAACCAAATTAATTTTATTTTAAAGCCAACGATAAAGCGAAACCAAAGAAGTCAAAAAAGAATAAAAGCATAAGTGAAATGAAATCGCCAATAACTGTCAGTGGAAGAGCTTGGGCTAGAAAGAATTGTATGTTTGGTGAAATTTTGAGTAAAGGAGGAATAGAAGTATTTCATGATCAAGAAATAGGCTAAAAATTTAAAAACGAAAAAATTGGAAGCATAGGTTTTGAAAACTAAATTGTTAAAAGTTGGAACTCTAAAATCAAAAAAAGAAGGTAGACCTTTGGTTATCAATGGTTCGATATCTGTGTATAAGATGAAAACATAAGAGAAAAAACAGAAAGTCTTATTATAAGAAAGTTTATAATTTAACTATTCTAGTTTAGTGGGAATTGTTGCATCATCTGGATTTCAATGATTAATCTAATAGTAAATGTGAAAATTTGAGAGATGGTCATTTCTTTGGGGGCTATTGCGAAAACACAAATTAAACCTTAAGCAAAAAGTTTAACAGTTTACCTTAACATACTCAAATAAAAGTTGAATTAGCATTACACGTATTTGATTAATGGGAATCAGAATAAATCATCATGAAAGCAGATGAATAAATTAGTATTTAAAATTACAAAACTATTAGTTTGGAAGAATAAATTTGAAAATACTGCTCATCATAACAATTTCTGTGGAAGTTCTAGGTTTGGAGATCAAATCAACATGTATTGCTAATTTAATATATAGATTAGTCCTATTATGAAGATATTTGATCACACTCACAATGAACTGAATTTGTAATTATAAGGCTTAACATCAAAAAGCACTTGTGAAGCCAGTTTTGGAATTGATAATCTAGTTATTTATTATAGATGAATGTTGATTTATTATTAATTTTAAATTCAAAATGTCTTAAAGCAGTAAATGTTTCATTTTCATAAACATTAGATATTTCCGTAAATGAGAATGGGTGGATTAAATGGTATTGCAATTTAGAAGACCATCACTTTTTTTGTGAGATTGATGAATTTTTTATAGCAGACTAATTTAATCTTTATGGATTGAAATAGTTGTTTGATCATTTTGAGTAACATCAATTTAAAATACTATATTAGAGAAGCATTATAAATGATTTTATCTCCAAATACCCCAACAGATGAAGATTTAGAGGATGATTAGTATTAAATGAAAAATTATAATTAAGATTTTTGGAACTCTATAATGAAGCATCAGAATTATATGGTTTATTACATGCTAGATTTATTATTACTCCCTAGGGATTAACATTAATGAAATCCAAATATTTATAAGGCAGATTCGGAGTATGTCCCAGAGTATTGTGTGAGAGATAGAATGTGTTGCCAATAGGTTTAAGTCACGACCTAAGAACTTCTCGAGTTAAGGTAATCAACTATTACATAAATAATCAAGATCTTCTGTCCAAGATGTTAGGATGTTTATTCTCCTAAAAAGTAAATGAGTGATGTGGATGGTTCATTTTTTGGTTCTGTGTTTCCTCACATATTTTTATCTGTATTTTCAGAATTAAATCCAACTTAACCAGCAAATGAATATGTATCCAAAATATTTGGGTTTAAAGTTCATAAAAAGAAAGGTTCAAAATTTCAAATTCAATAAAATTAAACTGAGATGTATTATTATGCTGAGGATCACATTAAAAGACTTTCACAAATATCAAATTCGTAATAATAATAATCTTAATAACAAATATAATAATAATCTCAGAAAAATGACGAGGAAGCAGAAAAAAAATAAAAAGAGGCATTAAATGCCATATAGAAGTTATAGAAATAAAAGTAAAAAAAATGATTCTGGTATAATTAATTATTTTCATTGTCCTCTCATTATTATTCTAAAGCTGCTTATTCTATTTCTACAAATCGGACATTTCGAACTTCTTTCCTTCAACCCTTAGCAACAAGCCTAACATAAACTCATATGTTTGCATGGTAAAATCAATGTATTAACTTTGTTACTCAAACAAATAACACAATCTTTATCTTAATCCTTTTAACCCCCATAAACATCTCTAACACTAAAGGCTTTCCCATTCTTTTGCATCTTAATATCGAGTGTCTATAATTATATTTCATTCTAATTCAACTTGAAAAAACAGTATTAAAATAATGCTTTCTCTTAAGTTTCCTAAATAATTATGCAATTTATACCATTTCAATGATCAATGGATACTATCGTTTTTCTTAGTTTGTGTATTCTAAATCTTCTAGTTTGATCTATCGTATATCAAACTGAAACTAATCAAATTTATATCCTGAAACAGGTTCAAAATAGTAGGTCTTTGATTAATAGGAAGTAATTTTTTAAGTAATAAATTCATTATTAATAGTTTCAACAGCTAACAAATGAATTTTAAGTGTCACAGGCTCTAAACATTCGAAGACAAATTCTATTTAATAAGTGCTAGCATCTATTTGAGTCTGAAATGATATGTATTTTATATATACTAATTTAAAAGAATCCTTTTTGATGTAAGTATTATTTTGTTTTGGAACAACTTTCTTGACTTCGACATTGTGTTTAAATCTTGCTGGATGTTAATCTTGATTTTGTAGATATTATGGGAAATCCTATACAATTTGTTATGGATTGTTTTAATATAAATCTCGAAGCACTTATTGATAATTGGGATCATTGGTAAGATGTTGTACACTTTAATGATTAGCAGCATTATTATTATTTTAATTGTTTCCCATTTTAATTATAATATTTAATACATATTTATGATATCAATCAATAAATCTTTAGCATTCTGGCATCCTTTCTAATTAATGTTTAATATTGTAGAACCCTATCAAATTGCCTAAAAATTGATCATCTATTTTTTCTCCTTATCTCAAGCAATACAAACTTTTAAAAATGTTGTCACTTATAGTTAAATGCCAATCTGAACTTACTCTAGAACTTCCAATTTAATCAAAATTCGAATAATGATTCTCAATCTTAATATTATCTTGAGGATCTAGTTTCTAATTTAAGTAAGGTTGAAATCTCTCAATAAATTAATCCTCATTTCTTTTCTATTCTAATTTGATTCTTTTCTTTGTTTTCTTATCATTACTTTCCATTTTTATATTATCATAACTAGGAAAATTTTTCTGTAGTTTCTCGAAGAATTAAAATAGCTTTCTATTAGCCTAACTAACAAATTCTTCTACTTTTGTTTCATCTACTGACCAGGTTGATTCATCATTTCTTTTAAAAACAACCGCAGACAAACAACCTTTCACAGTTCTTGTTGCCATTCCTGTAAAATTCTTTCCATTCAACTTTCTCAAAAATGGAAGATAAGGTTCTGTAACATTTATTAGATTATTAAGTGTGGCATTCCCCTCTTATAACTGAATCGCCTTGATCAAATGGCCTGTCAATGACATTTAATACAATTCATCCTTATTCACCATTTCATGCCATTTATTTATATTGAAGGATTTAGCTTACTAAATAGAGTTTCATTAAATATAGTACATGCTTCAGTGTTTCTGAATGATATCTACGCTCATCTTAGCGTGGCTAGTTTAATCGAATGTTTATTATTTAACTCAATTATAAAGGCTTACTCTGCTGAAAATATTTATGCTATTGATCACATAGATCAGCCTACTTTATTATTTTATTAATATACTTCGACTTTAGTTTTTTAATCCATTTAGTCTGTTTATATATAATATTACCCCCTTTTATAAATTAAAATAAAGGGGGATCAAATACTCACTTAAATAGTAATCTCCCCCAAATTCTGTATTAAATAATATATATATAATAGAATTTATTATTGAGATAAAAATGAGCCATCCCTAATTGATATTTTATAATTTATCAATTAATTTGATGTTCTTCATAACTTTTATTTCATTTAATCTTAAACATATAACTAATATATATAAAATACTAATTATTATCAGTAGTCACACCTATCATCCTTAGTGAATTTCAAGATGTATGATTTCTGAGAATGAAAATCATTAAGTTTTCTTTATAAGAGGATTAGAATCTAATCAATGCGTTAGGGTTAGAATTACTTTTGAAAATATTCATTGATATTCTTTCAAATAAAGGAATTACCTTATAGTTACTTAATTAATTTTTGAACTCCTTTTTGTTAAATCAATTCTTCATTGTTTTAATACAAATGTAACAAGTATTTATTTATGTTATATTTAAACAATGGTATCAAATTAGAATTAAAATGATAATTAAATCATCTTTAATTATCATTAATTTTCAATGTAAAATGTATAATTTTCATCCTTATAGATTAATTTCTAATTTTCTAATTGTCTATAACTTATAGTATTTGGTTATATCAATGTGACAATAAATAAGAGATTAATTTAACAAATAAGGTTTCTAAATTATGATTTATGATTGCTAGCATGACAAGTTTTATTATTCAAATTCTAATACTATTTTTTATAATATTTTATTATTATTTCATTATCTTATCTTTCTCAATGACTATCATGATGAATATTAACGATATAAAACGCTGTTTCAATACTTGATACAAGAAATGCTCTGTCTTTAATTTCGATTCCAAATTCTTTTTCTAAAGCATCATGTATATGAATGCAAGTTGCAACATCAACATAACCAGCAGCATCATTCCAATTTGTATTAAATGTGATTGGAGTTGATTCCCACTAATTTTATTATATTTTATACTCTTTCTGGATCAATTTTTCTCAATCGTTCTCCAACTACTTTTATGATTCTTTTTGCAGTAACTGCTGGCTTTAAAATTAATTCATTATTACATTGTTATAAACTGAACCATTAGGAAAATGATATGAATATATCGGGACTTGAGTGGATAAATTTTTAGCAAAATTAGATATTAATTTATACATTATTTTATATTATTTAATTTTTGAGTGAAGAATTTTAATAATTTGTATCAAATGAATATTATATATAAATATAATTATTGATCATAGCTAATAACACCTAATAATTATACCAATGATTTTAAAATGATTTAATGTATTATTATAATGAATTAGACATTTATCATTAATATTTGTTGGTAATTGTGATGGAATAAATAAAAAATAAATGTGATTAACTGCTATATAATTTAGGAATCATGAGAATGAGTAAAGTAAAGATGTTGATTGTTAGATGATATTAATTTATTATATGGTGTGTGGTGTATACTTATTATATTTTATGTGATTAATATACGTGATCATTATTTCTTAGCTTAAGGTTTCTTGGTTTAGGGTTTCTTAGTTTCTTTTGTCTATTCTTTAGGTTTTTCTTCTTTAGGTTATTATTTCTTTTCTTTCTTTTCTTCTTTAACTTCTACTTCAGCATCGTCTTTCAATTTCTTGATTCTCAACATACCTTATTTTGCAGACAATCCAGCAGGAGTGCTAAATGAATAGCAATTATTTAGTACTTGACTTCCCAAGCTCCACCAGCAATTTGTAAGCCTGTTTAAGTGCATCTCCATATACCAATAGCTTATCTTTTCAATGAATGCTAAAATATAGATAATTTCATTTGATACAGCTCCTGTGAAAGTATTGAAATATCTTTGATGTTGAGAGATTTCGAATTTCTTGATAATCTTTCTTAAAGAAGCACCATATCTGGTTCCATATTTTCCTGTGATTCCAACCTTCTTTGTCTTCTTTGTCATTTCAAATAATATTTAAAATCTTTAATTTATTTACTATTTAAATTTATTGTGAATACGCAAACATATATGAAAGGAGTGTGCATTGATTGACAGTCATTTATATGTATTCAGAGTATATAAACTCTAATAGTTCAATTAATCATTTATTTTTAAATAATATAGTTAAATTAATAAACCATGGCTTAATTTAAAAAATAGTAATAAAAGACATAAGCTCCTTAAAAAAAGAAGGTGAAAAGCGAATTGACTGATGACTAAAAGTAAGAAATTAAAGAGGCATTTGATTTATTTGATACTGATCGTTCTGGAGCTATAGATTGTCATGAAATTAAAGTTATTCTCCGAGCTTTGGGATTCGAAGTAAAAAAGTAAGAAGTGTAAGCATTGATGAAAGAATATGATCGAGATGAAACTGGTCGTATTGAGTATAGTGATTACATAGAACTAAGTAAACTCAATAATTCAAATTTTAGTGACTAGAAAGTATTGTGAAAGAGATCCTTAAGATGAAATATTCAGAGCATTTAAACTATTTGACGATGATAACTCAGGAAAGATTACTTTGAGGAAATTAAAAAAAGTATCAAAAGAATTGGGGGAGAGTTTAAGTGATTAAGAATTGTAAGCTATGATAGATGAATTCGATAAAGATGGCGATGGATAAATCAACATTGATGAATTTCTTAGCATCATGAAATAAACAACAATTTATTGAACCAATTAATATATCTTAATTATATATTGAATATATTATTTTTTATAAATTAGAATTTAGTTTAGAAATTTATAATTGCTATCAATATTTAAGTTCAATTACACTTATCTAATAATCTTAAATAATTATAAATTATTTGCTTAAATAAACTTCATTATTCAATTTCTATCTATGATTTGTTTTTATCTACAATATGGCAACCTGTATCAACCAGGAAACGATAATATTTAGTATTTGGATCATTTATTTATGATGTAATTGGAATATTCTTAATCTCTTCCAATCTCATCGATCTAATCAATAGAATATTTTATAGTTTCGGATATTTTGATAAACATTTTAATACTTGATCTACACATCCTAACGATTATATATATGAATTTATTACTATTTTCTTCAATTTAATCTAAAATTTAAAACAATTTTTTTGAATCATTCTAATTTTATCTATTTAAATCATGTTAATCTTGATAATTGTTCTGGTTTTCATGTTGCAAACATAAATTAACAAAATTTTAACATAATTATTCATCTTCAGAAATTAATTCAAATACTCTATCTAATTTTAAGCTAGTCTGTAAATAGCATTAAAATAATATATCATATAGTTTATTTTCAATTAAAATATCCTAAAATTCTTCCTTTGAAATTTAATTAGAGAATTCATAAATGACTTAAAATTGCAATGGAGATATTTTTCTTTCAAACTCAAACACAATAGAAATGTCTGTTATAATAAACTTAAACAATGAAAAAAATGCTATTTATGGTTATTCCTTCAATTTATTTAAGGCTCTTATGATTAATGCTAACCATTCAGGTTCATTCGTCCAAAACTTAGGATATTGTATATTATTGATTTCTTTTGCTTCATTAATACCAGAGTAAATAATAGTTAAAATGTTGAACAAATGGTTTTCCTTACCCTCAAGTTTTAAAAGTTATTCAAGTATTGTATAAAGGTCTTCCAACTTTGAATAAAATTAGTATTCAAATTAAGAGAATAATAACCATTTGTTTAAACAATCTTATATTAATTATTATAAACTATTTTCATTTTTACTAATATATTCACCAACACTTAAACAAATTTGAGACCTAATTAGGTTTAATATGATTTATTGATTTTTAACCACTGTTTTTGTGTATTATCTCCATTATTCTAGTTTATGTTGGTTTTCTTTCAATTAATTCTCAACAACTAAGTATTTTGAAATGGGAGCTTCCATAAAATCCCAAACAATTTAATTAATAACTTAACATATCATTTATTCTTAAAATGCCTAAAATTCCAATTTCAAGAATGCTGAATTTTAATTTTAGTGGGTACAGAAATGTTTAAAGCCTTCTTTTAATAAATTAAAAATGATTTCATTCATGCATCTTCCTTAAAAATGTGTGATTCTATTAAAAATGATAATTCTTATAATTTTACAATTGTTTAGGGGATTGTTGCTAATTTTCTCCTGCAATATGTATTTTCCCATTAAAACAGACCTTCAATTGAGACAATCCATTGTTTACTGAAATTCCAGCACCTTATAGATTCCCTTTAAAAAGTATATTGTTTTTAAGAGAAGTGCATAAGTTATCATGATAATAATTAGTATCCAAAACTGAATATAGGAGGACAAGATCTTAGTCATTCTAAAAGAAAAAGGAATTAAGTTTCTCTCCATGCAGTTGCAATTCATTCAAATCAGCATAGATTAGTCTATCTAGATTTGAAAAATCAGCCTTTGGGTCTGTTATTTCCATCTCCTTAGTAATCAATTTAAGTTAGCTATGTCTTTCGAATTAATCCTTGTTTTCTATGATTGCCAAGAATATCAAATTGATTCCTTTGGAAGTTTTGTATAAATGAAAATTATTGATAGTCACTTAACAATTCATAGTAGTGACATCGCAAACGAAATTTCGTTGTGATTAGGACTAGAAGAATAGATAGATATGTATACTATTAAATTGTAAGGGTTCAAACTGCATTGGTAAGATTTAATCTAATTTGCTGATGTTTTTTGAAAGATAAGGAGAGTGTCTTCAAAGACTGAAAACCTGAAAGTAGCCTCTGGGATGTAGAAATCTAAATTATTTTAAAACAGCAAATTGGTGATGAAATTCCCCTTCTTGACCAAAGGTTGATAATTGAATCTATTATCTTTATTAGTTAGGTTTAATGTTATTAGATCGAAATGATCAGTAAGAATATATAAATTGAAGTCTTGTTCAAGTATTTGTACTTCTGAGAATTATAATTTCCTTCTGACTCTGAAATCATCATTCATATAAAATTTGCAGGTTTTTGGTAATTCTTATACGTCATAGCCAATAATAATATCTTTGAATTAGAGAGGATAAAATACTATTTCCGATGAGGATCATTTGTTTTTAATCAAATTATTCATTGGCAAACTTGAAAAAGTGAATCTATACTTTGCCACATTGAGTCTTGCCAAACAATTGGGTGAGATCAATTTCATTAGCCTATTTTAATGAATTGAGAGGTACATCTTGTAATCCATCTTTGTAGAGTGTTAAATCTGAGTCTTTTTGAACTGCGATCCAATCAAAGTTGCAAAACTAAACATAGCTATCCTATTTAATTTACAGTGTTTCCATTGATCTCTTAAATGGCATATCATTCTAGATTATGAAAAATATGTACATCTTCAAATTATTTGATGAGACTGAATTTCATATATTAATTTTATAACACAAATTTTACTTCATTAATAAATGTTATTATCTAAATAAAATTATGATGATTTTTAATAATACAACATTCACAAAACAATCAAATAGGAGCAGTTCCAAATAAAATAAATGAAACAAGAAGTTATGAAGACTTCACTTGAAGAATAGAGACAAATATAAGAGGAGGCAAAAAGAAGAAATTAGGAATTAAGACAAAAGGAAGACACTGACGAAATTTAGAGAATCTAATTACTCAACAAAGAGATGGCTGATCAATAAAAGTAAAAAAAACTATAAACAAAAGAGTCCTTATCTAAAAAATATTCAGAAATTATAGATTAAAGAAACTTAATTGTGAATTAAAAAGTAAAACAATTTGCTTATATCTATAGAAAAGCGAAGATTTAAACATTGAAAATCAAATTATTGATAGTGCTTAAAAGGCTTTACAAGAAGAAAGATAAAATCAATTGCAAAAAAGACTTATACAAAAACAAATTTATGATGAATAAATGAAACTTGTAGAAGAAAAAAAGTAGAAAGAGAGATTAAATAGGGATTAAGAGAGAGTATTATTTTAGGAATATGCCATCAAAGATTAACAAAGGATTATTTAATAAGAAGAAGAATATAAAAAAGTATTCGTTCACACTATTCATTAGTATTATCAAAGATTAGCTGAAAGAAATGAGCATTTGTAGGATATTTATAGGAAAAATGTAGATGATCCCAAATCCTCTTTAGACTACATCATAAATAAATAAGTGAAAGAAAAGTTCGATAGAGAATAAGAGGAAATAAATACTAAAAGATAGAATGATAAACAACTTAAAGATTAATACTTGAACACATTATCATTATAATTAAAAGAAAAGGAATAGAGAAGAAAGGATCAAGAAATTCTGTCTACTTAAAATAAATAAGAAATAAGAAAAGCAGCTGAGAGCTTTAATGATGAACAATAATAGGAGAGGAGAAAAAAAAGAGATTATCAATCTTAATATTATGATTAATTATCTAGTTTGGTATTAATTACATTCTATCCAAACATAGGGAAATGGCTAAAATCAATAGGACAAATTGATTGACAATTTAAGTTTACAATAGTCTTAGGTTTATAATCCACTAACAAATCCAAATCCAAATTAAATTCAGAATCCCTATATACTGAGACAACTTGGACTTAACAAATAGAATCATCTCTAGTCCCCTCAGCAAAGTTAATCTAAACTGGCTTAGTTAGGATAAAGCAGCCTGTTCAAATGAGATATATGTTTAGGCGTTATTTTAAAGTTCATTTATATATAATATTAAAATTGATGCTTTGCTCTTATAAGTATTGTGGATTGTCTAATAAAGCCTAATCTGATGGTGTTATTTCATGTCCTTTGTGCTATTAGATTAGGTATTGCTCATAAAGATGTAAGGATCTTGATTGGTATCAAATGTTGTTAATTTTAGGACAATATCTCATAAATTAAATTGCAAGGGAAAATAATAGAGATAAACAGATATAAATGATACTCAATCTACTCTCAAATCTATTGGCAAGAATATTGACGATTTTGAAATTATAGTTAAAGATGGGAAGTCTGAATTAGGAAAAGGCAGTTATGGTTAAGTCAAGCTAGTAAAGGATCGTTAAAATGGATAATTGTATGCCATGAAAATAGTAATTAGTTACCATATATAAATAGTTAAACAAAAAGAGAATATTTGAGTTTTGGTCAATAGAAAACCTAAAAAGAGAAATTAAAATTCAAAGAAGATTAGCTCATCCACACATTGTTAGATTATATCATTATTTTGAAGATAAAGAAAATGTCTATTTGATTTTGGAATTGGCAGATAATGGGAGTTTATTTTAATATATAAGAAAAAGAAAAAGATTACCAGAAAAAGAAGCCTTTGTCTATTTTTTTTAAACTTGTTTAGGAATTGAATATCTACATAAAAAGAATATTCTCCATAGAGACTTAAAGCCTGAAAATCTATTGTTGGATAAACAAGGAAACATAAAAGTATGTGATTTTGGTTGGTCAGCTGAAGCCAATTAATCCACTAAAAGAACAACTTTCTGCGGTACTGTAGATTATATGGCTCCAGAAATGATACTTAATAAACCCTATGATTTTAAATTAGATATTTGGTGTTTAGGAATTTTATTGTATGAATTAGTTCATGGATATGCTCCTTTTAAAGGAAAATCCAATCAAGAAATAACCTAAAATATAGTAAATTTGTCAACGATAGAGTTTAATCAAAGTTGTTCTTTCGAACTTAAAGATCTCATTTGCAATATCCTTAAATTTAATCCAGAAAACAGACTTTCTTTATTGCAGATATTTGAACATCCCTTTATGAAGAGAAACTACGAAATTTATAGAATAGATTTAAACCAATATCTTAATAAGGAGGAAAAAATTGATAATAGATCTTTATCTCCAGTTTAGGAATAAATAAAAACAAGGTATTATTATAATTTATAAGAAAATAGAAATTTTGTATTGCCTTAACACAGCTCGTCTCATGAATTGAATCATCCTCCAATATAGCAAACATTTTCGATTACATAAAAAAATTCTTTAGTCCTGAATTACAAAGTTACTAATTAACCAACTACTGGAACATCTACGTCGATATCAACTGTATCAATATTATTTACTTTAGTATTCTCAAGAAGATGAAATAAAGGCCAGAGTGAGTAGGGTTTCATAAAGACAACAACAAGCTTAATAATAAAGAGAAATTGGTTAGATGAGATAATCCAATAGTGATATCGGTTTTATGGATAGAGTATTCTAAGCTTTAGGATGTTTAAATAGAGACAAATAGCAATAAAATCAATAATTTTGAACTATAAAAATTACTTTGAGTTTAATTAATTGAACTAGTTCCTATTTATATAAACCATTTAATTGGGATAATATAGAGTATTCATTTTTAATATATGATTATCACCAATTAATAAATGGGTCATCAGTTGGTTTTACTGGTTTAGGTAATTCTGTACTATCAGGATATGTGGAATAGTTTGAAGTGTCACCCTTATTTCTTGAAGGATTAGAAATATATTTACTTTACAACTGGTTTATATTTTGGTTGTAGTTTCTTTTAAAGTAGAAATTCCCAATCTAAACTTTAAAACCATCTGTGAGCTTTTATTTCATTTGTTCCTCCTTTAGAATTTCCGTATCTTTTTGTCAAATCAGCTACCAAAAAATGTTTTACCAGACTTTTTGCTTCCCTATATGGATATATATAAAAATATACTTGTCGAAATTCCTTGGAAACTTCACCTTTCCTTTTAATATTTTTTAGTAAATTGCCATAGGATCTTCATCATTAAATGGATCTATTCCAGCTAACATTTCATATATTAAAATGCCCAGACACCACCAATCAACTGGTTTCCCGTGTCCTTATTTTAGTAAGTTGAATCTATACCTTTATTAAGGAGAATCTCAGGAGCTAAGTATTCTGGTGTTCCACACAGAGTATAAGTTCTAGAATCTATAAATTTGGCAAATCCAAAATCAGTTAATTTGAGGTAACCATCTGATCCAATGAGAAGATTTTCAGGTTTAAGATCTCTATAAACAATATTTTTGGTATGAAGATATTCAAACATCAACACTACTTGAGATGCATAAAATCTAATTTATTTGAATAATTACTAAGCCTCTTCATTTTCCAGTTTACCCTTATTTCTGAGATACGTAAACAACTCCCCTCCTTAAACATATTCTAAAAGAAAATAGAGATATCTCTCATCCTGAGTAAATCCAAGCATTTTTATCTAATCTATAATAACATCATACTAAAAATGGATGGCTTATATTAGAAAGAATAGTATTCTCTGATATGATGTGATCTACTTATTTAAGTCTTAAAATTTCAGCTTTTTTTAGCATTTTCAGAGCTACGTATTCACCATTTTATTTGTGTTTTGCCAACCTCACTCTTCCGAAGGATCCTGTTCCCAGAGTTTAAAGGATTTCGTAATCAGTTAATTTAACTTTTGGTGCTTTAAAGGTGCCCTAATCCATTATATAAATAATCTAAAATTGATATTAATATATATCTAAACTATGCAAATAATTTAGAATCTGAATTTGAAATATATATAAAAAATAAAATATTGAGTATGTAAAAGTTTCTTTTTCATAAATTTAGGTTATAATAATCTTCAGAAATTAAATTTGTTTTATATTGTTTAATTCGAAATCTAAGAGACATTATTTTGATTCTATTGATAAGTAACACTTTAATTTCTCAAGCTTCTCTAAAGATATCAATATTAAATTATTACATCTTCTTATAATGGTATGGGAGATGTGTACTTAGTGAAGGTTTGACTTTTCAATGTTGAAAAACCTGGCATTTAAGCTGGTGCTTAAACTTTAGTTTCATTCAAGCATTTATTTAAGTACTATATCATTTAATTATTGGATTCAAGTAATTTCTAACTTTCAGCCAATTTATTTTTCAAGTCTAAATTAGTATTCTCTTAATCTTTGACTCTCAATTCTAAGCTATCCTTCTCTCTTCTTACTATGATAATTAGATCCAATTAATACATTCATTAATTTATTTGTTACTTTAATCATTTGCATCTTACAGTTATTATACTGTCTATTCTTATTAAAGAAAAACTGTATTCTTTAATTTATTCTTTTCTTTTTGTTTGCTTAATTCATTCTCTAATTTCTCAATGATTTGATTTCCCTTAATGACTTCATCACTCATAACAGCTATTCTTTACTCCAGTTTCTCAATTTGTTTCTTTTAATTATTTACTTATTCTTCTAAAATAACCTAATTTATTAATATAATTTTATACATTTTACTTTTTTTCATTATCTACTAATTGTTATTTGTTGTTTATGAAATCCTCCTTATCATGTAATATTTTTTCTAATCCTTCCTTCTATATTCTCAGCTCTATTATTTATCTTTCCTAAGTAAATTTAAGTGTATCTAACTCTTTATTCAATACTCTAAACTCAGAATTTTCCTTCTATAACTATTAGGATTCTTATGAAATTATTGAAAATCTATTCTTTAACTCTTTCTCTTATTGGGTTAATTGAATTTTTTATTCCGATAATTCTTAATTTATTTATTGCAATTAAGTGTATTTATTTTATAATTCAAAGACAATTTTTTCATACTTTTCAATTATAAATTGTTTTTCATTTTCACTTTCCCTTTTAAAATTAGTTTCTCTGCTTAAAGCCTATTCTCTAAAGTCATTTAGTTTCTTTTGTTCATCTAATTAAATTTATTGGAGGACAGCATTGTTATCCTCTGTAAATTTTCTCACTTCAGATTTCAAATTCTCTAGTTCCCATTATTTCTCTTCCAACTATTCTGTCAATTTCTTAGTTTTCTTTTACAATTCTTCATTCTCTTATTTTTCTATTGCCAATTTATTTGCTAAGAAGTACTTTAGAATATCATCTGTAGCACTCCTCAATCTCAATGATAAATGCGTTAATTTCTTGAATTCATTATTTTCAATTACTGCTAGTGTGGATTCTCCATTCTTGGTTTCCAAACAAACATAGAAACTACAATATACTTGCTAATATGTACTTCACTTTTTCATCTCTTTAACTATTTATGCATAATTGTAATAAGTCTGCTAATTTCATTGGAAATGTTGCAAAGTCTACATGTAAACTCTATTCATTTTTCAATGCCAAGAACTCACTCTCATTTAAATCCAATATTTGTAGAAAAGAGAAGTTAGTATCATCTGTCAATTCAATTCTTAATGTTTGTCCATGCGCTTATTGACTTGACTGCATAATCATTTTCAAAGTTAATTATGTATTCCAATCATCAGTCAATTATTTAACTTTAACTGGTATTTATAATGTGAAGAGCTCTTTCGATACCATAGTAACAGGAGCATTTATTAAACTAACATTCACTGATTAAGGTTTATTGCTCACTTGCTCATATTTTAATTTCTATGAGGACTAAAAATCATTCATATTGTTTGTAGATTTAGCTGGAGTCTATTAAACACCAAATTCAATTCTTTTGAAATTGCCTCTATAGTCTTACATTTTATTTTTTATTTTAAATTTTAACTGTAAATTAATAGGAAAATTTTCATATAAATTCAATAGCCAAAAGCATTAATAGTGGATTTAGGAAGGTACTGAGATCTACTTTTGTGTTCAGTTTTTATTAATTTCGAGAGTAATTAATTCTACTTTTAATAAGGTCTTGCATATGTAGTAGTTCTGTAACTTGATGTTGGACTTCTTTACGTGCTGAGTAATTCTGTCATGCAAGTCTTTAATTTCATTGTGTCACCTCTATGTTTGATAGAATTTCTAAAGGGCATTGAATTTAATTGTATCTTTCTAGACTAAGAATCATTCATAAAATGAAATAATTTTAACTTTTATCCTTAGATATATTTCTCCTTTGTTAAGGTCGACGAATTCTTCTTTTTGAATAAAATGATCTTTGTTTCCCTTGGGGTTTTACATGTAGGAGGTCTTTCCATATTATCATATTCTTGAAATATCATTTATAATCAATACCTACTAAGCTCATCTATTTCGAGAGTTTGCGAGCAAGACTGGGACGCTTTGTGCTTTTCCTTTGATTTTTTTTTAACAATTCAGCAAAGCTTGAGAGAGCGAATTCTTTTCCATTAATTTTCTTATGCATTTCGATCGAAGTGGGAAAATTTACCATCTGTTTTTGTTAAATGTCTCCAAACAATGATCCATAACAAGATTTTCTTCTAGTCATGATTTCTCTATTGTTAGATCTAATCTTTTCTACTGCATTTTTGAAGGGTAGTAATATCGAAATTCTTTTTGATGGTAATGTTCTTTCTGTGAGAGTGATAGTAAATGCATCAGTTAACAACTCTCTCAAAGATGGAGGAGTAGATTTTGATCTTTTTAATCCAGATTAATTTGAGAAGATCACAAAATTCTAAATTGGTTTTGTCTCTTTTCGAAAAGAAAGTTCATTACAGATTAGAGCCTTTATTGGTATCCTTTTCCCAGTAAATTCAAAAGGAGGATAATCAACTGAATTCTTAATAAGAATATTAATTACCTATTGAACTTATTTTTTTCATTAACTTATAATTTTATATATTTTGCAAATCTAATTTGAGAATCAATTATTATCTACTAGCCCCCTGTATAAAATTAGAGATTTAGTAAAATAATTTGTATTAGCTTAAATTATCATTGTATCATATTTAGTTCTCATATCATATCTAAATCCATTTATTCCTTATTATAATAACAAATACCATATTTCAATATGAGGATATCTAGTAAATATCAAAAACCTTGAGTTTTAATTTTATATTCACTCTGTTTTTATACCCATTCCTCTAATTTGTATTAATTATTTACATAAAAATAGAATAGATTATTCTATTCCAACAAAAATATCTTGTTAATTTTCAGTGAATACATATTTAGAATTACAGAAAATGAAACTTTAAATTTAGAATCAAATCAATTACATTATTAATTTAATGATTTTCTTGTAAAATACAGACTTTATAATTGAAATCTCAATTACAAAGCATAAATAATAGAAATAAATTTTAACTTATTATGAAATTTATTATGTCATTTTAACTGTAAGGCAATTTTAATTATTTTCAACAACTTAATATTATTGATTATAATTAATTGCAATAAGAAAGGAATCAGAAATATTATACTGGATGATAGGTGATAGAATTTATACGACATTTATAATCATTTTGGGTCTAGCAAACCCTTTTTTTAGTAAAATCAATCATCATATTCAAAACTGTTTTTTCTATTGTCATTGGTTTCATTTTCTTTTTAAAAGAAATCATTTGTATCAATAAAGTGAGTAGTTGTTTCTGATTACTTTTTGCTCTCTTTAACAATTCTTCGAATCACTCCTATTTTGCAATTCTTAAAATTTTAAAGATCAACTAACAATATTCTGAGGTTATACCTAAAATCTCTGCTTTCTTCAATTGATAATAGTAGTCCTCCAAAGTTTTTCTAGGGATTCCTACTATTTCAGCAGCTTTATCCAAAGTAATTTTTAATTATCTCCCATTCTAGAGATAAGGTTATTAGTATAAGCTCCTATCATATATATATGTATCATACCTCCAATGTTCAACCAGGAGCATAGCTTCATGAACATATCTTTCTTTGATTCGTTTTACTTTATTATGGATTTGGATTTCATTATCCATTTAATTATTCTAATGTGTTGATAAGAAAAGAAAGTATTTATCTTATAAATTCTGTTCAAAATTAAAGTTGACTATTTTCTAAAGAATTAAAACAATTAACTGATAAATTTTGGAGGATAAATATTTATTCAAGAAAAATTAAATAAATTACTTAAATAAAATATTGTCATTTTTTGTGAACACTTAGCTTTCTATTAGAATTTTCATTTTCCACAGGTTTAGGTTGAAGCATGGTCAATATTACTTTTGTATGTTGTTCAATGTTAGGGTCTTCTAACTTAGCAAATTTTTTAAGCAATCTATATAGGAGATTATATGATTACTTAACACTTTTATATTTTGCTTAGTCTTATTTTTATCTGGACTCATGTTATGAGACACTCTAAGAATGAATAAATGGTATACCTTATAGTTCAAAAGATTGTCGCTTAATTCCTGGAGTTATGAATAAATTCGTTATCGTTCTTATATTTCTTACTTGTTTATTTCCATAGAGGTTTTTTAAATAACTTCCTGTATTTAATTTAAATCAATACATTTTGGTATTATTTGAGTTAATTTTTTTCTTCAATAAATTTGGATTTCATATATAGAGTCATCATTTTATAATCATTTTGTCTTTTCTATCTCTCATAATTATCTAATTTATCCTGTTCTTTCAATCTTCTTAATTCCTATTTCAATAGTATCTTATGTTCTAATTCCTATTTTCTAAGTTTATTTTATTCTTCAATTTTGATAAATTTATCATTTAATTATTTTAATTTTTTGCTAGGAATATAATACATATTTACTCGTGATCCTTAAATAGATCATTTTGATTCTATTTAATTTTCTGAACTTTTTCTTTTTATTATTATTTTTTTTCTAAATCTTACATCAATTAAGATTAAAGTTGTCCTCGAAATTCTTGTTCTTTGTTAATCATTTTACTAATCATTGCACTTAAATGTTCTTAAGATTAAATCACATTAATTTCTCTTTATTATTAAATTAATTATTATTCTCTAAAATATTATTCCTTGATTCTTTCAACTTTGATTTATGCTTATTGTTTAGATAATTTTTCACTTTGATTCAATTTCAATTATAACTTTTCAAGGTCCTTCTACAATTCAATATCTTCCAGTTTGCTGAGTTCTTCTTTTCTTTGAATGACCATTTCTCTTCTTTATTTGATTTTGGAGTCATCTATTCTAGTTCTGTACATCGTCTTTTGCATTGAAGTATCTCCTCCTCTTAAATTAACAGTATTAACTTACTTGTCTATCCTAGATTCACTGTCTCTTTTGAATGATTTTGGATCTGTAGTTTATGGGATTTTTTGAAATGGAGTCCTTCTTCCACTGCTGGAAGCCTTCATCTTCTGTTTAAATGCATATTGTCTTTTCAATATGGAATCCAAAATCTATGAATCCTTTTATTTCCACTTCTCTATCATTTACAACCTTTTTGCATCTTCCTTCAATTTCAGTTATGCTTCTCTCTAGATTTATTAATCTTGTATATACAATCTTCTATTTTTTGTGTTTATTGTATCTATCTATTTCCTTTTCGATTCCACCTTCCAATTAATTGAGATCATAAACATCTCCTACAAATTGATCTTTGGTTGGAGATTCACTCTTTTAGTGCAAGAAGGATACAGTTCTGTTGTAGATCGAATCTATTTATCGTCGAACCCTAAGAAATAATATGCAAGCGTTGATACTCGCACTAATCTAATGATTGCTACAACTTGATTGTTTTTGATCTATCTAGGGATTCAATTGAGGCATTATTATTTAATTGTTTCTGTCTTTGTCTCTAAATTATCTCTTTCCTTCTTTAAGTTAATTCAGTGAACAGTTCTATAATAAATTTTATTCATCTTATACAATGAGCTCTGTTTAGGTAATGTTAATATCTGAGTTGAACAATCTCCTCATCTATATCATTTTATTTGAAATCCGATTCTTCTCTTGTATACAGATACTAACTTACTTCAATTCTAAAACTATTGGATCGATGCCCAATTCTTAACAAGCCTGCAAAGTTCTTGGAGAATTAGACTTAATGTTGAATTTTTGGAACCCTTAAATATTTAGATGTCTTGGAAGATAACTAGTATTGCTAATGGTATTCTCTCGGCTTAGTTTTGGAATCATTAAATAAGAAATAATAAAAATTAAATTTATTAATAATAATCCCTAAATTAGTAAAAGTATCTTTTATTGCAATCAACATTTGTTATTATTATTGAAAAATCAAAGAACTAATCAATTCTCTTATATACAAATATTTATTGTCATACAAATTAAAATATAGATTTTTATCATACACCTTCTGACTATAATGTTTAAGCATTGACTTGAAACGGGGAATCTTTAGGTATCAATATCAATTATTGTATTAGAATTGATAATTAAGTTGGTTGATTGGATTTTTGCTTTATTAAATATAATTTAATTAAATGTCACTAAGTTAACTGTCAGGAAAGCAGGGTATAAATTATGCAAGTAAGATGTTTTTTTAATAAGTTCAAGAGAACTCAGACATAAGAAGTCTCCAAATGATCAATAGTCATTTGGTTTATTTGAGGACATGAACAGAAACAATCTACAATACATTGAATCATTGATTCAGAAGCGCAAACCAAGTGTCGACCTAAAACATCAAAGAGCTAAATCAACTCTCGATAACAAATAGCATTCATATAGGCATGGTACACCCATAAATGACTTGGAGGAATTGGAAGGGGAAAAATTGTTTGATCAGTTTTTTAAATTAAATAACTCGAAGAGTGATAGTGACTTTATGAAGGAATCCATATAAAGAGATAGTGTCAATAAGAATAATGAGAGTGACTTTCTTAAATTTGTTGAGAATGCCATTGAATATCATAAGCATTCAGATGTAAGGTTTTTCAGACATTCAGTTAATAAATAATCTCATTTGGAACAAAAGTTAAAGGAAATTACTCTATCCAACAGACTCCTAGCTAGTTAACTTAACCAATATAAACAGAAAGAAATCGATCTTAAAAGTAAGATCAAAATGATGCAGAAGGAATTTACTATTTAATATTAGAAACTAGTTCAATAAAATTAATGGTTGGAAGAACTACTAGCCAAATAGAAAATTGACAATCAGAACTCACTATTGGCTGTTAAGAAGACTGTTGAAATGCTATAAATAAAATGTAAATGCCAAAAAGGAAATCAATTATGTGATAAAATATTAAGAGACGTTAAGAATTAGGAAAGAGTGAGACAATAATATGAATGGGATGATGAATCGAAGCCTACTCATTCATCTTCTGAATTAAGCAACAATACTTAAGAAGAAGAAGATGAATCAACTGACTTCAATTATTAACTAAAGAATAGAAGAAAGTCAATCTCAAAAGTCTGTCATAACTCAATCTAATCAGCAGAAGAATAGCAAGAATAATTAGTTTAAAGTTTTCTCAATGGAAAAAGTAAAAACCTAAGAGAGTTTCCCAAAGACATGTTTCTTAGAAAAAAATAAACACCAGATCCATACTATATTGAAGAAGAAAACACCATCAATAGTAACTGAAATATATATATAACATGATATTAAGATTATTATTTCATAATATGCTCGCATAATAGATGAGTAAATGTACTACATTTCTACTTTATAATTTTTGCAAAAATATTCATTAACTAAATCTAACCATATAAGATTAGTATTAATATTAATACTAAATGACTCTTTTAGTTTATAAAGCAAATTAGAATAAAATTAACTAAAATATTGCATTTAATAACATATTATTATATATGCCTTATTATACTTTGCATTATCAAGAATCACTTGAATCTTATACATAGTCTGATGATAATTCATCATCAGAAGATTCATCTTTTTTAACCTTTTTTTTAGGCTTTTCGTCATCAGATTAATAATCAAGTTTATGTTAAACTTTTTCCTTTTTATTTTTTTTAGCCTACTTCTTTTTACCAGAGAAAGGATCCTCTATGTCTGAACCTGATAGAACATCATCATCATATCCTGCAATCTGTTTTTTTACTCTGATGTCCACCTTATCTCTATTTTCTTAATTTTTTCTTGCATCTAATCCTTTGTCGATGTCCTTAAATATTTTGTTTTAGAATTCTTCTGTCATCTTTAATTATGTTGAAATATACATGTTTGTAAACTTCAGATTTTTATGATACAAAGTTTAAAGAGTACTTGTCTCTGTTTTTAAACAATATCAAACTTTAAGCTTGGGGTAAATCATCCAAAAACTTTTAGCTTTAATAAGGTTATTTTTCTCTATCATCTTTAATTATCAGACTAACATTAATTTATTCTCATACATATTTTTCTTTCTTTGTTAATAATAATCTTTTGGAATATTTTAATCAGCATCTCTAAAATTGCTAGACATTTTTACTTCTTTTTTGGTGGCTGCACTTCTTCTTTCTCAATTTTTATCTCATTTTTTCTAATCATAAAATGCCCTTTTCTATAATCCTTAGGCATTTCCAGAATAGCTTGATTGTTTCTTTGATATAATATGTCAACCTTACTAATTTTAGTTTAATTCATATAATAAATAAATAATCATTAAAATTCTTGGCTTCCCACTTTTTACGCTGTAATTTTAGCATCCACTCCCAAATGCCTTAATGGTTTTTATACTATCAATTGATCTTTTCTAAAAATATGACTCCTTACCCTTATTTCTAAGATATTTAAACTAGCTGCTTTCTCAATATTTCCCATATCTCAGACTTTCTAAAATGCAAAAATAGACTTTAATTCAGATATCACATCATTATTATACTTTATATGGAATTACTCATTGTGTATATTAGCAATTTCTTATCTAATTCTTAGGCATTTATCAGATTTTGTAATTTCCCATAATAGAATTTTTTAATCAACCTTATTCCAATTTCTATTCTGGTATATTCCTCTTTGTCTTGAAACTGAAAATAAAATTTAGGTTTTCTATTATTTATAATATTATTTTTAGTAATCTTTAAAGGATCTTGAGTATCCATATTCTTAAATAGATATCAATGTAAAATAAAAATTGTTAAAATTGTTTTGAATGTTATCAATTCATTCAAATTTTACTATCCTTTAAAGTCTGGTCTGTCTGTTAATTGTTGGAATTTATAATCAAGAAATTTGCAATAAAACTTTTATTAATTATTTTAGATAATACATATAAATTGAGAAAGGTTAAATTAGTAGAAATAATAAAATTATTTGGAACTCATCAAAAAGAAAGATAATCTTGAAAAAGTATTATTAGATGGCTCCATTATTGTCCGAATAGTTTAATTGTATAATTTTGTAAAATCGATTTTTGGAATAGAATAATAATTTTATATCAGGTTCCAGCTGCAAAAACACCAATTAAGATAAATACTAAAAGTCCTCCTAAAATTAATAAGACATTTTAAGTTTAATTTTCTGAAGGATACTCTTATTATTCACCCTATAATCCTTAATTATTATTATTGATATTAAGATCTTTTGAACAACAGTAATTCCATTACGTCAATTTGTTTCTTATATCTTAGAGATTTTGATATTATATTTTCTTAAATTCTTATTAAAGCTACATTGAGTTTACACCCAATTTTTTAATCATTTCATAAAGATACTATGTATAAATAATTTGATTGATACCGGTTTTGGTTTATCAAAGTTGAGTCTGCTTATTTTTTCTAGTTACTTTTTTGCTTCTTGAATTTGATTCAACTCTTATAAAAATTCATTTGCTTCTTTTATCTTTCCTTACTTCTATAAATCTTTTAGCATTTCAATTCCTTTTTTCTCTGTAAATTACTTAACTTCATTAATTTCTTATGGGATTTCCTTAGAATAATCAATTTCATAAGTCAAATTAGCATTTTCAATTAAATTTATCTGATTTAATTGCCTTTTATTCATAATTTCTATTGCTTATTAATATGTGCTGAGAATTAATTGATCTGTTTAAATTTATTGAGCTTTTTGAAGATCTTCGATTGAGGCATAAAGATTTTCATTCGTCAAAGGAGAAAGTGATAATAGAGCCTAGGGAGATAAAAACAGAATTTACTTTTCCTCTTCTGAATAAAGCTTTTGGAGAATTCGGATCATGATTTAATACATAAGTTGTGATTTCTACAGTTTACTAATACAATTAAAGTTTGAGATAAGTGGCTGATATATTATTCAAGATGGCTATTTTGAGTTCTAGTGTAATGGATATTGTCTTACTATTAAGTAGAATCATTTCTTCTGGAGATTTCCCGTTATATTGTACCAAATATTGAGTGTTATTTTTCAATTCCCTGAATTCCAAAAATTAATATAGCTCCTCATAAATTTGGCAAGCAGTTTAAATATCATCTTTTTATTGAGATATATGAATTTACTCATTTAATAAAATTTATTTCCCCTTTCCTTGATTAAAGTGCACACCGTCATCTGTATTTGAAAGGATTATTTTCTAAGATTTTAGAAACTCGTTGACAATTTTATAAATTAAGGTGTTTATTAATCAACAAGGCTCTTTTTATAAGCCTTTTATAACATTTATTAATGAATACATAAATAATCAAATTTTATTCTTTAACTCTTACGAAGTTTCAAATATGAGAATAAAAATAATTTACAATAATCTCTGTAGAACAGACATATTCAAAATGAAGTTGCAAATATGATGATAATTTTAATAGAACTAATTAAATATTAAAGTAAATTCTCAACATCTCAAATTTCATAAATACGTCTAACTAATCCAATATTAAAAAAGAGTTGAATAAGTCGTTATTCCTTCCTACAGATCTCAATTTCTTAGAAAAAGTTAGTTAACAATTGTGTTCTAATATATTTATTAACATTTTCTACATCCATCAGTTTCATCAATTCTTTTTTCGAAAGTTTAAGCATAGCTATTAACAATTTTGTAATATATTTTTAGCCCATGAGTTAGTAAATGTTTAATATGAGTATCTAGTATTAAATTGGTGTGCTTTAAAGCATCATTGTCAAATAAAAAGGACTGAAGCTAATGCCTAAATCATTAAGTCCAATTTCTTGGAGATGTTTAAATAGTTAAGGAATTTTAGCCTTCAATTTGAACTTCAGTTTTGCTAAGTTTTCAAATAAACCAGGAGTTCCTGTAACATAATTGTATCTATGCTAGTATATTAATTCATTGAAGATTTTTTAATTTTAAGGAACTTAAAAATAAACTAAGGTTCCTGCAATGAAATTCATCCCTTAAACATAACCAACATCTGGATCATATTATGCATAATTCACCAGAAGTTTTCTTATTTTATCCTAATTTTATTTATCTTTAAAATATGGAATCTATTGATAGGTTCTACCAATATCTCTATCAATTAATTCTGTGTAATACGCATTCGGTTCTTCGGAATTAGGCATTTAAAATTCTTTGGATTTAGAGAATATATTGATTAAATCGATATGACTTAATAGAATTAGTTATTGTACTTTTATGGTGTCAGAGTAGAAGTATAGAACAAAGCTAAAGTTAAGTCATTCTGTCTGAAATCACTTATTGATTCTTCTTCCATAATTTAAGTCCAATCTTCTTTTTATATTGGACTAAAAGATAGGTTGTGTCTTTGAATTTGTAAGTTGGTGGTGTTTTCATTTTCAGAATCTAAATTCTTCGAAACAAGCATTACAGAAAAATTTTAACTAAATTAATAAACTGTTAAAAAGAATTCGATATAAATACTTATTCATAAACTATTAAGAAAGAAGAAAAATTATATATCGTTTAAGTTTCTTTCTTTCAAGTACAAATTATATTAGAGATTAATTCGCGTGTAAATTATTGCTAGGCATGATTGCTGAAAGACTTGCAAAACTGGTTTAGAGATTTATTTTATTATTAAATAATGTACATGTATCAGCATTAAGTTTAGGAAGTTGCATATCAATTAAATTCTCATTAGTAATACTCATCTTTAATCGAAAATTATTATAGTACTGGATACGATAATAAAATTAAACTATATACTGTGCTTTATTTGATTGTGTTACTTGCTATTATATAATAAAATATATAATTTGATAAAATTATTATTCTCAGCTTTAATGAATAAAATAAGTTCATAGATTCAATGGCTAATGAATAGAAATAGTGTATAAGAACCATCATTAAGCAATGATATTAAATCTCCAAGAAGCAATCAAAAAACTGCAAAGACAGAACGACCTTAATCTAAAACTAAAAAAAATGACTTATTAGATTATTTGAAGAATGAAAGAAATAAAATTACCCAGACGTTTAATTCTGTAAAGAATACGTTGTAAGGAAGCAAAAGCATTGATACTTTATAAACGTAAAGTTAGAAAAGTGAGCGTTTTAACAATGGTTAACTTAATGTAATTCTTTGTATAATTATATTCTAGCATGTTGATTTGAATATATAAACTGATGACAAAAATAATTCAAAAAAGTCAATACTCAAACCAAAAAATTTATCTCTTGCTATAATTTCATTAGAAGTATTCTTTAATGAATTTATTCTTTTTAGAATCAACTTTTTAAATAATCACAAACTACCAAATAATCTAACAATTAATCCCCTTAAAACTAAATAAATTCACCGATAATTAAATAAAAAGAATAATATTAATTTGATTTGCAAATAGTATTACTATTGAAATAATATAATGTAGTTAAAAAACACAAAAACAAGTTCCTAAGATGATTAGTAACAGAACTCTTAAATAACTTAAAATAAATAGTCAATTTTATCTGATGATCTATCATATCATAAGAAAACGCTTGAGGATATACTTTGCAATAAAAAGCAACCTAAATAAGCAGTTATATAAAAGCCACTTAATTAAAAATAATGTGAAAATGACAAAAGAGTAGCTAATTAAAATCATTGTAAAACAGAAGTATCTCCATCTTAGATTTAATAAAAATATAAAATTACTGAAGAACGATTAAATTATGATTAGGATCAGTATCTAAAAATAATACTATATTATAAATAATAAAAGTAAAGAATCTTAATAATTTTAGGTATCATTATTTGTTTAAATATTAAAATAAAATGACTGATGATCTTTTTAATTATTTGATTTAATAAATAGCTAGTATTGAGAAGTAATTTATAAAGCATGGAGGTGGCACAGGTTCCACAGATGGGGAGTCTATTTAATAAGGTATTTGAAGTTTCATTTTTAGAGTTAAATAAAATATGCTAGTTTCAAACACTATCAAAAAATATACCATATGACTACTATCTTACTTTAAACGAATAGACATTGGATGTTTTCAAAGGGATAACTCTTCAGATTTAGCCTTTCTATTCCCAACCTATCATAACAAAAAGAGTAGGATTAAAAGATTTTACATTAATTAAATGTATAGGTGTTGGAGGATTTTCGAGGGTTTACATGGTGAGAAAGAAAGACAATGGGAAGTTTTATGCTTTAAAGCTTATTGATAAGAAATTTATATTTGAAAATTCTAAAGAAATCATAGTTTAGAATGAAAGAGATATCATGACTAAAATGAACAATCAGTTTGTAACACCATTACATTATTCATTTGAATCAAAATATTATATAGCATTTGTTTTAGAATATTGTGCTGGAGGTGAACTATTTTACCATCTACGTAAACTTAAGAGATTAAGTGAATAAGATGCTAAAATCTATTTCGCAGAAATTTGTTTAGGAATGACTTATTTGCATTCTTAGAATATAGTTTATAGAGACATTAAACCTGAAAATATTCTCTTAGATTTACAAGGACATCTACTATTAAGTGATTTTGGATTATCGAAGCCAGAAATGACGCCAGATGATATTGCTTATTCATTCTGTGGATCTCCAGAATACATGGCTCCAGAGATGCTCATGAAGACAGGACACAATTATTTGGTTGATTGTTATTGTTTAGGAGCATTATTATATGAATTAGTTACTGGATTGCCTCCATTCTATTCACATAATACTTAAGATATTTATAATTCAATTTTGACTGAGTAAATACAATTTCCAAATTATGTCCATATTTCACCTCTTTTGAAAGACTTGATACAATTATTATTGAAAAAAAACCCAGAAGAAAGAATTGGACATTAAAATGGAATTATCGAAATCTTACATCACAAATGGTTTTAAGATGTTGATTTTGAAGCAATTTTAAATAAAAAAGAAAAGCCTCCTTGTAAACCATATCCTTTAAAATATAATTTTGATGAAGAAGAATTTAACAAAGGAGATGCAGAATTTAGAAAGCAATTTCAAATTAATTTATAAAAAGAGTATCAAGTATTATTTTTAATATATATCATAAGAATGTTGATACTGCAAATTGTTTATTGGATAACTTCTATTACTCTAGAGATAGTGTATATGGATAAGTAAAATCAAGAAGAACTACGAAAGTCAATTTAAATTCATTAGAAAATAAAGCCATCATGGCTGAACCGTTTTCAATAATTCAATCAATGAAGCTTTAATCACCACAGTAAGACTAGAAAGAACAATAATTTTAATAGTCTCCATAAGTATCAAAACGAATAAATGGAACCAAAGGAAGAAGTGAAGCTTTTGATAACTAAAAAAAACCAGAATCTATGACTTAATCAGCTTAACTTTAGCATTAAACTTCAAAGTTAGGACATAATTATTCAAAAACTATGTAGCAAACCTAATTCTCACTTTAAGAATTTAAAGTATTCATTTTTGATAGATAATTAGCAAATTAAATTTCTAATTGATTAATCTAGGGCTTTATAAAGTTCAGATAGAATAACTACGATGCCTGATTAAAATAAAAAAAATATATTTGAAAGAGTTAAAACTGAGCAATTTGGAAATTTAGCATCTCCGAAAACCACAACTAGTAGTAATTTACATAAAATGAATAATTTTTAAGCATTATTTGGATCTGATAGTAAAAAGAAAAAATTATTTTGATAAATTAAAGAGTAAATTGTAAATTTGATTTTGTTAATGTAGAATTAAAAATTATGCTTATCTTAAATTCATTTTATCAAAATTGGTTATCAATTTTAAATTTGTTAATACAGGTTATAAATATATATCTTTTCAATTTGAATTAAGCAGTGAAATTATGTATAAACCTTGTAATATGATGATACCTATGATGATTAATTTAACATATCTATCATTTTTAAAGTCTGTCTTACTAACTGTTAATTTTTACTCCTTTATAAGTTAATTGCTATTCTAATTTCTGTTATTTATTTAATTCAATTTATCTGAATTATCTTCATTTTTAAGGGTATTTGGCCTTTGGAGAATATTTGAATTAGGTTCTTAAAACTTGTTATCAAAACAAACTTGATTTTATTGATATGGCCTTTGAATTTCTGGTGATTTGTACTTATTGATAATTTTTTCTATTTCAGGATTAGGTATATAAGGTTAATAAGTAATTTATGAACACTTTTGCTTTTGGGCATTACCCTCATGTTCTGGTTGAGGCAATTATTAGTTCAAATTTGATTATTTATACAGTATGGGGGGTTTTGGATAATATTGTTCCGGCGTGATAACTTTGTTGATTACTTACTTTGAATTCTATACAAGTTGCTGGTTATACATCGAAAAGTGATAAATTATATAAATAAATTATTCTGTGCAACATTAATGTACTTAATATATCATTTCTTCTTTGACTCAATTTTTTTAACGTAGAATTCCAATTCTTTTCCTTCTAGAATATATCCATCAGCTCTTCCTGATTATCCAGGTCTTGATGTTATTCTGACCAACAATCTTTGATTAGAGAATTACTCTTGAACCAATTAATCAATCACATTATCTTTTACTCTTTGTGCAAGTTTCTTTTAAAGAGATTTAGATTTCTAAGTTTATTCAGCTGGTGCATCCTAAATATTTCAATTAAATTCTTACTTTCTTATCCTTCTTCTTTGGTCCCAATTCAACATTGTATTTTTTAGCATACCATAATTTGAAAGGAGTAGCATCAATTTAAACAATAACTCCTCTTGTTAATGTTTTTGTTCTAACCAATTCATTATTGGAAGGATGATAAACAACCTCAACAATTTTTGCTTTTTTTGCTACACCTTGGCTGCCCCAAGAGAAGTTGCCTTCAGACAATCGAAGTGCTCTGAATTTAAAATTTCCTCCTCGTACTCTAATTCTTCTGACTCTTTTTTCTCCAGAAATCAATTTGGTCATTGCAGCTTGTCTTCCTTTTTCGAAAGCTCTCTTCTTTTTGTGAATTGGCATACGACCTCCTGTCAGTCTTCTCTTATGTCTACTATCTCTTGAAATTCCCATAAATTATTAATATATTTAATATAAAAAGATTTTATTTAATTTCAAAATCAAATGGAAAACATTCATTAGCATCTAGATCCATGTTGATATCTGAAAGATATTAATTCTCTAAATAGAGAGATCTCCAATGATAAGAATTTTAAACCTTTATTTTTCAATCATAATGTGTAAATTCTTTAAATCTTAGTCAAAATTAATTCAAGTTTTCTAGATTCAATATTAATTGTATATGATTAATAGTAATAATTTCTTACATTATCTTATTAGGGAGAATAATGATCAAAATTGAGCACATTAGAATTTATTAGAATCAAGTATTAAAATGGTTTCGAAAAGGATTTAACAAAATATTACCTTTAGTTTTTGTACTAAAAAGGTGTCTTAGAAGCAATTATTAGAAGTTTATCTCTGTATATTGACTTCAGCAAGAATATTGTTATTATTCTATTTATTCGATATTTTAATAATATAATAATAAATTGGTTGTATTTTAGTTATATTTTTTATTTTATTCTTTATATTCTACATGATATTAAATATACACAAGTCATAATAATCCATTTTATTAATTAAATTTATTGTATATTTCCATTTTGGATAATAATAATAACAATTATTTTATTAATAAAAACTAACAACATATCTTCAGAAATACAAATATTTTGTTTTATCATATATTTTTATAAGAAATGTATTAATAGTTTCATAATACTCAAATTATATTGATTCTCTACACAATATCTAAAATGGTAATTTCAAAAAGTCATTATTGGATTGATAATAGGAGATTAGATATTGGATAGATGAAGATATTTGAAAATAGATTGAAATAAATATATTGTAAACATTCAATATTATAATAATCCATCAATGATCCATTAATTTCTATCTTCTTGGAATGGATGAGCTCTAATTGGAAAGCTTGAATTATTTTTTGGTTCGTCTTAGACTGCAAACAAGTATTGATTTGGATTGGTTAATGATCGTATTGTCCAATGATTAGATTCTGTTTATTCAATTAACCATATGTTTCTGAGATCTTTGACAGGGTGAAATCTGACATCGTAATCATGGAATTTATTAAGTTCTTTTTTATTATCGACGTATAGATAGAATGAAGGGTATTGGAAGGATCTAATTGCAAAGGCATCTCCTGTCACTCTATCAAGTATGAATTTAGAATGTTAATTATTATTTTATTAAACATTGACACTAAAGTCATCTGTAAATGATTGATGAGTATCTCCAATAGTTAAGGAGTGTTGGGGTAGATGAGCAGGATTGAATGTCACAATTAGTGTTTCATGTTTTAAGGGATAGGGAGTTGTATAAGTTGGATTGGAGACAATGTACCAATGATTATTTTAATTTTCTTTATTTTAAGTGCGTACATCAAAATCCTTATCTAGGTTATTAGATTTGTCAGTGGCAACAAATAGAAAATGATTTGGGTTTGTTTCAGATCTAATAGTGAAGACACTCCATCCAAGACTTTCAATAATCCAATTATTTCTTGCTTCTTCAAATTAGTGAGTTCTAACATCAAAATCTTCTTCGTGTTTCCTAGTCTCATCATTGGAGCAAAATAAATAATGATTAGGTTTGGCTGCAGATTTGATAACATAAACTTTTTCTTTGACTTGTTGAATTATAAAATAAGTATCATTTGATTTTTCTTAGACACATCTAACATCAAAATCGTCCTTCAAAGCCCTGGACTTATTGGTACAGGCTGCTAGATATCTAGTTGGAGCAGCCACAGGTCTAAATGAAATAAGTACGGGAGTAGATCCAAGTTCCATAGATAATTTTTATTTATTTTGATTAAAATACAAATCAAATATTCGAAGATATGATTACCTTTATGAAAAATATGGAATGAGCAGATATAATGAAACCATTGTTTGAGATATCACAATATCATCTTAAATCCAAAGAAATGCATTCCATCATGTTCAAAAGACTTTAAAATTAGATTAAAACCCTTAACAAGAGAGGAGATGCGTCCCCTTTGGTTTAGAGTATATCTCATTACTTAAAATAAGAAAGGAAAGGAGTAAGAGGAGATTTTGTGATTTGACTAATAGAGATACAAAAAAATAAGCGTTGTAATTTGAAAAGTGGGAAGAAATTAATTTTTGAAGGAATATTAAATGTGATTATATCTATAATAAAATACTCATCCATTGAATCCATCTATAGCCCATCTATTTCTATCTTCATTACATGGATGTGTTCTAACATTGAATTCCTGACCATTTCCTTCATCTTGAACTCCAAATAGGAATTGATCTGGATTAGTAGCTGATCTAATGAGCCAGTATCCAGGTCCAGATGGTTCGATGATCCAATTATTTCTGGCTTCTTTGTTTACATGGTATCTGGCATCGAAGTCACCCCATTTGTTTAATGTTTTACCATTGGCACAGAACAAATAGTAAATTGGACTGGCAGTTGGTCTAATTGTGAATGTGTTTCCTTAAAGTCTATCCAAATAGAATGTACATTTTTCTGTTCTTACTCCTCTTACTTTAACTGCAAAATCAGCATCGAACTCTTAATGCACATCTCCAAATGTTAAGAAGTGTTATGGCAAAAGGATAGGTCTAAGTGTGACAATAGGTGGTTGATGTAAGAGAGGATATGGGTGGACGATGTTTGGTATTGTGATGATAAACCAAAGATTTCTTTACTCTAAATTTGTATGAGCTCTCACATCAGCTTCATCATGATGTTATCCCTCATCAGCGGCAAAAAGATAATAATTTGGATTTGTTTCAGACCTGATTGTGAATGTACTCCAGCCTACATTCTCAATAATCCAATTGTTTCTTGCTTCATTATGGTGATGAGTTCTGATATCCAAGTCTGTTCCGAATTTTTTATTGCTTTCGCTTGAACAGAAGACGAAATGATTTGGATGTGAAGCAGGCTTAATTTTATAGACTGCGCCATGAACGTTTTCCAATAAAAAATAAGTGCCTTCAGATTCTTAATTGACTACTTTAACGTCAAGATCATCTCCATGATGTTTGGCTTTCTTTGATGATGTTGATAAGAATCTAGTTGAGTTAGGGAATGGTCTTATTGAGACTACAGCTGGGATTTATGGACCTTACATGTTATTTATATAAATCTATTTCAAAATAAAATCTTGCTTAAATAATGGCAACTTTTTTATAGAATAATTAGGCATTCTATAAACTTTTATTTCAAAATTAACTATTCAAATTCCTACTATTTATCATTTTTGAGCTACTTAATTATAATTTTTTTTAATAAAAATCACAGAGGATCCTACAAGTTCTTGTTTTTTTTTCCTTTAAATAATTATAATAAACTAACATAATGCCCAATAAATCCAGAAACTAATAGCTAACTCAATTTTATATACTAAGTTTCATTCTGCAATCATCCAACGTCAAAGGCGAAAAAAGGCTTTCCCATAGTAAGAAGATAAAACAACTTACTATTCTATTATCAGGATAACTATTTTCAACTTCTTTAATCCTTTTTGAGCTGATAATGCATCTATGAAAATTGTACATTTTTTCTCTAGCAATACACCTTGAGAAAAAATGTACAAAAACATAGATTAATTTGATCATCGTGATTAATAGTTAGCTTATATTTGATTTGCACCTCAAGACTACAATTTTTCCAAGAAAAAAAAATCATGAAATTGATTACCAAATCTGATAAAATTCTCAAAAATAAAAATGACTAAAACTAAAATCAAATTAATGTTGCTTATGTCTTCGAGAACAAGAATTATAGGATCCTAAAAGTACAGATTTATTTTATAGATATTTCAGATATATTAGACATAAATTTATTAAGTATTGATCAATATTTTATCAAAAATTACTAGAAGCCTCCCTAAATTATTATATCATAAATATATCCAATTATAATTAAACATAAGATAAGTATCAATCTCTACAAATAATCAAATGATATACAATTATAATTGTAACAAAGATTGTATTGTGATTATCTTTACGAAATTATTTATAAGTTATATAAAATATATCCTTTCGCATTTGAAAAATCAGCATTTTTACATTAATATGTGGAAGATAGAAAAATCTAATTATTTAGACTTTCAATTGATAAACCATTTCTTTATTTTTTAAACAAAGATAATTATTTTATTATTAGTAAAATATGCAACTTACAGGGCAAATCTTAGTGCATCACTAGGTTATTATTTAATATTAAGAAATTGTGTAAAAAAAGCAAGAAAGTATTTAGTTTGAGGAGTTTTAAATGAACTTTTTATATTAAATTCATAATGACTATTATTTATATCTACAAATCCTCATTCTGCTTAGACATCAATAGCGTATAAACCAGGATGAATATTTTTGGAATTTCCTAATTTTTTAATTACCCAACTTTTTGAAGGTTTCATCACACAAATGACTCTAATTTACTTAAATTCGCATTTATACCCAGAATATATTTTAGTTTAATCAGCACTACATCCATTCAGACATTGGCTTAGTTTATTCCATTATTCCAAGGTTAATAGCAATCCACAAAATTAACATGCCCTTAAATCCTTTATTTACTTTGGTATTTCAAATGACTTCTCTTCATATGAGTCTTGGCCTGAATCTGAGTTATTCATCTCCAAACAATTTAAATTAATTAATTATAAAATTCCCACAATATTTTACTTATTAATTGTTTTATAATCTATTAAATGAATAAAATGAACTTTTAAAATCAATACTATTATATTCTTTTATTATTCTTATGATTGGTAACAAGAAAATACAATAATTTGTCTAATTAATAATTTATACCATACTTCTTTTAATTCATAAAAATAAATATATAAAGTTATTTTTTATTCAAATTTAAAGGATTCTGGTTCCTTTAATTTGAGTGCTGATTTAAATTTCTATTTAAAAAATAATAAAGAATATTGTAGATTTTAATTTCTTAAATTTACATAAATTGTGATCATAATCCTGAAAATGAGTAAAATCACTACCTGTCAATGAGGATCTTAAGAATTTAAATTCCACCCTTTATAAAACTAATGAACTTTAATTACAAAATAATTTATGATTTTCATCAAATAATTTGAGATTTAAACTACTATTTAGTAAAACAATTGAAATGAGAATTTACATTATATGATCATATTAAATTGTGTTAAGTAAGATCGATACAATTAAATATAGAAAACAATCAATAATCATCATGAACAATTATTCTTGACAGGAGTGATTTTGTTGAGTATACTTATCCACCCAAAACTCCAATTAATAAGGTGCCATTATTAGTCAGAAGAAATGTAAGTGTACTATCCTTGTCTAACATTGATATGGAATCTACAAATTCATCACTGTTGTATGTAAATTTTTCTTTTTCTGTGATATTTTTATCTAAGATCTTGAAGTTGTTGAAATGATACTTCATTATCATATTATAATCAGTTTCAAAGTATGTTTATAGTCTCAATTAAGTCTATTCTGGAATAATTTCAAATTAGATTCTATGCAATTTCAATGCTTTATATTACTAAGAAATCAGTCTAAATGAATCACAATCCTGAAATTCCAAATGTACCAAAGTATTTTGGATTTGCAGATTCAATAACATTTTGACTTATTCCTTATCACAATTAACCAAAATGGGTATTTTACAATTAGATTTGCAAGAATAGGTATTCATTTATGTATTCTCTTCAATTTAGGTTTTGATACTGAGTTGATAATTGAGAAAGGAGATCTGATATTGCATGTCCATTCTAAGCAGCTTAAAACTATAATATATATGATGATACTGATAGGGCTTATTTAAAGGCTTCAAGATCAATTCTTTCGATTATCATGGGTTAATTGGTTTTAATTTTGTCTACTTGCAAAGTGAAATGATGAGAATTGGTCCTGCCGATTGAAAGGAAATCTACTTTATTAGTTACGCATATATAAAAAGGCTATAAATAAGAAGCAAATGAAAACATCATTGCGCTTAATCTTCATGAGACCATCATAAATTTTTTTACTTTCTTTATTAATTACTCCTGAGAATGTGAATTCCGGATCGACTTCTTACTACATTTTAAAAATAAAGAAATATTATTAATAAAATAAAATCAGCGGGAATTTAGTATATTCTACTGATTTGTTATTATTAATATTTGTCATTCATTTAATTTAATTGTTAACAGATGAACAAAGAAAATGAGGGGTTTAATTTATCAGAAGTAGGTTGTAAGGCACATTAAAATAAGAAGGTAATTTGATTCATTGATAAAAGGCAAAATACAAAATTGTTGGTGCTCCCTTCAATAAATCAAAATTCAATTTGATGGATTTGGTGTGTTCAAAATGCGCCATTACACTTATTAGTTAAGGATACAAAGTATTCGAGTACATTTATGTAGGTTGAGAACATAGAATCGGATGAAACTCTCAGGAGATAAGAGTAAATATAATAGTTCCTTGAAACTATTTCACAAACATACCAGATTATAAATTAAAATGAATAAAATTTGCTGCAAAAAAAAGATGACCTAACAAAATTTTGTGAAATGTAAAAGGACAAGGTGAGAGAACATTATACTTCAATGAGAATAGCTTTAGACAATAAATTAAAAGAGCAAATTGATTATTTAAATGAACTTCAATATAAAGCAATCACCCTATTTGATTAAAAGTATCAAGAAATTAAAGAGACTCACAATGAATTGATTCAAATGTATAGTGATATTGAGGTCAATCTTGAAAATATCATTCTCAAAATGGAATTATTGCCATACAAACAAATTATGGGATCATATAATAAGCGAGTTACAGATATATAATAGTGTTTAACCAAGATGGAAACATGCAAAGTAGTTTTAGGAAGAGTTTACAAAAGAGCGGCTGAAACCAAGATATTAGGAGGTTTATTTGAAGATTGTGAATTAGAAATTAAAATTGCACAGACATCACTACTAAAAACAGAATAACAATCGAATTCAAGATTATTGTCACCTCAATCAATGTCCCAGACAAATATCATGCATCAAACTCCAGAAAAACAGAAAAGATCAAATAGTTAATCTAGCAAGTTTTTAGAGATTTTAAATAAAGTAAATGAAAACCAATTGAAGACTAACAACTTTTATACTTAATTATTGAAGGGAGAGACTTCTTTGGAATTGAGTGAGAGGTATTGTTCTCCCACTTTCAAAAAGTGAATAATTTTATTAAATATTTTATAAATATGATTTTCCATGAAAATTCTAATATTCTATTAAGAATACCTAGTTTATTTATTATATTATATATGAATTCTATTTAAAAGACTTTGAAATTGAAATTTTTGTTCATGCAATAACATTCATATTCTTTGCAAAACTGATGTAATGATAAATAAAGATGAATATATCAAAAATTATATAAATGTACACTATTTTTAGAATCCGATAGTCTTTATAAAGATAAAAGAGTACAATAATATAACAGAAACATAATAATATAATTAATTAATAGTAGTACTGTAATAAACTAATACAGGAATAAGTCATTTTGTTAACTAATCTCTTGATTTTATCCCTTTAAGTAAGTTGGAATTTGGATAATTTTGAATTAAGGAATCAGTTTGTTAGATGATTTGAACATTTTTGATTGAATGAGTAAAGGTATGATTCTGAGTTCCCAGTTTTAGGAGAGATCTGTATATAGTAATCATTGTTTAGATTTTATATTTTAATGATTTTTGAAGAGTCCGAATTTAGAGATAGATAGTGTATTCAAAGATGTAGTGATTTGATTGGTTGATTTGAGATTAGTTGATTTTTTGATAGTTGAGGACATTGTTGTAATATTTAAATATAGATTGAGCAATAAATTTAATAATATTTTAATTTGATAACAAATTTGTTAATGATTAAAACCAGAACTAAACCTGTTTGTAAAACTCACTTTAATTTGTCATCTAAACAAATTAGCAAATATAGAAAGTTTATCCTGAATTTAGTTAATCGAAAGTGGTTGAGATAAGTGGATGATGTTTCAACGGATAAATGTAAAATCAGATTCACTGAGAATAAAATCCACCATTTTGTGCCTTCAGAGACAATCATAAAGAAAGTGATAAGATTTGATAGTTAACCAAAGAAAGGAATACTCAAAACTACCTGAGTTTGTGAAATAATATTTACTGTATTTAAAACAAAATTTATGAATTAAACGATAACATAAATATCAATCATAACTTCTACGTTGCCCCTAATTCTTCCAACGAGGTGGTGTAGGTGGTCTCTTTTTTAGTGCTTCTTCATCCTCAATCCAATTATGAGCATTGAGATTTTGAGGATATATTAATTTTGGTACTATCTCTAGATTTCTCTTGAGTATTAGTACTGCACCAGCATTCTTGTGTCTCCCACAATAATCAGTTGCACTAAAAACTGTGAGTAATTGACCTCCTAATTAAATATAAATATAAAATCTTACCAGCAAATCTCTCAAAACCATCCATAACGCATTCATGAGCACGAATAATAAGAGAAAGATTATTTTTAATGAGGAAGTTGATAACTCTATCTGGTCCAAATTTTACTATATTTCCAGTACCTGCAGGATCCCTAATAATATTTGGCTAGATTCCAAAGTCTTAATCTGTATCAGTTGGATCTGACCATAAGATATCTACCACCAATTATTATTCTGGAGTTGTGACTTCATGAATCACTTCCAAGGGTCTCTAAAGATTCTCTATTTCTGCAACATAATTTAATTGACTTCCTATTCCTCCATGCAAACAAATGATCTTGTCCTCTACTATTGCAGCCAATGGTAACCATTCGAATAATCGATTCACTCTAGCAAATACTGAATCCTCATCATTAGGATCTTCACCTAATCTCTAAGCACATTCCTCTGAAAATCCAAATCCATTATTAATCCACTTGTCTTCATGATTTCCTCTAATCAAATGAATAGATTCTGGGAATCTTACCTTTAGAGCCAACAACAAACAGATTGTCTCTAAAGAATGATTACCTCTATCCACAAAGTCTCCGAGAAATAGGTAATCAAATGCTTCAATATCACTATCCTTGCCATCAACAAATGGAGATCCCCACAAATCAAAGAATCTCATCAGATCTGAATACTATCCATGGATGTCTCCAAAAATCTTTATTGGAGCCTTGCATCTTAAAACCATAGGTTATTCTTTTAAAACGGCTTCTGCTTAGTCACACAACATTAATATATGTTGAGCTTAAAATAAAAACTTAGCATTTTCAGAAATGTTGATAAAGGTCTTTGGCTGCAATAAAGTACTTATGAATAAATGAGCAATATTATTCTCTTGAGCTGTCTAAGGCACTCTTGGCTTTCTATTAGGGGCTTTGGAATCCCTAGTTTCTTCAGCTACAACAGCTTGATTGATAAATTTGAATTAAGATTTATCAGCTTGATTTTAAGCGAATGGTTTCTATTATTTTTGAGTATTCTAAATAGTCTGACCTGGTTTCTTTTGTATCAAAGAGTTATTAAGAGGAGAAGCTTATTGAGTGTCTGGGGAAATGGGAGCCATTTAAGGTGATAATGATTAAGGTGAAACACTAAATAAAACTTAGATGATACTTTCTTTGAGCATGTTAATATTAGGCCAATTTGTTAGTTAATGTTTCACTTGGCAAGAGTAATCTGTTTAAATTGATCTTTGAAATAATATCAGTGGGAATGTTAGGCGAGTCTAATTCAAACCCTCCATAAACAAATATATTAGTGTCTACCAACCATGAGGAATGTCGAAATCTCTATATACTATTGAACTTAGACCACTCTGATATTTCTGTATCATAAACATCAATTGTTAAGGTCTCTCCTACATTTCCAGTTCTACCACCTATAACAACTAACATGCTGTAAACAAACAATGTTGTATGTTGATATCTACCCACTGGTTATTCCTTGTCAATTTTATAAGGAGCCTTGACCCAATCCCACCTGCCATCTCTATGTCTTCTCAACCCCCAAGCATCATTCAATGCTTACTGATCATTTGAACGTCCACCAAATGCCACAACCATTCCATTAGCACTACCATTTGTGCAAATGCTGGCAGAATGATATACTCGTGCCAATGGCTATTCTGATTTGCATTCCAATCTCACCCAAGTAATTGGACTCTTCTCCACATTTACACACCCTTGAATTTAAATAATTAATACAGCAATCATTAACTGGCTCCTATCCTGTATTACCACCAAACACTATTAGAAATGGTTTTGTAAAGGTTAGAGTGTGTCCATACCTTCTACCTGGAGTAGTTCCTACAACTGGTACGACTGTCCATTAACCTAAGTCATCGTTTGATCTCAAATCCAACAAGTACAGGTCGTCTGATGCCAAACTACCACCTAATGTAATCAATCCATGTCTTACCTCCTGTGGCTCCTCCGTAAATTACTATTTAATTGATATCAACACACACTGCTGAATGAGCAGCTCTTGGAGATGGGGCTGTACCCTAAACTATTCTTTTCTTTATTAATTGTACCTTCCACTCTCTTCCACTATTTGCTTTACATATCGAATGAGAACGTATCTCCTGTAATACTATATTTCCCTGTGTCACCAGTCGCCCCTGTCATTTAATTAATCTCATTTACCCCCAAATAATATCGCTTTCCCCTTAGCAATGTATGTTATTGTATGTCCAAATCTGGCTTGAGGCAATTGTCCAAAAGCATCAACCTTTTCAAAATTATTCATATATTTATTATATTTCAAATTTAAAAAATATAATACCTTAAAATATCAATTATTTTACATATCATATCAAAATTTCATATTGAATCCAAACAATCTTCACTTTCTTTGCATAACCCTCCTCATCATTTATTATTATTTCAAATTCTAGGACATTTAAAATTTTTAATTTATTATTGTACTATTGAAATACTAATCCACTTATATTAAATATTTTTATAATTTTATCTTTAAGAAGTTGTTGCTGATTTCATATCACAAATACTCTTTAAATAATTCAAGGAGAATTAGAAATATAAAAACAGAACTTATACAAATGAGGATTCCTTTTTGAACAGTTTGCATAATATTAATGAAAGTTTGGGCATGAAGTAATGTGTTTTTATTTTGACTCATAAATTAAATTAATAATTATAATTGATAATCTAATGAAATAATAATAATCAATTAATATAGTAAAGAGAATAATTAACTTTTAAATTAATTGTAATATATCATAGATCAATAGCTTATAATACAGAATTAAGAATTTGAAATCAATTATAATTTAGAATCGTGAGGGTTGAGAACTGCTTCTTATTCAACTTGCAATTGTGAGACATAAAAGAAGCATAAGAGATAAATTCATTATATCTGTGTGACATCCTAAGTAATTCACATCTAAAAGTACTAGAGTTTAAAGTGAGATACACTTCATTTAGTTGTGTTCTTCTAGCACAGTTCAAAAGAAAGTATTCATTATTGTTGTTGTAAATCTACAAGACAAAGGAATGACCTTATATATATAATAAAGTATATAACTCATAAGTTGAGAGGCTATTTCAAAAATTAAAAAAAAAGTCAAATATCAACAATAACTTAAATTCAAAAGCTGCAAAGAAAATGCGTTTACCAAATAAATTGTAAATGATAAATTTGGCGATAATGTAGGTGAAAAATTTGGTGAAAATATGGATTCTATATCCAAAATAAAAAAATCAATTTGATAAATCCTTTAGGATTGTGTTAAACCCTTTAAAAATAGTTTATTTACTTCGTGCTACAATATATTATAATAGAGTAAAATTTATGTAATTTTCATGCAAGCAAAATGGGAATGCTTGCCTAATTTTTAGAGAAAATGCCAAGAGTAGCATAGCAACATTCAACAAATAGATCCAGAATAGCGTTATAAAGTTAATTTGTATAAACCTAATAAATGGTAAATTCTGATGTAACAACTAGTTTTGTTGAAGAATAATATCCTTTAATCATTTTTTTACTATCATTTTAAGCAAATCATTAATAAAAAAATAAACTATACTTTGAAAAATCTGTCCAGAATATGATTTCTCCTATTTACAAAAACTTGAAAAGATAAAGACTTTTCTCATTTACTTATGAAAATTGCCGAGTTATAAATCAAATTGTTAATTTCATGAAAGAGGGAATTTAACAACATTTTAACTCCAAAAAATTAACTTTTTGCCAGCTATCTCTTAATAAACATTAAATTAAATTTAGATTATGCTCCAAATACAAGCACTTATTTGATTTTATTCATCTGTTTAATGCTGAATATATTTATGACTATTATGGAATTCCTAAGATCATATTACAAATCTCTTTCTACCTGTTAGTTTCTACAAATATTCTTGAACTAAGCATATTTGAGAATGACTATTGGAAATTATTTTATAAATTTAATAATATATATTTTTTATTTAATTTTCATATCTTCTTCATATCATAACAAATAATGTTGATTTTTTCCTTACTAATTTCGTCTACAATTGTATCTATATTGATATCATTTGATTCCAGCCCAAAAGCATGAAAAGCTATGTCAGATTCATGAGGAAATGGTCCTATGTAAAGGCTTCCTTAAACTAATTAGTTCTCCTTAATAGTCTTAATTGATGAATTTACTACTGCCCGCCAAGCCATCCTTTAATTTGCATTACAAATAATAACTATATTTTAAACTTTATCAGGCACATTTGAAAACTCTACTTGTGGATTCACTCCAGGTGATATTAATATACCATTTCTTTCGATACTTTTATTTTTAGGATTAAAGGAAACTGCCATTTTAAATTTTAAACAATTATCCATGCCAACAGATGTTAATTAACTTGCCACACCTCCTATGATCCCTCCAATTATTGCTCCACCTATCACTCCAGGTGGACCAAATGGAGCTCCAATCATACCTCCAATACTTGAAGCACCAGTCAGACATGCTATGCCTAGTCCTGTTTATACAACTTATTTTCCTAAACTGATTGCTTTTTCTATATTAGAAGCTCTTTCATCAAATATAGTTTTCGTTACTTAACAAATTAGTCCAACTCCTGCTAAAGGTAAACGACTTTATGGAAATACAGAAGAAATACACAAAAAAGTACCACTTAAACCCAGTTATTATAAGCTAACTTAACCGTAAAAAGCATCAACTATTGTAGCTCCAATAAGTTAACCAGCTGCTTCAGCACCTATTATTTGTTTTTAAGTGTATTTTGGTTAAAAGTTCTTAAATTTGTCAAGGTTGTAGTTGCTATTTCCAAGGTTACCCTTAATTGATTTTTAAATATCAGCAACTTTCAAATTTTGTATTTCTAGAGCAGGTCCTTAAGGTTTCCATTAATCTGTATAGCCTGTTGAAGCTGCCCCAACACATTTTTTTACTAAGGTTGGGATCTTTTCAGAAATAAACAACAAAAATTTATTATTGTCATGCAATGTCAATTCATACGCCATTGTATCAGTTTAAGCATATTTTAGAATTTATATCTATTTAATGTCTTATTTATGTATTTCCCACTTAGGATAATTTTGAGTTTTTTGAGTTAATGAATTGATTTTAATGTCTTTGAATTAATAATTAAACGTTGAATAAGTGTATTTAGAATAGTAATCAATCCATATATTTTTCAACTAAATTTTATAATCCTCAATATTAAATATTTTTTGTATTATTTTTAGAAATTAATCAATAAGAAGATCTGAAACATCTGTGATAAACTTACTCAACCTTTTTAAAAAACTGTTTTCTAAGATAAAGGCAAAGTTTATTTCTTCATTACAAGCATCTAATAATTAATTGAGGTTCATTTTATAATTATCATAATCATTATAAAACATCCTAAGCAAAGACAAAAACCTATCAAAATACTAATTTAAATTAAGTTTCAATTAAACTCTTAGGTCCCCAACCTCTTATGGAAATTACATGATATTTTTAATGATAAAGTCAACTCTTTTTTAATAAAAAGAACAAATCGTTTTAAGTTTTGGTTTAAGATCCATCTCAATTTTATTGGTCCAATACTTTTATCTTTTAGAGCTATCTAAAGACATTGAAAAATTATTATCAGCTTGCTCGATTTTAACATACTAATAGCCGTTTTTGCTGTAAATATCTACAACTTTAAATTCAAATTAAGGAAACAAGATTACTTCACCCTCATTTGGAAATTCAGAGTTATAATCTTTAAGTTAAAAGTAGGGATGAGGATTTTATTAATTTAATGTTATTTCAAATAATATTTTGTAAGGTTTTGTACAAAATCTTTTTGCTACCTCCTCTTTGGTAGAAGTACTAGCTAAAGTATTCCAAAAAATACTTTATTTCTTCTTATAGCTTTACTGTAGGTCTTGCATAATATTGTTATAAATTTCTAATTCCTAAAAGCTTATTCCTCTATATAGTTTATTTTCAGGCAATTGCTTTAACTGTAATTAGGAATAGCCTTAAAACAATACACACATAATTTATTCTAATTTTTCAAAATTAGACTCTGCAAAATTCTTATTTAACTCTTGATAAATTTCATTTCTTGAATAATAGTATATAAATTTCTCTAAAATACTAAATTTTCCTTGATTTTCCTTTTTTTTCTCCTCTTCTTTTTTTTACATGTCAACCTGACAGATTTTGAAGATATCTTATGATATAAATTATTAAATTTCCTTATTCATTAATTCCTCATTAGGCTATTAGTTTTTTTCTAATTTTTTATTAATCAACAGAAATCTGAAACTTGTAGCCTCAAATTAATGATAGTATTGAATCTATTTTAGAGCCTTTTAACCAAATGATTAGTGTAAATATTCTTTAGCATTTAAGAATTCTTCATTTAAACTCACTATTTCCTCCACTTCTTCAATTCCAGAATCAACAAGAACTAATAAATCGTTTTTACTTAAAAACTATTATAAATGTCTTTTAGATTATCCACAAAAGACAATTAAGTTATCGTTTAAGTGCTCCTTCTCTTCATAGATAAATTAACCAGATATAATTATAATGAATTTATCATCTTACTTTTAATTTTTCAAAATTTTCAAGGCTTCCGGAGTCGAGTCCAAAAAAGAACAATCTTGAATTTTATTCTTAAGTCTTTTTTGGAAAAAAGAGTTTTCTTAATTATTGATTTGTTTATCAATCCACAATAATTTACAATTATTTTACATAAGTTTCTATCATACTTAATTTTGAGTTTAAAACTCATTTTAATAGAATTCCAAATATATTAGATTTTTTTGAATTTATTAGTAGAATACGTGTTTGCTTAACTATAAACATTTGGGGTTTCACCAGTCCCTAGTAATATCACTACAAAAACAATTTTGATAGCAATTAAGTTATAATCAACAAAATATTGCTAACATAATTCTAACATTAAATTGAAGAAAATTATTAAACCAAAGTAAAATATAATAATTTTTAATTATTATATAATATAATAGTAGTAATTAATAATATTAAAGATTACAATAAAAATGGTTCTGCCTGAAGATTTATGATTAACTATTTTATTTATTTATTAATGAAACTAATCAAAAGTTCAGTTTAATATGCTTCTATAATAAGAGTATGTCCTCTTTAAGTAAATGGCGCAAGCAAAATTTGAAATATTCTTAGTCATTTTTTTATAAATTTGTGAAAAACTCTTAAAGAGTATTCTAGGATATTTAGATGTGATATTACCACAAGATTTATGTTTAAACATGGATCTTTCAAATAAGTTAAATCTTCTTCAGTTGTTTCATCACATTCTTCTCCTACTTCTTGATTAAAATCTAAGAATTCACTCATGTACAATGTTGATCCTGTCTCTAAATCTGCTAATCCTTTGTCTTTCTTTTCTTTTGGATCCAAGGACTAAGCTTGATAGATGTCTAAAAAATACAGCAAATCTATCTGCAATGTCTTAATCTTCATCATCTTTAATTTTTTCTAAATCCACATCAACTTAATCTTGGTACTTTTTGTCATTGAAATCGTCATCATCATTGTCCACTTCCAAACGATCATCTTCTTATTATTGATTGACATTATCCTATTTGGAAGGTACAATTTCATTATCTAGACATCGTATCAACAAAGATAAGATTTTGAACGGTGCATATACATCTAATATAATATTGTATACTATTACCACTATTGATATTCTGATGACTAGGATTGTACCCTATAACTAATAGGTTCTCTAGGGTTTTATCTTTAACTAAGAACAATTTCATTAGAGCTGAAAATGTAGCATTTTTAGTTCCCTTCCCTCTAAACAGAGGTTGTTATAATAACCACTTATCAATCAACACTTTCAGAGCCATTCTGTTGTCAATACTCCAAGAAGTCAAAAAAGCTATTGACTCTTTTGGTTTTTCGATTATCATTCTAGCATATACGAGAACTAAGGATTAGACTGTAGATGGCATTCTAGATCTGTAAATTTTAAACACAACTGCCTTTAATAGATTCAGATCAGGATTTCCATCTAAGAGATTGTTGATTGTAATCATAACTAAATTGCCTGCAAATAGTGAGGCTGATTCATTTGCTGAATTTTAAGGAACTTCCAATAATTTTAAGTTGACCTTCATAACATCTTAAACCAAATTCCTATATTCATATGAACTTAAAGATTACATCTTCAATATTTATCCTGTCTCAATTATAATGAAGTTCTTGAGACATTAACTAGTATGAACTTGCAATTGTGGATCTTCATTTATCAGAATTAAATTAACCATAGAAGGCAATAAATTAATAAAAGCTTCTTGTGCTTTACTATCTGAACAGAATTTGATGAATGTTGAGGTAATGCTCATAATGGCACTCATCAACGATATATCACTTTACTTGATCTTGCTTTTATCTTATATTTTGTGGACATCTTCATAAAATACCTAGAAACAATCCAAAATGAATGGACAAAACACCTTAAATAAAAAGTTATGACTACTTCAAAAATGTGAGGGTAAGCTTCTTTGCATTAACATATTCTCACTATTAATTCATTTAATGGTTTGATGAAGCATTACTCTGAATGGAATACACTGAAAAACTATAATAAGACTTTTGATCCATTTTTAGCTAGAGTTGTAGCTAAAGTAGGTGAAAACTTAACTAAATGGATTGTAGATTCTAAAATAGAAATCATTTAGTCTTGATTTGCCTCTTAAAGTACATTAAGCACTGATTCCATAAATTCTTACTAATATTCAAAAGGAATGCTGTATTTGTGAATTTTCGATGCATAACTAATTTCAATTAAGAATCTCTTACTTTCCCAATGCTTTGACTGAAATGATGCGAAGAGTAATAGGGTATTTTGAATCCAAATAGTGTATGACAGATTCAAAAAGGGGCACTATCAATTCTTTGAATTAGTGACTAATCAAATCCGAATATCTGGTTGTGCTCCATATTGCTCGAGCTTATAAACTATATGAATCTATTGATATGAATCTTAATTTGTACTCTATTTCTCCAATTCATACAATATATTTTATATACACTTTTTGATATCGAAAGTGCTTTGATGTTTTTATTGAAACACAATTATGTCCTCTGAGAAACTGCCCAATAATAGATAACCGATTTCTTTCCGTTTTTAGATGAATGACTTTAGATAATGATTATTATTGATGGTTAGGATGGATCCTTTCATAAATTGCATAACACTATCTTGATCAAAATCCTTAGTTTATTGTCCCTTCAATTCTTGGAAATTCAATTTAGATATAATGGATTATGCCAAATCTAGGAATTCCTTCTCATCCCGATTGAGTATTAACTTTTCTCCCACTATTAGTATTTGTTGAATAAATGAATCCCCATACTTCTCGATCATATCATTAATCAATCTCAAAGCCAAAGTTCTAACACTTTTTTAAAGTAGTTCCTCCTCATCATTCAATATGAAGTAACTGGGATCTTTGATCCATTGTTTTTCTTATTCTTTGGTGGCAGTCAAAAATGTTGAAAGAGTATTCAATAAAGGGAATGTTCCAAATTTGATCAAATTATAAAGAGCTGGTTTTGTAACTAATATGGTAATCAACTCTATAGAATATGCACACAATCCTTCAATATGATTCTCGTAATCATCATCTTCATTAAGGTACTTGTATTCAATATCTAATAATAATCACACATCTAAATTACCATTTCTTAAATTTATTATTCTCTAATTACTAAAAGGTAATTCTTTTGTTTCTTCAATAAACAAACCGTCGATGTGTTCCACATCTATCTAATACACGATGTGGCCAATATATAATTGTGTTATGGAATTGAAGAACTTCCAAATTGGAATTAAAGATAGAGCCAAGGATTTCCTACTATAAAATCCGAAATCCCTGAAAATAATGATCAAGATCTTTAAAACCAACTTCTTTATGAAGATGTGTGATCTTGGGGAGGTTTGTAAGGCTGATAAAAACAATGACTATAAAGTTGTATGTATATATTTGATACCATCCATATTTGGAATGTATTGTCCAAACATTTATTGACTAGGGAGTTGTCTGTTCCATCAGCAAAAGAAATTGATCTCAATATTAGGTACACCATCAATAGTATTTTCTCTCTGAGCATCTCATTTAATTCTGGCTATGCAAATATGCCAAATCCCTTTTCAAGCACTGAAGGCACTATCTCTTTTAATAAATTTTGATGCTCTCCATTCGTCTCACTCAATTTGCCAAACAATTATAGGAACAGTTCTAAACTAGATTCAACTGCATTTATATCATCCATCCAATTTAAAAGTTCCATCAATGGACTTGGCCAAATGTGACTCGGATCTAATACAATTATGGATACTATTATTGAAGACTTAAAAGTATTAATTATAGATTACAATCAATTCTATGATAGGCATGTTTGAGACATTCATAACTAACCCATTTAAAAGAAGTTCACGTATTATTTTACGAGATGGTTATATCGATTCCCATTATTCGATCAAAATATTCCTAAGCAATACTCCAATATTGATTCTTATTTCAACTGGATAATCAGGAGATACTAAGATTTTTGTGCTCTCCACCATAAAATTGGAATAAGGAGTGTGCAAGATGTCGTATGCTTTCTCCAAATTTTCAAGTGCTGAGGCATAAATCTATAACGTGATTTCAGGCGTAGCTTCTGCCATTTTAAATTTTTTTTGTATTTTTTATTTTATATAATATTTATTCAAATTCTATCCTCTAACAGTTTATTTCTCCATTTTATCTATTCTCGGATTAATTGAATACAAAATTAATGTTCTAAATTCAAATTTCTACAATACTTAAAATTTTGTTAGATAATCAACAATTCCCATTTTTTGAATGCTCCAATATTCTTTATTATTTAACTATGCAATAAATTTAAATTATTGAATGATTGAACATTTAAATACCTCCTCAGTCTGCGCATTCCCTTATATTGAAATAATTTGCTATTAATCTTATCTAAGACATTGACTAAATCAACTTACCTGTTGGATATTACTGGATCGACAGCCAACCATTTACAAGATTACTTAACTGCCACTTCATCCTTGAATTAAATTTGTTATTTATTAGGTATGAGAGTCTTGTTGTTTAGAAATGAAAATTTAAATTAACCTCGTTGTAAATTTTATAAAATATCCTCAATTTCATTAGATTTATATTTATAAAGTAATAATCCATTTTAATAGGTTTATAATAGAGAATTGGTTTTGAAGAGTTCAATGGCTTTTGGATCTCCTTGAGCAGCATATTGATTAAAGGCATCTTCTAGGTTGAGGATCTGTAGAGTGTACAGATACTCTTTATCAAAGTAGAGCAATTTGTTTTTAGCAAAATAGATCTGTTGAGAGATCAATTCAATATTAGTAAGAATGGACATGTCATCGATGAAAATGATGGTGCATGTGTTTTGATTTATGTTGTAAATATAATTATTTACTATATTAATCTAATTAAATTTGAGACCTGCAAATTTATAAGATGACTACACTTCTCCTGTCATTTTAGCTTTCCATAAAATACCATTTGGCCTACCACAAAACAAGAAGGACTAATAAAATGCGCATCCAAATTTTTTATTTTTTTCTGTGTTTCCAACTTTGATCAAGCTCCTGGTCTTGTCATCAAAAATGTAATAGTATGAGGATTCAATAGCCACTTTTGGATAACTAATAGCAAAGCTGTCAATTTTCATATTGTTCAAAATGGTGTATTGTTCTTGAGTATTGGTATTGTGCAATAGAAACTAATCAGTCAACTGAATGAAGATTAAGTTGTTGATAACGAATGCATCAAGTATGTTGGGACTTAAATACACTATGTTTCCATCTCTTTCAAGTATGCCATCTGATGTCAATATGTATTGGATGGACAAAACCTTCAAATAGGGCACTTCAATGGGCAATATGTTATCATTATGATGGATGGAAGAGTATGTTACAAGTGTTTATTCGTTGAGGATTTGTGTGAGGTGGATATTTAGTTTATTCTTCAGAATACACACTTCTTGAGTCTTCATTAATTAATTAATCAAATTTATTGGAGTGCATTTTGATGATCAATGGAGTCTTACACTATGTGAGAAAGTAAATAATTAATATTTTAATAAATGAATTTATTTGTACTTTTTCTATTCTGCGTCATATTTCATAATGTCATTAGCTTGATGCCTATGCCTAAAGCTATATAGAAGGGAGAGTAAGTTGTCAAAATTGAGAATAAATGCTCTCTTCGATATCAAGCAACTGAGGATCAATATCCAGATTTCATTTTGGAATTACTTGAACATTTTCATACCTTGATGACTCCGAAGCAATGCAATTTTAAATAATCATTTGGGTTTTCCAATGACTTGGGAGTCATGAAGGTCTTCATGCAAATAGAATCCTTTGAATAATTGTATGGAGTTGAAACAACTAATTAAGAATCATATAGATTAGATATTGATAATGAATTGAATGTTTATATTTAAGTGAATAATCATTGGGGTTTGGTCAGGGCTTTAAACACCTTAAATTAATTAAGTGAGAAAGGAGAGATACATGATCTTCCCTTAACAATAGAGGACGAGCCGACTTATAGTTACAGAGGGATTTTGATTGATAGTGCTAGACATTTTCTATCAGTACAATTGATAGAGAGAACAATTGATTCCTTAGTCATGAATTCAATGAACACAGTCCATTGGCATATAACTGATGATGAGAGTTTCCCATTACTTTTAACAGAGTACCCAGGAATTACACATTCAACCAAATATTCAGAGAATTCATACTACACAATAAATGACACTACAAGAATAGTTGAATATGCTTCAAAGAGAGGAGTTTAAATAATTCCTAGTTTCGATAGTCCTGGACATTCAATGAGTTGGGGAATGACTAAAGAATTAGCTGATATTATGATGATGTGTGGAAGTACTATAAAATAATATGGTGTACTTGATCCAACATTAGAGAAGACTTATCAAGTCCTCGAATCGATATTAAAGGACTTTTATCAAATGTTCAAGAAAGTCAAGTTTGTTAACTTTGCAGGTGATGAGGTCAGCAAGACTTGTTGGGATCAAAGACCTGAAATTAAAGTATTCATGCAAAACAACAATATTAACGATTATTTTGAATTATAATCCTATTACAGAAGAAGGTAAAAGTAATTATGGAAGGATGTCATTAAAGCAGAACAAGATATCATCTATCTCTATAGAAAAGAAGACAATTTGCCACTTGATAAAGAGGATATTATACATTGGTGGGGAGATACTGATCAATTACCATTTGTTGCTGATAAACCTAATAGAATCATATTGATGGATTATTTCCCATTGTTTATTGATGCAGGCTTTGGAAATGCCTTTGGAAATCCTTACTCTGTTTATCATACATGGAAAGAAATCTATAAATGGACTCCATCCCTTCCAGAAGGATCACTGAATACTATCATAGGCGGTGAAGTTCCATTGTGGGGAGAAACAAATAATTAAAATACACATTTCAATAAATTATACATGAGAACATCTGTTATTGCAGAAACGTATTGAAATATTATATTTAATAGACTTTGGAATCCAAAAGTAAAAGAAACTGAGAAATTTGCTTCCTTTGTTAAACGCCTTATTCAAATGGAAGATAGAATGACAAAATAAGGTTTTCCTGTTACTCCTGTTACTCATGGGTATTGTAGAAAAAATACAGAACTATGTTTTCCAGTCTTAAGTGAAGAGGAATAGAAAGAGTAAATATAAACTGAATGAATGAATTTATAAATATAATTAATAAATATCAATTTTATTTTCTCAACATTTCAAAACTATGAAAATTCTTAACTGAAATGTGGATTTCAATTCATGATAGCCAACTAAATCTATGGTGATAAAAATTGCACATTTTTTACAAATTATTGCACAAAATGGGCTGATTCTAAGAAAAAATAATAATAAACTATTAATTAAATAGCTGATACCAATATCTGGGCTTTTCAGATGGGTAATCATAATATTTTTGGTTTAACTAAGATTCTAGATATAGTAGTGCATTAATTAATTGAAAATAACCATATTGAATTCTTATTTCAGTCTCTCCTTATTTTAATAGACTCATTAATTATACTTGTTGTCAATTTAAAGTATCAATACATTATTTAGAAATAAGAGGGTTTAAACTTGCTGAATGATCTAAAAGAATTATAAATATTGATCTAATACTTTAAAATGAAAAATATCATCAGATTTAAATAACAAACTATGGAGGAATGAAATTTAGTCATAAGCACAAAAATGCTTTTAAAATAATTATAATGATAACTTATCAGATAATATTTTCATTCAAATTTCCTTCTCTTTTTTTAATATGCAAATTAAATATCAAAAGTGGTTATTTACAACTCATTTCAGATCTAATAAAATTTATGTTAATGTTTGTTTCAAATTTATATGCCAGTTTACTTTACAGTTTGTATATCATAGCTAATTCACGGTACTAAGTTTATTTAACATAATTGAATAACATTAGTTTCGATATTTAGATATCGAATTTATTTTATGACAGAATAATTGTATTATTGGGATTTGAAGAGCAACTCATGTTTGTATTAAATAGAACTAAAGATTTATTCATATTGGATTATCATATTCTATCTATTAACTGATACTATTAAGTATGATATGCTAAAAATAACGGAAAACCTGTTTTGAACCAAAATATTCTGGAAACTCATAATCATTAATAATCTTAAATCAAATTGTTTTAATCAAGACATCAAGACCAAATAATTATCTTTGAAGGGAACGTAATAAGAATGTTCAAGTAAGGATGATTCTTATGATCTTCAAGATCAATTGTTTTAAGATCAAGGTTTACTAAAGAAAATGATAACTATTACTGAATTCTATCAATTATCTAATTTACAATTAATATTATCAAATGTAAATTTATAAATTCAGACTGTTTTTTCACTAAAAATTAAATTAAATTCACTAAGAAATATTTTTAACATCATTATTTATTTAATTGTTTAATTAATTTATCTATTTCAGAATGCCTCGTTCTCCAAAAGAAATTATTTACTCTGAAAAGTATTGCGATGATGAGTTTGAATATAGACATGTAATATTACCCGAGGAAATATACAAAACACTCGAAAAAATCTAAAACTCTTAAAGACTCCATACCGAAAAGGAATGGAGAAGTCTTGGAGTGAAAGGATCCCCTGGTTGGGTTCATTACGATTATTACAAACCAGAACCACATATTCTGATGCTTAGGAAAAAAAGAATTGATTTAATATCTCTATTTCTAAATAAATATATCTATTTAATCCTATGTAATTAACTCAGCTTATTCCTTTAGAGACATCATAGAAAATCACACTTTAAAAAGTAAGTTGATCGCCATTATGTTAAATGAATAAAAATATATATAAATGCTAATTCTAATGTATATAACTAATAATACTTTATATGTTATTATTGAATTTTAAGTATTTCAACTAAAACAAAATATCTAATTAATAGTTTCATTTTTAACCTAAATTAACGTTGTATAAGTAAAATATATAGAATTCAATTATTCTCCATTAATTACGGTTTATATACGTTTCCAATTTTTAAAAGGATATTTATAATAACTTTTTTTCCTTTAAATCCTGAGAAGCGCTAACATCTACAAAGTGTTAAATTTTAATTAAAAAATAAACATTGATTTCAAATCTTTATTTTTATGATGAAATCTAAAACGATTCAAGTTTACTATTTATTTTAGATACAACTTTGTATTTAATTTCTAATTTTGGAATTTATTTGTGAAATCAGCTGATATGCAGTATTACTTACTAATTTATTATTTTTAAAATCAATCATCTTAGCAAAATTAAAAACCATAACTAAATTGTGCAAAGAAGAGCAGCAAATTTAAGTTTACTAATAAATAGTTATCAATTTTCGGATTGTAATAAAAATAAAATCTTTTTGATTGATATGACATAGTACAAATAAAGAGATCATTTATAATAAGATTCAAATCTAATGTTGAATCTTAAGTATAATATTACATTCTTCATTCTGAAATTCAAATCAAATAAAAATGATCAGTTAAATTTTTTATTGATTATTATATAACCAAAATTAAAAATTTAGTTCTAATTAAAATTACTAATTGAAATAAGGTCAAAGCTGTATTTATTTAAATTCCAACTAAAAAAGGCGTTATTTATAATATCTAAATTTAAAGTTTCCTTCAACTTCTCATTTTAGTTTATGATTTAACCAGATTTAAACAAATAAAAATTACTAATTAATCTAATATAAATGAGAATAGCGCTGATCAAAAAAATATTTTAACTAACTAACTTACAAGATCTAAGATTTTTGTTAAGCTGAACTAATAAAAACAGATTTTATTTAATATCCTCTAAAATGACTCTAACAAATTAGCGAAATTTATCTTGAATTAAAAATAATACTCTATTTCAAATATATGTTACCTAACTATAAATATGTATGGTAATAAAAAAAATTGTGAAAAAATGGAATGTAAATGGTTTATGTTGTAATATAGCAAGATTTAAGATTAAAATTAATAAAAAGGTCAAAATGTACTAAAATTTTTAAAATAAAATCTAATAATTTGCGATTAAAATTTTATGATAGAATTACTAATAGAGATTTGAAAATGGATTGAATTTACATGAAACTTTATATCATTGAAACTATAATATAGTAATGTATAAAATTTATAATTTTAAATTCTGATAAGAAGTATCTTTTATGGAGTATTCCTTTATTTTATAATTTTATCACATATTGGCTGAAATACTTCAAGAAATAGTAATGTAATCTATTTTGTAAACCACTACCTTATAAATATGATGAGATCCAAAATTATTTTAATGGTTGAAGCTTATCTTTCAAAAACCAAATTTCTTATTTCTAATCTTAAAATCTTATTATAAGAAACTATTAGTATCAAACCATTTTGACAGTTTCATAATTTAAGAAACTTAACGACTACCTAGGTAAAGATTACTTCGAATTTGATATTCTATGAGATTAAAAATTCTTTTAAATGCCAGTGTTCAAGTTTAAGAATTATTTAATATAATGTCAATATTAATCAACTTTAATTACCTTCATTAATATTATTAAAATATAAGAACCAACTTATAAAAATTATCTTAGAGTATATAAATTGATTAGCCAAATATAAATATGATTATTATTTTCAAGATTCCTAACTTTAATCTATTTCATTATGAAATCAAAAAACTAGAAATAAATTGATATTCATTCCATTTTTGTATTAAGAGAATAAAATTCATTGAATTAGACAATCTAATTAATTATCATGTTTGATTTTCTCAAAGGGATATACCACTCTAATAATTATTTATTTTCTATAAATTAACCCTATAAATAAATTACCATAACTATTTTTTTCAATTATGATATTTTTCTATTACCAAATTAATTAATTTTAATCAAACAGAAATGATTAATAAAGAAAAGAATGAAAAATAGAAATGTATAATTATAAGAATCAAATTCTTTCAAAATTAATGAATGGAGTATCAAATTAAATAGAAACATAAAAATATTAATAATTAATATTATAGATACTAATCAATAGGTACTTTTCTTTTTCAATTGCTTTTTTCTTTTTTTACTAATAAATCCATCATATTCTGATGCTTAGGATTCATCCTAATTGATTTTATAATTCCAGGAATCCTCATTCAATAGATTTATAGAAACTTCTAGTTATTAATTAAGCGATTCTTCGAATTTAACTTCAAATTATGGAGTTTAAAACCATTGATAATCATCTTGGCAAATGGCACTCGTTTAACAATGTAAATTATTTTCTTCAGATTTTATTGAGGTAGGGATTTGAGATTAATTAAGATTTAATTAACTTGAAGTATTTTCAAAATTGTTTTAGTTGGTTTCAGCTATTCTTTTTTCCTACATTTCTAAGAACTTTTATTTTTAAAGTGTGTTTAACATTCCTTTCTTATATAAAATTTCATTAACTAAGTATTTGATATCATAATTTCTGATGAACTCATCTTACCAAGCCTTTGAAGCTTTAAAGTATTTATCATTAAATAAAGATAATGCTTAGTCTTTTAATTAAGTTCTCCTCACTCTTTTACCTTATTTAGCACTTTATTCAATAATCCAGAAACATAATTTTTATTCAGCTTCTAAATTGAGTTTTTTCCTTCCACACCCTGGTTTTCGATTTATACCTTCATTCTACCATCTTCTAAGATTTTTTATTGATGTATTATATTATGCACTTAGCGTAGAGAGTGTATCAATAGTGTTATTATATTACAAAACCTTCATTATTTTTTACTTATCTTCGAAACTGATTATTTTGTATTTTTTTGATGTTTGCTCTAATTTAGTGTTCTTCTAATTGTTTTCTGTCGTAGTCATCCAAATATTTATATTATTTATGATTAACCGCTCATAGTTTTGATTCCTAAATTGCATCAAAAAAGCATGGGAATATTTATATCTAATTCTAATCAATTTAAAGGGACGCTCATGAATGTGATAATAATTTAAGGAAATATGTTCTTAATCCTATTGGTAGTGTCAGTTAGTAGCGAAAAGGGATTAATCGTTCATTTTTTGAACAAGATTGATTTACAAGCTTCTTATTTTAATAAATATTTTAATAGATGTAAAATGTTGGAAAATACTGCAATGAAACATAACAAGATAATTATGGATTATGATGTTATACATATGTTAAAGTATTGAAAATTCACCTTTTATAAAATTGTTTATCATGTGATATTATGTATTTATGTAGTTGTATGATGTATGAATGTGTAATTTTATGATGGTACTTTAAAATGTGGATTTTAAAGAAATTTTATTTTATTTATTAATTTTGTGAATCATTTTATTAATGATTAATATAAAATCAAGTTTTTATTTTGTAATTTTTAGTTAATAAATAATATACATTATTTTATTTATATAATTTTATAAATGAGATATGCTAGTGAGTGCTTAATTTTATTATTATGAAAACTAAGATATAATGCTCTTTTTAATGCTAAATTTAATCAGGTTTATGGAAACATTGAATATAATATGTATAGTAAGGGATATTGAAAGAATTTTAATTGGATGTTAAGTGTAGAATAACAAATATAACCAACCATGTCCTAAATCTCTAAGAAGTAAATTTTATATGTATTGTTAGCTAAGGAAAGTACTATAATTAAGCATTCAGAGGCATTTAGTATTGGAGAATCAAGAACACTAGATAAAATAGAAAATTTAGAATTTTCAGTTCTTCGATATCCTTAAACTCAACTATTTCAAACTCCAAATGCTTAGATGATGCAAAGTTTTTCTAATTTCCTATTTAGTGACCAATAAAAATCGATTGCTGATCAAAGAAATACTACATTAATTTTTGCCTCAAAGTAATGCGTATTAAGTTATTCATTTGAAAAGTGTAGCTATTGAAGGAATGAGAATTATTTGTGAGATTGATATTTAATGCAGAAACATTTTATCAATTAAGAGATTAGGTAAGATTCTGTATATTTTAAAAAACACAATTAACCACTTCGAAAAGAATGGATAACAATCCAAATGAGATATATTGGATCAAAGGGAGATTTTAATATTGCTTTAAAGATGGGATCAGTAAAATGATGTGAAAATTAATTGATGAGGTTAAATCACTTTTGAATAATAAAACAGAAGATGAGTAATAAATAAATATTGAGAGATTGAGATTTCAACCAGATGAACTGATATAACTTGATAGGAAGTTAGGGAAAGGATATTTAATTCATCAGAATACTTGGATCCTTATATAGTTTGTGGAAGATTTGCTAAATTGATAGAGATATATTTTAGGAGTTCTGATAAATGATTCGTATGTTTGTCCATAATTGATTGATTATTAATTTATTATTTTATAAGCAGATCTCATGGAACAACTGCTAGAACGATATGAGGAATTAAAGAAACGGAACATTCAGAAAAATTAGAGCATGATAAATTAATAACTCATTTGCTCTATATAGAAAATATCTCAAGCTAAAATAGAAAAGAGAATCACCCTTGTCTAAGATGTAATAAATATAATAATGAAGCTCGGCTTATTAAGGAAATAGAGAGAACCTTTAGGAAGTAGCTATTCGAATTGTTAAAGTTTAGTCAAAGATATTGATATGCATATCAATTCCATTATGTTTGAAATAGATAAACTAGAATAATTAAAATAGAAATCCCAAAGATTCTTACGACTTCAAAGTTAACCGAAAATAAAACCAGACAAAGCATCAACTGATGTCATGGCTTAGACAGGAGGACTGCTATCAAGTACCAGCGATGGTTAAACAAGAATGTATCATAGATGATGAAAAAGAGTTTTAAAATTTTAGATATGAAATAGATACTAAATTAAAGAAGGCTGAAATGAACTTTGAAGAATTTTAATAATTGTAATATCGAATATTGAAGAACAATATGAAGGGAATTCACAAAGACTTTAATAACATAAAGCCAGGGAGTTATAAAATTAAATGCAAAGATAAGTTACTTTGGAAGAAAAGATGTCAAAAAAGAATAACAATTGCAAAAATAAATGTCTTTGTTAAAAGATTTCCATGAGTTATCAAAACAATAGAAGGAAGAACATTTCTTAAAGATTTTGAATAAATCAATGGGAGTCTTAGATGACGAGGATAAATTTAATTAAATTTAAAATTCAAGTATTTTGGGATATGTAGAGAAGGGAGAAATTTTAAAATAAAGAGAAAAAAAGCTTGCTTGTATGGAGAAATATAATAAAGTATTTGAGGAGTATTAGAATAAAATCAATAAGGAGAAAGAGGATAAAATTCAGTCATATTAGATTGTACTTATTTAATTAATAGAGAATAGAATAAAGCTATTGAGGATGTAGCTGAGAATAATTAACTAAATATCTATTTGAAAGAAAATTTCAGAATTAACCTGAAACATAAAGATTGAGAGATAGATGAACTAAAATATTTTAGAAAGAGAAGGTTGGGGAAAATTTGATCAAAAATTCAGAAATCAATTAAAGATTAAATCAATCTAAAAAGAGAATGATGGAGGAAGAGTAAAAGTAAAGGAAGTTAATGATAGAGTGATTAATTTAATGATATCATAAGAATGATGAACGATTGAACATAAGGGAAAGACAGAAAATATGAAAAAGTTAGAGATCGAAAAAGAACAGGGAGAGAAGAAATGAAAAAGCTTAAGCATTCTAAGGTTTGATTAAATATATTGTTAAGAAAAATTAATAATATTTGATTATTTATTTTTGAATTTAATGAATAACCAACTACACAATCTCAATTGTAAATTTTGCAAGATTAATCAGAACAAGTTTATCTAGAAAGAAATACATGAGAAGTATTTTGATAGATATGAAATTATAGATATTTTGAGTAGTTCAATTTTTATTTTGCCAAGCCCATAACAGAAATATTAGCTAATGTTCCTATAGATCATGTCATTCTATTTAAAGACCAACTGTATTTACATGATGAAAATGAATATATGAAGCGATTTTATTAAAGAGAGGAACAGGATCCAAGAATTAAATTACTTAGCGATTTTTACTATGAGTAAAATAAAGTAACTCATATATGTTGATTAATACTTTTAAGGTCCCATAGCCCAATTTATATAAAGTCAATGCTCATAAGTTCATGGAGAAGAGAATAAATAAATTGTTAAAATTACAATAAAAAGCATAAAATAGTTAGAATCAACAACCAATTACTAAAAAAATGATTCCTGATCATATTTTTAGTGAAAACTACGTTGAATCTGTATCTGAGTAGTATCGACATACTTATTTAGTTCCTATCCCAAGGAACAAATATCATGGGACAGCAAATCGCATAACATCTATGAGATTTCATAAAGTGTAGCATAGTAGTCACAACCAAAAAACAAACCTTCTGCATAATTACCTATTCTTAACATATCTGGTGATCAAAATAAACTATTTAACTGTTAAAATGACTAAGATATAGAAAATATCATTTGTGAAGTCAACACACAAACATCTCGTTAGTTATCATCAATTACCAAAATACCATTCAAAAAGAAATCTCCAACAAGTGCAACAAAAAAGAAAAATTAATCAATTCAATAGCCTTAGTAACCTAAAGTTCCTATTCCACCATTGAAACTCCAAGAAAGTGCTAAATCATCAACAACCACAGCTCCAAACAATAAGTCAACAAGCATTTAATCTTTAATGAAAAAATATGATTAAATATTGTAAAAACGTTTTTAAGTGAAGGAAATATTAACAGAACGTAACGAAACCCGTTGCGCTGCTGGTTTTGGTTCTAATTGTGGTATTGGTACAAATAGAGGAGAAGGGGGTTCATCAAAAAAATAAATTACAGATGAAATGCTACTCAAATTAATATCAAACATGAAGAAGTCAAAAAATAAATCTGACAACTATTAATTTCATGCCTCCTACAAAAGCGTAGTGTCTCATCCTTAAACTGGTCCAGCTTAATCATGCACATTTGAAAAAGAAAATGAAAAAAAGAAAAAATACCAAGTTTATTTAGTAAGCTATTTAATTTAATAGGAAGCCAAAATAAATTAAAAAAAACCCTTCTTAGATGTCATCACCGACAACAGTCTAAAAGTAATTTAAGCTAAATTATAATAGCACTTGTTCTCCATCGATGCTTCTTAGATCCCTTTCAAATCCTTCAATGGCTCCTTCTCCAATGAGGAGATTAGAAATTAAAGTTAACTTAAATAAACTTATATAATAATAAGAACAAGAAATAGGATATTGGACTTAAAGATGCAAAGTTCGTTGAAACTCACTCTATCAATTAATTTTAACAATAATTATTTTATATAATTTACCTTCCATACTTCATACTATTCTATTTTAAAAAGTATAAAGATTAATTTCCTTTTATAAAATCTAAAGTATTGAGTTAATTATATAATTAATTTATTCAAATGTAACAATTTAAGGGGTGGAGAATAAGGCTAAATATCACCAATAAATTATGAATATTCTAGCTGAATGATAGATAAATATCAGTCTATTCATTCAAACAAAAAAAATTATTAAATTTATTGAAATACACTATCATTCTTTTGCATACTATTATCTTAAATCCCAACACTCCAAAAATGTATATACTTTTAGATTGAATAATTGATACAAATGAAAATAAGCCTGATTCATTGCTAGATGCCATAATCCATGCCAAAGCCTTATGTAATCTTTATATTCATCCAAACCAAAATAAAATGCCACAAAACCAATAAGTAAGTAAAATAATCCTTTCTGTAGGTAATCCTTATTTACAATTTAACCTTTCTTTGGGTAGAATGTTTATTTGATTATAAACATGATTAAACTTATTAATATTGCAATCACAGTTGCCCATACATTCCATGCATGTGATTCTTATATTATTACAACAGCTATGAAATTAATCCATTGAATAGACTTTCTTGTCTTTCTATCGTTTTGCATTTTAACAATTGAATAATTCCATCTAACTTTTAGATCATTTTGAATACCAATCCACAAATTGATGCAATGTTATTAAGCTGATGCCAATCAACCTCTTTTAATATAATTGGCTCTACACCTATACTTTCAGACAGATGATACATAAATGAGGACACAAACAATAATACAGATAGGAACAATGTATGAGCATTCTTAATTTAGTATGTGTAAATGATTTAGGGGATCATTACTCAATTTGAAACTGCAGTTATTATTACCATTAAAAACATTTCTACTGGAGAATGCAAATATTTATTTGTTTTCCCAGTGTCAATCATAAATAAATTTAAAATTTAATAATCAAAGACTCAACTTATTAAAAATGATAAATATATATTAGAATTATTTATCACTAGGCTTTATAACATATATCTATATATATTGCTCTTACACTAATCATTTGCTAGAATAATTGGAATAAAACTATATACAAATATATTAATTTATAATTAAGAATTACATTTAAAATAGTCAATGTATTCCTAATCGATTTAATCTATTATTAGATTCCAATTTAATAATGTAATTTTGAATCAAGTTTTAATTTATTTTAAAAGAAATATTAAATTATACACTATATGAAAATCAATTATTCAACAATATAGATAACAAATTTCCTGATGGTACACTTATTTTACTATTGAATCCTCCTCCTCCTCCACCTAATAATTGTAAATAAAACGAAAAGTCATTCACTTGATTTTTTTTTTCATCCTGTTATGATTAGGATTAATTATCTGTTTAATTTCTAGGTAATTCTGGTTATCCTTTGGTTTATTTTTATCCTGCGACCTAAATAATGGAGGTTCTCTAGCTTTCTTTTTATAATTAGTTCTATTCTAAATTGATTTAAGTAAATCTAGTATTTCTTTATTAAAAGCTAAATTACTCCTCATCTTTTTATAGTTTAGGGATTTATTATGATGGTTCTTTGAAATCATAAGTCTCAATAGATGTATTTTTATTTGTAATGCTCTAATTTTTTTGGCTGTAGTTAACTTATTATTAACTTAATATATCCAAATTATATTAGTTATAAGGGATTCCTTGATATCCTTGATTATATGTTTAATTTACTTATTAAAAATTATTGACTGAATAAAGAGGTTAATGATTAGATGGGTAAATATTATCAAAGTTTTGATAATTAATTTAGTTTAAATATAATTATTATCCAGGTTGATTTAATATATCGATCTATTAAGCTTAATAATTGAATTAAGACAAATTTTGAACTAAGTTAGGTGTTTAATTAGAAATAATTAAGTCATTATTATAAGGAAAGAAAGCAGATACTTATTCTTCTTAATTATGATTGTAAACATTTTATAACAAATTTGATTATATCTCAAAATTGTGAAAACTTTCTTAACCTATATTATTAATTTCTTATTGGAAAATTTATTATCCAAAATTTTAATCATCTGAGAAATTACATTGATATTTCTCAATCAATTGATTGCAATTAAAATCATCTTCTTACTTCTAATGCTATTGATCTGTATCAATTGAAAAAGTTAAACTATTTTTCTCTTTGTCTATTTATTCAGAACCACTCATTTCATCAATTCTATTGGTATCTGGTAAATCAATTTTCTAATCATCATGATAATTGTTATATTGTTAACTTGCAAATGAAAAATCCTGATTTTATTTGTTTTTCTTAAAACACTCTTTATTTTGAGCATAATCCAGTTAATGAAATGTGCAGGCATCGTCTATGTAATCTTGCTTTTAAAATCTTTCTTATTCCACTTATTCTAATGCCGTCTGAATTCTTTCATTTTGATTAGATTCACACTCTTCTGGATTTTCTTATACATCAACTTTTTAAGGACTTTTAATAACAGCCTCTTTGACATCATTTAATTTCCTTTTCTTATAAGGAGACAAAGTCTTTATTAGAGAATTTGATTCATCATCTATTAATTTTATCAAGTAGTTTTATCTCCTTCTAGCTTTATATTTTTGAACAAGATAATAAACATTCCATCCAAATACTCCTAAAAATGTTACTGCAAAAGGAATCTCCATGATTAATAAAAATAATATTAATTACTTTAAATTTTACCATTTCCAATTCCATTTATGTAGATCCAAAAATTAAGATGAAATAAATCTAAATATTAAATTATCAATTTTCTGATTATCCATTATTTAATTTGTAAATGGTAATATATTATTTTACTTCACGAATCGAAATAACAAGTTTTTACATTAATAGTATATAGAGAGGGTGAAAAAAGTATGCTTGTTAAAACTGTATCAAACTTTGCCTTATAATCTTCAAACTATTAGAAATTATTGTGAAGACTAGTTGAATCAAAATAGTTAAAACTAATTATGATGTTAGTTACAATTCTACCTATTGTTACTTTATATCATTCAACTTATATTAAATTATATTTTCTTAGTGATGTTTCAAACTTATTTTGTTTTATTATTATTGATTTATATTATTATAATAATTGATTGATATAATTTCTATCTCAAATTATTAATAAACTTTAAGATCATGTAATAATGTCGAAAAGATTCAAACTTAAGTAAATGTAATAATGAAATTAGTGGGAAATATTAGTTCTTTCACTAATTGATATCTTTTATGTTTTAATGGATTATAGTATAGCGAACGATATTAATAAGTTAATATCATGTAAGAAATATTAATTCTAGTTTATATATGGCAATATTATAATTTTTATTGATTAATATGCTATTTTGTTACAAATTTAAATTTAGAATGAATTAAATGCAAATTTTAATAGAATTATAAATAGAATTGTATATAGCTCTAAAGTTTTGAGAACAGATATGTATACAATTTGAAAGGGTTAGATGTGTATGATAATTATTGAGGATGGATATATTAATACTTGATGGATTTATTTAATTAATATAGAATACAGAATTAGATCATGTATTAATATTATAGCTTAAATTAATTTGTTCTAAGAGAAATTCTTGATTTCATATAATATAGAACCCTAATGAGAATTCGAATTTTCACTTTTGCAATTCTTTTGTATAATATAGATTGAGTTTTAATTAGAATGCATGAATAGTGAAATGACGTATAGATATGAAAGTTGAAATGTATAAGGTTGTGTATTATAGAGAATACGTTATAATTAATAAAAATTTTGGGGGTGTGTGCAAGATTTAATTGTTTTTATCGATTAATTTGCTCTAGAAAAGGTAAAAGAATTGAAATCGTAATCAATAATATCTTTTATTTATCTGTAAACACATGTCTGAAGAACACCCAGCAGTCGTTATTGATAATGGATCAGGTTAATGCAAAGCCGGTATCGCAGGAGATGATGCTCCAAGATGCTGTTTCCCAGCAGTCGTAGGAAGACCCAAACATCAAGGAATTATGGTTGGTATGGACAGCAAGGAAGCATATGTTGGAGATGAGGCTTAAGCTAAGAGAGGTGTTTTGGCACTTAAGTACCCAATTGATAATGGTATTGTCAATAATTGGGATGGTATAGAATGTGTTTATAAATTATGTAGACATGGAAAGAATTTGGCATCATGCATTCTTCAATGAATTGAGAGTCACACCAGAAGACCACCCAGCTCTTTTGACTGAAGCTCCAATGAATCCAAAGGCAAACAGAGAAAAGATGACATAAATCTTATTCGAAACATTCAACGTGCCATCATTCTACGTTGCTATTCAAGCAGTGCTCTCACTCTATGCTTCAGGAAGAACAACTGGTATCGTTGTTGATTCTGGAGATGGTGTTTCACACACTGTCCCAATCTATGAAGGATATGCCCTTCCACATGCTGTGCTCAGAATTGACTTGGCAGGAAGAGCCTGTACTTAATATTTGGTTAACATTTTAAATGAATTGGGTGTTTCATTCACATCATCAGCTGAAATGGAAATTGTAAGAGACATGAAAGAGAAATTGTGCTATGTTGCCCTTGATTATGAAGAGGAAATGAAGAAATATAAGGAAAGTGCTGCCAACAATAGACCCTATGAATTACCAGATGGAAATGTTGTTGTCATCTAAAACCAAAGATTCAGATGTCCTGAATTACTCTTCAAACCAAACTTCATTGGTCTTGAAGTCGCAGGTATCCATGAATTAACATTCAAATCAATTATGAAATGCGATATTGATGTCAGAAAGGATCTGTAACTATTTTAAATTTATATAATTTTAGTTACGGAAATGTTGTCATGTCAGGAGGTACAACTATGTTCCCAGGAATCCCAGAAAGATTGAGCAAAGAATTGACATCACTTGCACCATCATCCATGAAAATCAAAGTTGTTGCCCCACCTGAAAGAAAATTCTCAGTCTGGATTGGTGGATCAATCTTATCATCATTATCAACATTTTAAGCTATGTGGATCACAAGAAGCGAATACGACGAAAGCGGTCCAACAATTGTGCACAGAAAGTGTTTCTGAGAGATAATAAGTATTAATATCAATATAAATAACATTTTATCAATACTCATTTTGGGTTGTTCATTTTTATTTTGTGGTCAATTATTGCAAACTCTTCCTTACTGCAATCCAACTATGGTGAGTTAAATTAAGATAAAGAAAATCTTTTTCTCCAAGCCAATTAAGCAATTAATTCTACCTTTTGTGATTCGAATTCACTTAAAAATAAAATAAATGGAGTAACAAATACAGCATACCATATATTCCTTCTTCTTACAAATCCTTTGCTAAATACAAAACTTAATATTTTTTTTCTCATTTTTTAAACCTATTATTGCTTATAACTTATATTAAATTAAACTCATTCAATAATCTAAACAAATTATATTATCAATAAAACTATAATCAGCATATTTAGTCCAAAATTGTATGTAAATATTTTGTCTATTCAGTCATAATTATATTAGAAGTCATGCAAGTGTATGGTCTATTTATAATTTTGCTTATTTATCAGGTTAATAATGTTATATGTAAATCATATTCAAAGTTATTATGTTATTCAAATCGATAAGAATATTTTAAATCTTAGCTTTGTTTTTAATCTGAATACGGAATGTTAAAATATTCTATATTCTAGTTAATCTGATCTCATTACACTGATTCAAATAGTGCAATAATTAAGAAGAGAACCAACTGTAGAGAATTACTAATCATATCTATTAATATCAGATTCTATTTGTTTATACAGTTAATTATAAAGAGAAAAACCCAACCTAAAAATTATAATAACTATATTAATTTTCATATGTTATATCATGACATATACACTATTAGGTTAGATTGTGTCAATTAAGATCAATAATGAGGATTAACTAGAATTTTTATCTATTTATATATAAAAACCTAATTATTTAATTTAACTGAATAATACATACAATTAATTTCTATAAATTAACACCTAAAATATTATTTAAAAAAAAATAAATAATATTAAGGATGGATTATTGATATATTCATATTGATCTATATAAAATTATTTAAATTAGGTTATTTAATAAAAATGAGGATAATAAAATATTTACAAATATAATCACAAAATTTAATGTAGATTATTTAAAATCTTAGCAAATTTGGTACATATATCTAATAACCATTCCTAATTCTTTTCCATTAGATTATCAAAATTCTTTCTACCATGAAGCCCAAATATCAATGATTCTTCTTAATCAATATTATCATCAGTTATTATGCTGATATCCTAAGATTTACTGATTTTAATTCTTCGTTAAAAGAGTTCAGTCGATGGTTAATCCAATTATTTTAATTCAGAAAAATAATCTTCATACAATATTTGCAATATCCCCATTATGGCAAGAATAATAAACTTACACTACATTTTATGGTTTATATTTTGATAAGCCATATAATTGGATGATTCAATTAAATTAGATACAAATAATCTGAAAATGAAATATTCGCCTGCAATCATTTTTTCTTAATAGACTCCAATCTTAAGTGTATTTTTTGCATAGTATTTAGTTCTTTTTGCAACAAATAAAGGAGCTTTTATGTTTTAACTTTTAAACAATGATAAAAACAGTGAAGCTTAAATTAATTCTGGAATTTTATCCTTTTCTGTAAATTTTTCCATGTTATTCATAACTTAAATTGTTAATTGCATTAATTAATTCTATCTGCACTATATAGAGCTTTCACTATTTGGATTTTTTGAATTTTCATTTGATTGTTGTATAAATTAAATTGAAGAACATGATTTAATCAATGGGTCTATAATATTAGATATCCATTATTTGATAATAGCTTTACAGATAAGTACATCTTAATTGGAGATTTTTTCAAGACATTTTGAATATTTTGATCGAAGTTGCTTAAGTTGCTAAAGTTTTAGATTTCGTTTTTATCTATTGATATGATATAANATCTTAGCTTTGTTTTTAATCTGAATACGGAATGTTAAAATATTCTATATTCTAGTTAATCTGATCTCATTACACTGATTCAAATAGTGCAATAATTAAGAAGAGAACCAACTGTAGAGAATTACTAATCATATCTATTAATATCAGATTCTATTTGTTTATACAGTTAATTATAAAGAGAAAAACCCAACCTAAAAATTATAATAACTATATTAATTTTCATATGTTATATCATGACATATACACTATTAGGTTAGATTGTGTCAATTAAGATCAATAATGAGGATTAACTAGAATTTTTATCTATTTATATATAAAAACCTAATTATTTAATTTAACTGAATAATACATACAATTAATTTCTATAAATTAACACCTAAAATATTATTTAAAAAAAAATAAATAATATTAAGGATGGATTATTGATATATTCATATTGATCTATATAAAATTATTTAAATTAGGTTATTTAATAAAAATGAGGATAATAAAATATTTACAAATATAATCACAAAATTTAATGTAGATTATTTAAAATCTTAGCAAATTTGGTACATATATCTAATAACCATTCCTAATTCTTTTCCATTAGATTATCAAAATTCTTTCTACCATGAAGCCCAAATATCAATGATTCTTCTTAATCAATATTATCATCAGTTATTATGCTGATATCCTAAGATTTACTGATTTTAATTCTTCGTTAAAAGAGTTCAGTCGATGGTTAATCCAATTATTTTAATTCAGAAAAATAATCTTCATACAATATTTGCAATATCCCCATTATGGCAAGAATAATAAACTTACACTACATTTTATGGTTTATATTTTGATAAGCCATATAATTGGATGATTCAATTAAATTAGATACAAATAATCTGAAAATGAAATATTCGCCTGCAATCATTTTTTCTTAATAGACTCCAATCTTAAGTGTATTTTTTGCATAGTATTTAGTTCTTTTTGCAACAAATAAAGGAGCTTTTATGTTTTAACTTTTAAACAATGATAAAAACAGTGAAGCTTAAATTAATTCTGGAATTTTATCCTTTTCTGTAAATTTTTCCATGTTATTCATAACTTAAATTGTTAATTGCATTAATTAATTCTATCTGCACTATATAGAGCTTTCACTATTTGGATTTTTTGAATTTTCATTTGATTGTTGTATAAATTAAATTGAAGAACATGATTTAATCAATGGGTCTATAATATTAGATATCCATTATTTGATAATAGCTTTACAGATAAGTACATCTTAATTGGAGATTTTTTCAAGACATTTTGAATATTTTGATCGAAGTTGCTTAAGTTGCTAAAGTTTTAGATTTCGTTTTTATCTATTGATATGATATAATATTACTTATAACTTTTACTCCATCTTGTATATGCTAAGATAAATATAAAAAGAACTTTTAACCGAGAAACATTTAGCTGATATCTTCTTGTTCTATGTAGAATTTAATATTATTCTCTTGGTGTGGACTTAACACGCAAATTGGGCAATTATAATTAAGAGGGATCTTCATTATATTTTTAAAATTCTCTTGAATTTCTTGATTGAATTCTACTAGGTCTGTAACTTCTATTTGTATGATAATAAGAAATAGAGTCTGAATAACTATCATTTTTTTATTGGTTCTAATAGTCGTATGATTATGCTCTTTTTGAATCTTATCCATTTTAGTATAGCCCACTTGTAGAAGGCAAATATTCTTAAAATTCTTAATCAAGAAATGTATATTGTTTTGGTTTAATAACTGGCGGTAGATGTGGATATTAGCAAATTTTTATTAGTTTAGATATTTCTTTATGCTTATGTCCTATTTCTCTACTTAACAATTCATTTTGTTATTTTAAACTTAAGTTTTCTAATTCATACATTTTCAATTTTAAGAGTTGATTTTAAGAAAGTCTAATATGTTTTATATGTTTACTCGTTAGTTTATGAAACATGACTATCTATTTGAACATCTTTTTCATACTAGGTTGAATCTAGTTAGATGGCTTTATTTTTTAGTTTCAAAGCATAAGGTTAATGATAATGATCATTTTATCTTGGACTAAAGACTGCATTTTTATCGGTTATATGCAGATTAAACTGTCCCGGTTACAATAATTATAGCATTTTTTTGATGATGTAATAAAAAATTATTAATAAATACAATTAATTGACTAAATTGCCTTAATGTAGCGAATCATATTTAATTGAGAAGGTTCAATATAATTTTATCTAAGATTTTACATAAATTGATATCGAGACAACCTGTTATTGAAACTGAGTATCATGTTTTGATCGATTTAAATAAACCGTTAAATTTATCCAAAGTCAATATAACTTGGATAACATTAGCACCCATTAACCTATAATCAAAGTAGTGTTTATTAAATAATTGAGTTATAGGAGTTAAATAACAATACCATTCTTAGGGCAACGAATTTGGTTAGTTTTTGGTAGGTAGTATTTTTATATTCTAAGTTGATATTGAGCGTATATATTTGGATAAGTACGAACACAAAGTGCCACCAAGCTAAATCCAATTTTAGTCAACTTAAATCCAAACTGAATGCTATATAATTGTATTATTATAATATTGATTAACTCAATTAAGCCTTGCCTTTTAAAGTAAAAAGTTTTTGTAAAATCTTCTTTGATTTAAAAATGCAATTTGAATTCAACCTTCATAACGATAAAGTAGAATTTAACTATTAATTTTTATCATCTTAAGTTGGTGAAAAAATAACAATTTCACGTGAAATTATTTTGAATGGTCTTTAATTCTTTTTAAACTAAATTTACTCTATACCTTAGAAATGGCAATTAAGAAAATTATTTTAATATTTATAATGTGGTATAAATTCAATTATTACCATATTTTAAGAAACCATTTGCTTAGTTTCCTTCCTAAAATTCCCAGACAAATTAACTATAGTTTCGAGAATCTAAACTTAAATTAAAGTAGAATGACTCTCCGTTTTCATATTAACTATACATTCTAATGATGATATAAGTAATGTATTTATTTAGAAATAATGAGAATTTAATAAATGAATGAATTTGATTGATGACATCTTCAAAATTATTTGTTAGGCTTATTTTATACACTTTGAAAAAACATGTTAAATGATGATCAACTTGTAATCTTAGTCTTCTTTTTTGTTTCTTTTTAGCAATTAATTTTGTCATGTATCACTTATTATATCTGATTTGAAATTTGTATTGAAGTTTTAGTTCAAAAGTATTCATACGGTGATTAATTATTAGTGGTTAGAGTATGATTGAGAAAGGGCAAATTCATCTTTCTATAAGAAATATATAGAGGTTTCTTTTTTTATGTATGTAAAATATTACAATAAAAAAACAGCATATAAATATATAGAATCAAATATTATTTTAAGATGCTAGATTATTAACACTATTTCGAAATAAGGTTTAGATTTCGGCATACCATTTTTAATTTACTTTTATTAGGTTTTCGTAGAAATCTAAATTATTCAAACCTAGTATCATAATTTCATTTTAGTCAATATTTTCATCCTCAATGATCTTTAGTTCCTGATTTTTTGTCTAATTAATATTTAATCTTTTCTAAATGATTTTTAATACTTTTGGTTAAAATACTTATAATTCCTTAAAGTAATCCATATAGAGAATTTAGATTAAACTACAAATAGATACTAATTAAAATTTAGATTCAGCTAGGTGATGCTCGTTTATGCATTGTAATTGATTTGAGCTTTTAATAATTTCATCAATTATAAAAGAAAGGAATATATAATCACAAATTATTAGTAACTATTCTTTTGAATTTAGTTTAGTTTTAGTTCTCTTTGCCACAAATAAACTACTTTTCTTATTGATTTACAAAATGTGATTTTAGGCCTAAAGCAATATTTCTTGGTTGAGATATGCTGCTTTGGTCATATGATCCAAATTCTAAAAAAACAATAAAGTCAAATTTATCATCCATTATTTTCGATTTTGGATGAATTTTTAATCATTAGGGTTTTAGTTCTCTTTAAAATTTGAAGAGAACTTGCTCTATTTGATCGTAAATAAAACCTTTTCCATTAATTTTTCATGCCATTTCATTTTAATGTCAACAATTTACTCTTTATTAGAGGATTCGAACCTGGCTCTTAATTCTCTTAAATTTTAAATAGTTTTTAATTGTTTTATTCTCAATTTTTTAATCAATCTAAATATAAAAATGAGTATAAAGCCCCACATTTTAAAAATATTTTTAGATTTTTTTAATTTCTATAAGTCATTTTTACCATATTTAAAAGGCTATTCAACTCTATTTTCAAAGAAATTGATATAATTAGGAATTTATTTACCTTATTTTTTTTACAGTTAATAATGAGAATTCTATGAATCAATATATATTTTAAAATCTAAGATCTCATTGCATTAAAGCATACTCTTTTAAACTTCATTAGGAATTTCTTATTCGATTAAATAAGAATGTGAAAATTGTGGATTTCTATGGTTGAGTGATATTGATCTTAACTTATTACTGGGTTCTTCCTTATCTCCAATATAATTTAATTTGTTTTCAATAGTGATACCTTAATTAATAGGATGTTATAATTATTTCAATTTATTGTGGGGTTTTCTTTCAGTTACATCTAAAATTATAGAATTTCTTTATCCTACAGATAGATCTATTTCTTTTTTATTAACTCTTTTTTATAGTAATAGGCTATTTTTAAAATCTTCATCAAATTGATTCGATTATTATTACTATAATGATCTTCGTTTTTCTTATTCTTTTTGAACACTTCTTTTCATTAATTCATTTTCTATATATTTTGAAAGTTATGGTAATTGATTCTTTTAAATATTTTTCGTATTTTGATCAGGCTTAGAATCTTTCTTAGTATTTCTACTAGGTGGTATTAAAAATTGATGAAACATTTGCAGTTTAATTATATTTAAGTTTTTGTGGAATGCATTTATATAATTTAAGAAATTAAATATTAAATGAATCATTGGGATTAGTAAGTCAATCTAAATTATCACAAATTTCAATTTAAGAATAAATATTTTGTATTGTTTTATCAAATAGTTTTCCTAATAATTTATATAAACTCTCTTTTTTCTTCATCAAATTCTTTACATGTTCTTCTGATTTTAATCCTACAATTATGGTCTCTGATAAACTAATATCCTTAGTGTCTATTAAAATTAATTCCTGATTTTTATCTCCGGAAATATGAAGTTTTCGTTAAAAAAGAACTTTGTCACTAACATCCCCTCTTTAAGGCATATTAACAAAATATTTAATAAAATAAATATGAATGATACTGGCAACTTCTATTATTTTTTTTTTTTATTAAAGATTGTGTTTAAGAGATTAATATTTTAATTTATTTGCTTAATCGAAGAATTACTTCATTATAATGTTGAAATAAACAAATTCACCAGCAATAAGTTAATACTCTGTTTTTGAAAGTGGTGAATTTTAAAATTTTAATCTTCTTGCAAGGAATAATGTCATTTAAGTATTCTAGGTTATCATAGTAGCCCTGGATACTTCTTTAATAATTTCAATTGGAATATATCCTTTTCGGGTTATTAATTCAATATTTTAAAATAGAAATTTGGCGTAGTTCAAGCACCAAAGTTATTCTTAGTCTTAAATCTTCTCACTATCAATTAATTCATCATTAGTTTTATTTTCAGAATTCTTATCCATATAATACAATATTTTTTAAAATGCAGGTGCCGTCCATTCTTGCATTTTTTATATAAAATCCTCATTTAGGTTTCTATCAATTTTAAATGCGGTTTTTAAGCTATTAAAATGTTCTATCTTAGCACGTTAAGCATAATAGTCATCTGATATATGTTAAGCCAATCTTAAATACAACAAAACAAGTCTCCCTATAACTTTGGTAAGACATCTAAATTTGTTTAGAATTTTAAATTTTCTTTAATTCTAACAAAACAAATTTGTAATTCTACTAATCTCTGTTTGATATTACAATTTAAGTGGCATTATTTATTTTCTTTTAGTATATCTTGAGGTTGATAATATGAAATTTTCAGGACTCTATTACTATTTTTCTTGTAGATTATTTCTAATAATTGTAGAAGGATTAATAGTTGACCTAAATCTGACTTTTTCACCATGAGTATAATTATAATCTAAAATTAGATCAAGCACTACCTATTCTTCTGGCTTGCTTCAGTTCATCGTGATCATAACCCATGGTATAGTTAATGTCAGCTTTAATTTTTGAATTTAGCTAAGAATTCTCAGTCGAGAGTTAATCCATATATACATCTAAATTACATTGTATTTAACGAGGGGCTTTGGCTTGCCTAGGACGTATGGGAGAAAGGTTCAGCTTAGGGATATTTTGTTATCTAACAGTCACTGTTTAACATTGATGGGAGTCTTTGTAGTTACGCATAATGTAATCCTAATGGAGTGACAAAGATAATTTTTTTTGATTTTATCTCTACATGATTATTTCTAGTAATTTAAAAAAAAGTATTTGAAATATAATCATAAATCTTAAATTTTCTGCTAGTATATGTTGCGAACTACCTTTTTAAACTATTTCACTAGATTGGAGAACCACCCTCTTCTTTCAAAAATAGATCGTAATTTGTCAAGTTTAAAAGTTCCTTTATAAAACTCTTCCATATCAGTTTGAATGGGAACTAATATCATCCCATATTTATTTCTACCAATTTGCATCTATTAATATTTAAATTCGGTATTCAATGTTTATACTTACGGGATATCAGAAAAAGTCATTATGAATAATTATTGAAGAATTGTGATGAATCCACGAATTAAAAATTAAATATTTTGATCATCTGCATTGAAAACTTTTTTATTTTCAGTTAGTAAGACTAAATTGGGTATAAAATTATTCATAATTACACACTCCGTTGCAATCATAGCCTTTTCAATAGGTTTAATTTTAGAGTATTTGTTTTGTAGATAACTAGTTCTTTTTGTAACAAAAATGTTATAGGTTTATCTATATTCGACAAATTATTCTAAATAGGATTGATATCCAAGTTCTGGTAACAAATTGTTAGGTTATGTCATTACTTCAAGATTGGAAATTAGAAGAGAACATAAATTTAAAAAATTTGTTATAGCCTAATCTTTTTAGAAATCTTCAATATTTCCTTCCTAAAGTCTAAATACATTAATATTACTATAAAATTCCATTATTTAAGAGCTTAATATCTTAAAACAGATAGTACTTTAGTCATTGATATTTAAGTCCATTATTTTATTTTATTTTGGACTAATTTATCCTTAAATTTAAACAATTTAATTAATTTAGAATATAGTTGCTAATTTATTGTCCATTTTTGCTTTAATGGTCTAAACATTATTATTAAAATCAATTACCTAACTAATATAATCATTCTCAACACTGCCCTAATAACAATAAAACTGACTTTAAATTTCTAGCAGTAGAGATACTCTTTGCTTTTGACTTATTTAAATGTTTGAGTTTACATTGGGTTTGAATCTTGTGAGGCACCAATTTATTAGATTTCCTTTTCTTTTGAGATTATGTTTTTTTCAATATCTGAAATATTTTCTTCAATTTCATCATCTTGAAAATCCTTCTCATTGGTTATATCCAAGTTGCTTTTAAAATTTTTATTAATTTAAAAAGAATATTATCGTTTTCTTGGTGAATGATTCAGATAAAATTAATTCTAAGAATAAGTCAATTATCGGGATATTTATTTTTTTTCATGATTTTATTCAAATGATTATTCGTGAAGAAAATTATGTTAAAAACCAAGATTTTCGTCCATAAGCCCTTAAAATTAAAAAGATTATTGTAAATTGACTGAGTTATCCTGTTAGACCGGTATTTTATTATCTATTTATGGTAAAAGTAATTTCGTCATCTAGGACTCATTTAGAACTTTTGTTTAATGTTCTGGAGAATAGGTGTCTGAATTCATTTTTCTAGTTAATTAAACTGAAAGATTCAATCCATTAGATTGATTAGGCAAAATAAAAGATGGCAAAACTAAATCAGGCTCATTTTAATTTATTAATTTTTGTGTCATCTGATCACCTTTAATTAAGCCTCTTTCTGCAGCACTCTAGAAGTTAAATCTCGACCCTATATGTTTATAGTGGTTTTACTTTTCATCAATAATTGCTTTAGAGATTTTAATAAATAAAAATATATTATTTAAAGTTAATTGATATGATCTGTTACTATTTTCAATGGTGAAAATTAAAAACTAATAAATAATTACATCGTTTAAATAATTATGATTTCATCTTAAAATTATACATTATTCAATGATATTATTTTTATAATAACTCAAATTACAAATATGTAAAAACTGACTAATGAATCTAACCCTAATGAATTTATGATAGATGCATAGAGTTCTAAAGCACCAAGTTCTCAGGAATTTGAATTTGAAACGCAGTCTTTCACAAGCAAAGAAGATCTCTTAAATAATTAGAACTTTAAACCATTTATGTAGGAAAGAGATTCAACAGGTAAATTAGTTGGAAAAGACAAGAAGTTACACTTTCTTAAAGGTTAACAAATAGTGTTGTACACATCAGGTTCAAAGAGACTTAAAGTAAAATAAAATTTATTATAATTAGTTTTCGACAACATCTATTTTAGGTCTCAATTCTAGAGCAGTAACAGCAGATGATAGGAGATTTGCCAAAAGAGAACCACTAAAGAATTTTAAATTAAATTTGTAAGCTGATTAGGGCTTCATCAAACAGTTTCGAGAAATCACAAAACATGTCAAACCATCATCCTCAATGAATAGTGGATTTTTAGGACCTCATAGAGATTATTATTATAAAACAGTATTTAGAAAATTCAATTAAACAAGACAAAAACTCCAGGGCCAGGAGTATATTAATCTCTTTATATTACAGCTTCGAATCCAATTGAATTTCCAAAGAGTCCACAAATAAGTAAGCCTGCTGAGCATGTTTGTGGAAAGGACTTTTATGATTTTAACATGGTTCAGAAAAATATTCCTGGGCCTTCTTTTGTAAAAACCTAGAGTCGAGATAGTGCATATTAAAGAGGAATTTTCGCATAAATTGAAATAGAAAAAAGATAAACTTTGAAATAAAAACCAGAAGAGTATGATGAATAAAGGATTGATAGAGAAATAGATTATTTATTGCAGCAATAATAAAAATATGGAAAAATGTGTAAGTCACATAAGAATATAATTAGCATAACCTAATTTAGCTTGGCCAGTTCCATTATAAAAAATAGAATTGCCTGAGAAAGTACATGGATAATGGACTAAAATGCTGTATATATGAATATATAAAATATTAGTGAGCGCTATGGGTTTAAAAAATAAACAGGTGGAAGATTAATAAAAAATACAACTGCTTTATGATTATAATATGTCGAAACAGTATTTATTAATATTTATATATGACTGATAGAAAAGCGTGGAATTAAAAAGTATTATGATATCATTAAATAAATGAATAGGAAGATCTAGCCATTCTTCACTTAGTAAAGCAATATGGGATAAAGAAATGGACAACTGTGGCTGAAAAAATGAAAGAAATATATGGTTTATTTGGTCGATCTGGTAAATAATGCAGAGAAAGATATCATAATCATTTGGACCCAACAATCAATAAAGATCCTTGGAGTGAAAACGAAGAGAAAATAATCTTTTTGGCACATAGGGAACATGGAAACAAATGGGTAATAATTGCAGATTTAAAGATGTTAAGGCAGAGATTGCAAAATTACTTCCAGGTCGAACAGATAATGCAATTAAAAATCATTTTTATTCAACTTTAAGAAGAAGTTTAAGACGCATAAATAAAATGATTGGCGATAAAAACAGTAATCAACGTAAATAAATATTTAGCAAAGAAAAGTGTACCCAATAGATCAAGGACATAAAGCCAGGTGTTTTGTCCAAGATCTTCATCCTAGCTGAAAAAAATCCATGTGAACTTAAGGATGATCATATGAAAAAGTTATGTTTAGCTTGCAAAGGATTATAAGATTCCATACTTGAATTTGCATAATCTAAACAAAAATCATTAATTATCCAATTCAATGAGGAAAAATTCAAATTATTGATAGAGAAAATTATGGACTTTAAGTATTACTCTCAAACACTATATTAAGCGGACTTTATACTAGATAAAGGGAAAATAAATTAAAATCAAGAAAATTGAATTTGAAGAAAAGAAAAAATATAGTTGATGATGATGATGAAGAGGATGACTCATATTCTAGTTTTTATAAAATGGATGACAATAGTGTTTAAATCCCAATAAAGAGATCAATTCGTTAGAGTTCAAGAAAAAAGATTGTAACTATTTCTCACATTATGATATAGAAATTTAATGATGAGAATGATCTTGATATGATTATAAGGACTAAATAGGGTCGAGTTTTTTAAATAATCTACGATAGATTTTAATTTTAATCAGATGAAAATGTATTTATTTGACTTATTAAAAGGAATCTTCATAAAATTGTAGTCTGGAATCCTAAAATTCAATTTAGAGTGTATAGAACTAAATTTCAAGTCAAATAATTCAGAGTACTTCTTAAAAATCAATTTCGAAAGAACATTAAAATGAAACATGTCGAAAGGAGACTATCACTAATAATTCTAGTTTCACACCTATCATTTTGATAAGACCTGTTATTTATAATTAAGACTTTGATCAATATTTAGAAAAGCTAAAATAAGATATAGGTTTAAATTATTCTTATATTTAGATGCAAACTCTTAAAAATATTTTTAAGGAGATGATCTAAATTTAGATATAAATATTGATTTTGCAGAAGCAACTAAAGATTTTACTAAATCATCTAGCTCTAAATTTGGGTACACTCAAAGTGCGTTTAAAAAATACAAGAAAGATCTAGATTTAGATAATTTCTTAGTAACACCAAATAATAATAAATGAAACATTTAATCATGAAATTTCAAAATTATTTCCATGTATTCTAAAAAAAATCTATCAATATTATTATTTATACATTAGAGTTCATTTTATTAAGATTAGTTTCTTATTGTCAACGGATTTTGGATTAAAGGAGATCTCAGAAAATTATTGGCAATCTAATCTAAATTTATTCTCATTGATGATTAATAGCAGTTTTGATTATCTTACTAAGATTATGTTTATTTATTTTATTATTCCAATTTTGCACTGAGTTGATTATTTTTATTTTTCAAATTTAACGATTAAAAATTGAAATCTTAATCTTATACCGATATAGCTTTTTTCGTCTTATTACTAGGTTATTCCTTTCTCTTCTAAATAGGAGAATATTATGATTAGATCAATGGGCTTTTTGAAATTCTTAATTATTTATCTTCAGAAAAATTGCAATTTCCCATTCTTGGAGTTATTGACTATTATATATTGAATACTTTTTCTTTTAAAGTAGCCATTTCTTTCTTCAACTTTTATTATTTACAAGAACCTAATTGTTAAATTCAAAAATACTCGCGATTAGTTTAATCGTTTCAATTGATATATCCTATGTTTTGCTTTTCATAGCTGATATTCCAATTATCACTAAGTATTTGACTAGCTTTTAACTAAGCTTAAGATCATAATCTTTGATAAATGAACTTAATTCTTTAATATTCATTGTTAATTTATATTCTTCTAACAATTAATGAAACCAAATTTTATGAATATCTCAATTCTTTAACTTAGAATTTAATAATTGCTATTTTATTTCATTGGAGGTAAGTTCAGGTCATTAGATCAATTTCTTAAGAATTGATAGTAGAAAATTATTGAATAACTGATGTGTTTTATTATATTTGAACTAACTTAATTTTTTCTTTCTGACAAACAATATAAATGTTAATTATTAACAAGTTATTTAGAAAACAAATTTTAAAAAACACCAGAGATATTGAAAATAATATTATAATAGCTGATTTTTTATTTATGAAATTGATGTTTTATATTTATAATAATCATTTAATTTGATTAATACAAAAGGCTTTAATGAATTGTTCATCTCTAAACAATAAATATTCATGCACAAATTCATCCTTTTATATAAAACTTATTTCTTAACTCTTCCATAATTCATAACTTGATATTAACGATGGTTCTTTATCTATGCTAATCTTAAACACATTTACAAATAATTTGTTTTAATTATCCTCACATTAATATATTGTACTAATCCATATGTAATAATCGTCATTAAGTTTTGAAAGGTTGATTGATTATTTTTTTGTTGTTTAAACATCAAATTATCCATTTAATAATTCTTAGCACTTGAAGGTACTGAAGTAATCTATTTCGTGTTCCTTATGGCAAAATTTATAAAATTTGTCCATTCGATCTTTCATGACTAAAACATATTGATCTTGGATTTCTATTATAAATTTTAATTTAAATTCAGATGGCATCTATATGTTGATTGCAAATAAGTCTCCAGACCCATCAAATAAATGGAATTCTTCATCTGCTACAATCAAAATATGATTAGTATTGTATATTTTTAAGCTTTAAATTTGCTCTACTTTTTTAAATTTTTTTCCAGTATGATATCCATCTGGGTAATTTAAACACTCTAAATATATTGAGTTTTGTAATTTATAAAGTTCAATCAATGTCACTCTATCTAGAAAGGAATAAACATTATAATTAGACTCACAATCTATTTAATATCTAATTATTATTATTATACTGTTTATAGGGTAGACTGGGAATTAAGTGAACGTTTGTGTGCTCTTTGGGATTGAATTGTACTAAACTTCTATTGCCCTAACGAGAAATTAAAGCTAGAATATGATTATCATTTGCTATAATGTTTGACAACACTGCCAATCCCTACCCAATTTAATATGGTTTTTCAGAAATACATTCTCCATTCTTTATTTCGAAATAAAGCAGCTTTTAATTACTCATTGATAATGAAACAGATCCTTTGATACATAAAATTAATACTTAATTTTTATTCAACCTATTGCTCTCCAAAAACGACATACCCATCTTTCATCTAAATGATTTGCTTAATTGAATTAAATGAAGTTAAATCTAGTTGAAATCCTATATATTAATCCATTGTTTAAAATATAAAATAAATTGAATAAGAATCAAAATTATTTAAACCCAAAATTCCTAATCTCTCTAATAAGAAAACCGATTAAATAAATGAGAATAAAACTAAATTATCAAACATAAGGTGATAGTACAAAAAAAAAAGTAAATTATTTTCAGTAAATTTGGATTAACAAATAAATAGAAGGTATTCTTAACTTAATTGTTTTTTTATTTTAAGTTTCTATTTGTTAACCACAACTTTAATTTTTATAATGATTTCTTATTGAGTTGTATAATATGGAAGTGAGATAGAAAGCTTAAAAAAAAATTTTAATTTATAATGAGGAATAAACAAAATGATAGTTGTTAAAATAAAAGATGATTATGCTAATATTGTGACGATTATTATATAATTGATAACACAGCTGATTTGGAGGGAAATAGAAATGATTTAATTTTTAAATTAAGCCTTCAATTTAAGAGACAGTATTGAATGCAGCAAATAGAATTGATTCAGTGAAAATGATTTCACTATAAAGCAAGAGAATTTTTTTCATTTTTTATAGTTTGAATGTGTTAGAATAATAAATTTATCATTAATATTCATTATTTATTTTACAATATTATAATAAATGAATAATGATTATACAAACAACAATGAAAATTTAAACGGAATAAATCTTCAATTTACCTTATTTCAACTATAGATATATGCATCAGAATTGGATTAATTTTTTTTTATTGATAATCCAGCGTTTAATAGAATAGCTGAATTTGATGAAGAGGATGGAATGATGGCAGAGTTGAGATAACCTCGTCGAAGAGAGAGACATTCACCTAGGTAATATTTAGAAAGTAGCATAGGGAAAAATAATAAAACCTTTCAAAATATTATTAAAAGAGCACGGAGCCAATATAAAATGATCATTTGGATTAAGGATAACCACACATCAAAGTTACTTCATTAAGAAATACGAATGTTAATAGTGAATATTTTATTAACGAATTTGGGTAATTATAATAAGGATTTTTATAGACTTATTGGCTCTTTAAAAAATACAAATTCTAAGGATATTTTAATCGGAAGATCTCATCGAAACTAAAATCCAGATCTCATTCCTAATGATATAAGTAGAATTAAAATAATATTTTTGATTAGTGTTACCAGATGATCGTGCAATCTCAAGGATTCATTGTAAAATAGTTTGTAAAGATTACTTCAGAAAAAATTAAATTCTAAGGAGAAAGTATCAATTGGCTCTGAAATACATCAATTTATCAAGATATCTCAAACATAAAATAAGTTAATTTTTAGAGTATTTTTAAATTATAAATAGGGAACCAAAAAATGTTTACATTTAAGATTTAGGAAGTATATATGGTACATATCTGAGAGTGTTCAGATAAGAACCATATTTATTATCTTAAGACAATAAATTTAGTATAGGCAGTGAAACTTATTTTAACATTGTGTTGAATGAGACATATAAAATAAACTCAAAAGAGATAGATTAAGAATTTTACAAGACTTTGAAAGCACTTTCTTGTTTGAAATTTTCATAAAAACATGAAATCCATTTTGGAGATAAATAAAAACCATAAGAGTTCCAGCAATTAGAAGAGGAGGTAACAAATGTGGGGTTTAAAGACCTTTATAATAAATTAAAAGAATATAATGTTCCAATTTTAGGAATTAAATTTTCTGGCTAAGGATTTGATTCAAATAAGCAATAATATATTCTTATAGGGAAATCTAATTAGGATAGTGATGAATTCAGCATAGGAAGAGGAGCAGATAATACGATAAAAATCAACTCCAACACTATTTCTAGAAAATAATGCAGGATTAAATATTCAGCTTAGTAAAAAGGTTTCTATATAATATTGTTAGATATCAATCATGGGTGATATCGGATGGACTATAAGATAGAGATTCAGCCAATGGAACTTGGGTGAGCCTTTAAACAGTCGAGTAATCAGAAAAGAAGAAGGAATCAAATTAAATTTTATTGCAAAATAATTCAGAAATAAAAATAGGGGATTTCTTCTTAAGAGTGGAATTAGTTAAAGGTAGGAACACTAATTTTGGATAATAAATTAAAGAAATGCTGTCTCTTTGATTGATAATTTTATTAATTAAATAAAAAGTGACGCTATTTTGTTATTCATAAAATTATATCTTTTTAATCTCTAAATAAATTTATTTATCATAATAATGAGCAACTTACCCAATTCACATCATCCACCTTAAGCTCCATAATAAAGTGCACCATACTAACCACCATAATTCTAACCTGGATTTGCTCCTTAATATGCTCCTGCTCCAATATCTTATGGTCCACCTCTCACTTCATCACCATTGAGATATTCTCAACCACTTTATTAACCCTCTGTTGTAGCATAACCAGTATATACTCCTCCTGTTGTTTAACAACCTGTCTATGCTCCTCCTGTTGTTTAACAACCAGTCTACACTCAACCAGTTGTTTAATAACCAGTAGTAACACAATCTGTAGTTGCTCAACCAGTTGTCGCATAACCAGTTGTTGCAGCATAACCAATTAAGGGAGAAAGCAGAATTGAATATGTCCCATATGAAAAGACTGTATTAGAATATGAAGAAGTAAGATAAAAAATTCAAGTTCCAAGAGAAAGATATGTGACAGATTATTATGCAGTGGAATATTAGACAGAATATGTTCCATAAGTATTCTAAGAAAAATACACAGGTATTAATAATAATCCTATCCATATTAGAATATGTCCCAGTAGATAGATATTAAGAAAGAGTTGAATATTATCCAGTTGAAAGACAAGTTGTTCATCAACCAGCCTAATAAGTCTAATAAGTTGTAGCTTAGCCAGTTGTTTAATAACCACTCTAAGTTTTTTAACAACCAGTTTAAGTTGTTCCATAATCAGTCGTTTAATAGCCATTGGTTCAATCAATCCCAGTCTAAACTGTTCGTCCACCTGTTTATGCTCCAGGATCATTACCATTGGGTTAAACTGTCTCACCAAGATTGCCTCCTTAAGCTTAAGTATTTTTATTATCATATTTCTTAGACCAAACCTCAAGCCCAATAGCCATAACCAAAACAACCATAATAATAATAGAAAACAAAGAGCTTTTTGGACAGATTATTCGACAGAGATTGATATAGAATATTTAAAAAATACATATATTAGATCAAATTTTATTCTGAATTCTTTCCTCAATAAACCAATTAATTCAATTGTAATCATTTGATTAAATATTTTCTGTAATGAATAAGTATGTTTCTACTTAAAACAATCAAGAACTTAAATAATAAAAGCAACAACCAACAAAAAATTAGCCAAATACTCCCTAACAAAATAATATATAATATGGCCCTGTCTTTTATATATAACCAAATACGTAAAATACAAGAAAATAACAATAGTTTCCCTATGCCAAACGTTTAATAATAACATACAAATGATTATTATAAATCTTGGTTTGTTTATCATCCTGTTATGCCAGATGACCCATTTTTATCTTATCTGTCATATGTTTCTAATATTGTTCAAAAACCGCAATAATAATATCCAGTCAACCCTATAAAAATTGAGAATGATCAAGATATACCATAACCATTAATCTAGAATTAAACAAGTTAAATGAACCTAAACTAAACAATCTAATAACAACAGCTTTCATAACCAAAAAATTAGATTAAAATAAAAAAAATAACTCAACTTTAAAAAGCAGCAGAAATATAACCATGTAATTGTTCTTAAAGTAGTTGTCTTAAAAGATACTGCACATGTTTTCATAGTGGCAGATTGTGCATGGATGAATGCTAATGTAAAGATTGCAAAAATGTAGATTTTTTTTCAGAAGAAAGAAAAGCTGCAATTAATTATGTTTTTAAAAAATGTAACAGAGATAAAAATGTTCCTGCGAACGAATTACTATCATTGTAAATTAGTTATGGGTGTAAATGTAAATCTACAGAATGTTAAAAAAAATATTGCGAATGTTTTAAAAGAGGACATGTTTGTGGAGACTTATGTTCTTGTGAAGACTGTCTAAATATTCCATATAACAGAACTTATTAAGATAAATCGAAAAAGAAGATCAAATTAAAAAAATGATTCACATTTATTTAAATTTCCTTATATATATATTTAATTTTTATTCTGACATTTAAAGAATGATATCAATTCTAATTCTTATTAATTATAAAATATATTATATAAACAAATGATATTTAATTAAAATTTTCTAAAGTTTTAATCAATAAATAATAATTTATATTCTAAAATCAGGATGATCAAAAGATAGCCACCTTTCCCCTCACCTTTTCAATTCCAAAATGATAAAACATCAAGAAATGATACTTCAAAATAAAATTGTAAAATATTATGCTATGTAGTTTATCTAAATGTTACTGCTAGAAATTCTTCAATATCTATCAAAACTGATGCTTCGGTACAAATAAAGATAGTTGATTAAGACAAGTAAAACTTATAAAATGTGGTTAACAAATAGAAATAACGTGATTCATAGGTGTCTTTTGCATCTTAATGTAATTCTAACATAATTAACAATTAAATGAAACAAAGTGAAGTTGATTCTAAACTTTCAAAATACTTTAATTCTATTAATTAAAATTAATACTATAATGATATTAATAATAAAATTAATAATAGCGATTTACATATATCAAGAACTTAATCTAAAGTCTCATTAACTAACAACTAGGAGTTAAAATAGTCAACTATAAAAGGATGTAACACTTTAACAACTATTCTTAAACCAAAAGATATTGAAGATCGTTAGAAAAATCTTACAGAATCCAATTATGCTGAAGCTTATTATAAATAACAATTAACTGATAGAGATATATAATTAAAGAAAATTAAAGAAGAACTTTCTAAATGCTAAAATGAGTTATAAATGGAAAAAGAAAATAGCAAGAGAATTGAGAAGCAATTAGTTCAATAAAGAAAAGAATCCTTTTCATAATGTTAAATAGATTTATAAATTGAAAGATAATAAATAATAAGAATGAAGGAATAACTTTCTAAACTAGATGGAATTCTTAACTAAAAATAGATTGAGATTGATCAGTTATAGAGTAAAAATCACACTTTTCTGCAAGTTATAAGAAATATAGAAGAAATTATCTCTTTAGCCTACTAAAAAGAAGTTAAAATTATGGTTAAATAAATATGAGTTATATGCCCTTTTTATAAAATAATTTGGGTATTCATAAATTAAGATTATCAATTATTATTCCCCTAAATAGAAACTTAAATTGAATAAATACCTTAGTATCCTTTTAATACGAGGACATTATTTTATTAGAGTCATGCATTTTCTTAATTTTTATGAGGGTACGTTTCTTTTCTAGAAGTATATCATTTTCTTATTGTAATTTATATAATTTATCTTAAGCTTTTGATTTAACTCAAAAATAATTTTAATGCCATTTAATTAATTAATCTTTCTTATTTTTTTGACAATCTCTTTTAAATTTCGATTTTCCTAATTCAACATTTATATTTCTACTTATTTTTCATATTTTGTTTTGAATAAAATTTTGAAGGACTTTCAGAAGGCTTTAAATGAGTTCTACTATTAGAATTATTATAGTTATTAACAGTTTGTAATACATTTTACTTTTAAAACAATTATTAAGGGATTCTTTTTTTTTGATATAAAATCAAGGCTTATTATATGAATTTTATCCAGTTGATAATTTTGAGAGATGTTCTTTCAATGAAGGTGCTGATAATTAGGATTCAGTTTATATAGATTTGTTTGATATTAATTTCTATTATAATTTAAGTCGATAGTAGTACTTTATGATCTCAGTAATTCTATATAAAATTAGTTTTATTAACACTTCAACATTATGCCAAACCTTTTTTTTAAAATTCATATTAAAATTATGAATTTATAAGAGAATTACTATATTTAAGAGAAGATTGTTGAGTATTAATCTTTATTAATAATAGCAAAACATAGTGATGGAAAGTTTGAGTTTATTTAAGAATAAAATCTCATTAATATTTATAATTTGATATTTGGATTTAGAATGAAAATCATATTATCAACTGGAATATCTTAGAATACAATAATTAGTTTTATAAGATAAAAAATAATAAAAATTTAATAAATTTTAAGTTAATTTTCATTTTAGTCATCATTATTATATTTTATTTCACTATTAAATATTTAATTTGTTGAAATTAAGTTAATAGTATAATAAATATTTCGATATCTATATAATTAATAACATCATATCATCTAGATTTAAGAATTAAGCCAATTATATAATCAGAGTGGCATTATTTATTTTTTTAATTGTCTAAATATAATCTGAATACTGATTACATTCTTAAAATTAATTCAGAAATAATTCTATGGGTTAAAAGAAAATTGAGGGTCTTATTAATGAGGCATTAAAAATCCTGACCCTGATATACAATTTATGAGAGCAGAGGAACTCACGAATGAGTTGACAATTCATTATGAAAAACAGGAATAGAATGAAAAGAATTAAAATATTATTAATGAATGCTACAATGTATTTTATTAGCATTTATCATCTCAATATAGAGAAATATAAGGTATAGCAATCAATATATTATGTAAGGGAATGCAATTAGATAATTTTAAAGGTTATTTCCATTGATGAGATAGTAAGAGGTGCAATCTATTGCATAAGAATTATTGAAGTCTTCAACTCAAGGTATGAATGATACAAGAGAGAATTATCATATTTGCCTTTAAGAAATTGTGGAAAAGATTCCAATTAAAGTTTAGAGTTTATCTGAGGTTTAAGAAGGTATAATCAAAAGTAAATGTGATCATAAGAATATTAGAATTAAGAAAATTAAAGGAACCTGTTAAGAAATTGTAAGTTTCCAATTAAATAGTCCATCAAAAGATTTAGTAGAATGTTGAAATCTAGGCTAAACTTCTAAAAATTATAAGTTAGATAATGTCAAGATGGCCATAGCTATTTCAGAAAGACTTTAGTGATTTGTTGTTGGATAATATAACAAATTCGAATGAATTATCAATAAGAAAAAATTCGTGCGTATGTCTAGGTTATTTAGGACTATCTCTTAGCCAATAAAGCCTTAATGATTTAATCTAAAAAAGTAGACATTGAGAAATATATAGAAATATTACCACTAGTTAAAGAATTAAGATGTGATTAATAGAGTTTTGCAAAAATACTATATTTAAATTAAAGCTTGAATCATTTGACAAAAAGTTCTGGGAAATATTTTGAAAAAGATTTAGTTGAATAAATATTTGAGAGATACCATTTGATACATTATTTACTATCGAATTATTATGCTCGAGCATTTGATTAAAAATTGATAGATTAAATTACACCATTGATTGACTTTAATCCTTTAGGAGTAGCAGCAATTGAAGATAATCCATATGATGATGATTACTATATTGATGAAAGTATAGTTATTTAAAAATCATTAGCCTCTGATTCAACCTGGAGAGTCAGAAGATGTACATTATACATATTCTAGGAGTTCTTGAAGATTCAACCATAACAATATAAGGTAATATTATCAGCTCTATTTGGTCCAAATCAAATTATCATGAAAAGGATAAATGAAAAAAATTCTGAAATCAAATTATCTATTGTTTAATTTTTGATTAGTTTAGTATAGGCATCTGCAATTACAAATGAGGAATTGAATCCAGAAGATGAACTCTAGTAAATTGTCATTATTAAAGTAAAGATCAATTCCACCATCTATTTCCCTAATTGAATTAGTAAAATAACTATTGGATAAAGTAACATTGATCTTTAAGATGCTTTAAGAATAATAATCCTTAAAATCAGAATCCACAAAATTATTATTAGCTATTGGTCAATATTTCCACTCTCAAATACAGATATCACATTTATGTTTCTCAAAAATTGTTGAAATCACCATTAATCAATTGTTGGTTCTTCTGTTAATTATTCTAATGAATAAAAAGTATTTCTCATGACTAAATTAGCTTGCCTCTATTTTAACCATGAAAAGTATACTTAAGATCACAGAATCAGCTGCATTTTAGGTACCCATTTTGAGCTAGATGGCCTAAATACTCATTGAAGCAGTCAATTAGAAATATATTAGAATACAAGTAGAAGGATGTAATACCTTAGAAATACTAGTTGGTGTATTCAAATAGTATTATTAAGATCAATTTCAAGACTCATTGTCAAAAATTAAATGAACTATAATTACCAAAAAATTTAGATTGATATTTTAGATTAAGAGGTTAAGTAAAGTCTTTTTCACTTGCTACTGGCTTGTTTAAATACTTTCCTTCCATATTTACAAAAACAGAAGTCGAGTAATTAACTCAAACCACCTTGCTTAGATTATAGATCGAGGCTCTAACAAATAACATTATGTTACTAGTCTAATACTTCAAGAATCTCAACGATCATAAGACATTAATTTCAAATATAGCCAATCAACTTTAGAAAAATGACAAAGCTTAAACATATTTAGCATTAATTATTTAATTCAGAATAACAAAATTGAGCAAAACTAGCAGCTGATATTTTTTAAGCAAATTCAAGTAAATTACAACAGAAAACTACGATTTATAAATCTAAACACTTTAGGTATTAATTAAAGTTACTCATATTAAATTACCTGATTAACTTATAAAAGAGACTGTTAAAATTGGATTGTAGCAAACAAAAATAAAACCTGAAATTGTAGAGTTCTTTAATTTGGTCAATCAAAAAAATTTAGTTGAATAAGAATCACTAGATAATTAGGAAAAGAAGAATTGTATCCTGCTGGATAAATATACTGTTCAATATTAAAAAATGTACCTGGATCACTCAGTTCTTTATATTCTTCATTAACAACTAACAGATAATTAAAATTAGGTAAGATTTTTACATAAATATCAAAAAGACCAAAAGTTCCTAGATATATTATGTTAATTAATTAAAGATAACTAGGATTCAGATTTAGCTGCTTTTGTAATTGGATCAGCTGTTTCTGACTTTTAATAAATAAAAAAGTTGATCGATTAAATCCTAATTAATATTAATTTTATCAAGCTTCAAAAGAATTTACTGAAATATGTGGTGACATATAAGGTGGTTTCTTCAAATAGAATTATCCATAACTAGAACAACTGTTATTTTAGAGTATCTAAAGTACATCTTAAGCTGTCAGATATTCTTGTATTCAAAGTCTGAAGTATACCCATCAATGGACCAACAAATCTCAAATACAATTAGAAATGCTTAAAAAGAAAAAGATATTCAAATACTGACAGGAATTATAAAAGTAATTACTTAAAATATTTAATATATTAAATTAAATAATTTGATTTAATATTAAACTTTTTGTCTAAGAAGGTATGAAGTAAAAGAATTAAATTTCGGTATTTTGTTGAAGAAAGACAAGGACTTATGATCTCTTTCATTCGATTTATTAGAATCATTCTTATCAATATAAAATCTAGAGTTGAAACCTATTGTAGTTGAAGTCTTTGAAAAATTTTGTAACATATATCATATTTATATTCTAACTGAGGATAAATACGAAGAAACCAGAATCCCTAGATTAAGAATTATTTAGAATATCATTAAATCAAACGCTCTTGAATTAGCACCCTATTAAGAGATTTTGCTAAAACCCTTTGAGTCTATTCTTAAAACATTGCAATAATAATTACAAAAATAAGATTAAGTAAGATATAATTAAATATTATTAGAATCTTGATAAGGAAAAAGAGAAATTTAGATTAATAATCTGCATTCTATAAGGATTAAGATTAAATTCAAAAGAAGTTGATTCATTTTGTGGAAAGAATTTAATAGAATAAATCTTAAAGTCTGTAGGTTAATGAGAGTTTAAATGTTATAATAATAATGAACTAGTCAAATAGATTATTTTTAGTTAGTAATGCATTAATATCATTAATCATCCCATGCTATCCGTTTACCTTTACTCCAAAGTCCATATTTCCCTTTTTTGTTCATATAAAAGCATCCTCTGCCATGCTACTTACCATTCTCCCACTCGCCTTCATATCTTCTACCATCTCCCCAATCATAAATGCCATAACCCTTATTTTTAATCAATTGAAAATGATACATGCTTTTTATCGTTTAGATATTATCCTTCATACTTTCTTCCATCTTGCCACGTGTATATACCTCTACCATTCATATTACCAAAATAAAAATCTCCCTCATATCTTCTTCCATCTGTCCAAATTAAAATTCCCCTTCCTGATATTTTATTTTGATCCCAATCTCCTTCATATTTTTGACCATTACTCCATTGATATTTACCTTTTCCATGCTTTAATGAATTCTGATAATATCCTTCATACAAAGATCCATCAGGCCATAATTCAATACCATATCCTTGTTACTTGTCATTAAACCATTCTCCTTCATATTTGGGACCATCAATATGTTTATAGACTCCATATCCATTCGACATATCATTTTCCCATTCTCCTTCATAAATATCCCCATTAATGTGAGTAAATTTACCTCTTCCATGTGCTTTATTATGTTTCCATTCACCCTCATATTTTGCACCATCTGGCCAAATCTATATTCCATATCCATCTCTTGAGTTTCCTCTCCATTCACCAGTATAAGTAGCTCCTCCAGAAAATCTAAATATTGGAATTCAATACATATAAGTAGGTTTTTCAACCCTAGCTTAATCATCGTGATTTATTGAGATTCCACTTTCAACTGTTTCAGTTTCAAATGCATAAAGTATTTTTTAATCATCAACATTACGCCTTGCTATATAACCCCTCCAATGTTTTTAGATTACAGTTGCCATTTTATTTTTTAACATCCATTTTTTTTCAGTTTTAGAACCAGTTGTTTGGATTGATAGACATTCCTAATTAATATTTAAATTACTTATATTTCATATGCTTTCTTATCACAATTGCAAGAACAATGAGAACCCATTTAAATATATAATTATATTTGACATTTCTTAATTTTGAACAATTTATTTTAATAAAATATAACGATTATGTTAGCTGACAAAACTAGTGCCTATGTGAATTAAAGCTCAGTTTAATCTAAACAGCCAAGTAAAAGAGTGGTAATAGATTCTAATAATCCTAGCAACTTGATATTTAATATGTAGCACAAACTTTCGAAAAAACATAATCCATTAATAATCTTTAAGATATGTTCCCAGATAATCAATCCACTGAATTAAGAAATTCTATGACAAATGAGGAAAGTGAAATTGAAAAATTATCTTAAGCATATGCAGATAAATACTATTATGAGATGAAATTCGAGTAATATTAGAATTTGCTAACATAATAATAAGGCACAATTACGAAATTGCTTAATGAGAAAAAGGATTTGCTTGCCCGACTTGAATCTGCTAAAAGCAATGAAAAAGAAATCAGTTTATTGTAATAATTGGAAGTCAAATTTATTGAAAGTCAAAAAGAAAAATAATAGTTATAAATAGAGTGTTAATAATATAAATATTAAGTTGAATAATTACTCATCGCTAATAATGAATTATAATAGTCGTTTCAATCCTTACATAATTAATTTGTTGAATATAAAGACAAATAGGATAAATATTCAATTAAATAGCAAGAATTGATTGCCAAATTAACTGATGATATTACAAATCAAAAATATTTAAAAGAAATTCATTCTCAAATGTCAACTATAAAACTATAAAATAATCAACTTTCCGAATAATTGACTTAATAAGAACTCAATTTTTAAATCAAACTCACAGAAATACAAGAAAAATATGTTATCTAAAGTAATGAATTGACATAAGACTGTGAATCTTAAATTGAATAAAAGGAAGAAGAGTTGCATTTGTTAAAAATTGCACTTGAAAAATAAAAGTCAGATACCCAAAAATTACTAAATGAAAACCTTTTGTTATAAAATAAAATTTCAGAATTGAATTAGAAGTATATTATTAATATTTATTATTAATAGCTATTAAGATGATATATAGGCTTAAGCTTCACTACTCTCTGAATAAGTGGCAGAGTATAAGATAGTAATATAGAATCTAGAAAATTAATTATACCAAATGAACTAAGAAATTAAATAACGAGACAGATCTTCTTCAAAAGACAGTATGATAAATTCAAGATTGATTTCGAATTATATTAGCAGATATAAGCAATGAAAATGGAATATTATTTATTGATATTTTATGTTTTCAATATCAATATATATAAAACTCAAAGTCAGTCATGATTATATTCACTCTAACAAATAATAATTAAGGATTTTCAAAGAATTTTTTTGGTATTAATTATTTAATACTATGGATATCTACTTTAATGGTTAGCTAATTTAGGTGCCTGAAAACTTGACCTTCTATTAACTATTTTAGTATTCTGGCCTTCCTGGGAATATTAGCGAGAAATATTGGCAACGAAATGGTTAGACTATGTTAGTAAATTAAAATTCATTTGTAAAAGATCTTGTCTAACCTTATAATTACCTATAAATTATAGTAAATTTAAAATGTATGTTTAGGATAAGCAATAAAAGACAATATAAACTTTCAATTAGCAATAAGCTAACATTGGAAACCAGAATTTTATGAATAATAATAATTAAGGTAATGTGCAATAGAAAAGTGTGCCTTTATAATTTTAAAATACCGCAACTCCCTAATTTGTAATACAATAGGGGTCATTCCAACCTCAGATTTAAATTAAATAAGGTAATTAATAATAATATGATATACAATAGGCTCATAAAACCCACAATCGCCTTATTACAGTATATAATCTTTGAACTAAAATTTATCATCTTAAATAATTAATCAAAACTCAATGTAGAATACTCACAATGATGATATTTTCAAAACAGTATAGGATTCTAATTCAAAAGAGGAAGATATATTTTCAACAGAATATTAATATTCAAATTACGAAACAGATAGATAGAATTATCTGAGAAATAAAGGAATTTCTCCTGGAATTAAATTGTATGTATACTAAATAATATAGTTTGCAATAACAAAAAGATGGTTATAAGTTTTCTTTAGATAATTATGGTGATGATCTGATAATTGAAAAATTGGATTAATCATTTTATCTAAAATTAAACTCTTAATTCTCCCTATACTAAGTCAGATAATTTAACATTGCTGATAAGAAACAAAGATTTGAGAGCAGCATCATATTAGATCTCAATTGTACTAGGGTTTCTTGGATACAAGATTTGGAAATATTGGCTGTTCAATTCAACACAGGGAAGATAATTGCCATATAACTATGTATGGAATGAAATGATAATAAAATAAAATATAAATATGAATTAATTTAAAATTCGATTCCAAGACTTCAATCATTCAAAATTTAATAATTTATTATAACAATGAGTATTTGTAGAAGGAGTGCTGCCTTAATTTTGATCAGGGATGATTTTAATGTCCTACTGTTAAAAAGGAACAATGATCTCTCATTTGGAGGTTCATTTGCTTTTCCTGGAGGAGTCTTAGAAGAAACAGATTATAAATTAGCATAGACAGATTCATAATTAATTCAACAAAGCCATTTGAAATATTATTGCCATCAAACTCATTCATGGTATGATTCATCATTAATTGCTGCTATTAGAGAAACTACTGAAGAAACTAATATTCAATTAGATTATAAATAATTATATTCACAAATTAAACCATTTATGAGAATAATTACACCTCAAATGATGAAAAAAAGATATGACACTTAGTTTTTTATTTTAAATTTAAACAATTATGAAGTATTAAATATCAATAAGAATGAAAGTATAAGCTATGAATGGAATACTCCAGTTGGATTTTTAGAAAAATTTATTACAAATTAGATAAGTTTATTTCCACCAATATTCTTACAATTATTAATACTTAAATAATTAGGAAGTTATAAAAATATTCTCGCTTATATTGATTCTGGTGATTTATTAAAACATACTTATCCTCATATCTTCTAATTCAGTAAATATCAATTAATATATTTTATTAGCTAAAAAAGGAATTCTTAATTATCCAGATCCAAACTACGATTTATAAAAGCTGTAAGAATCTGAGCAAACAGAATATTTAAAAAATGAAATCAAAGGCAAATATAATCAATCGGAAAGATCAGATTTTAGATTTGAATTAGAGGGTAATTTATAAAGACTGATTGGACATATAGGAAAGTTTCAGAATTCGCCATTAACTTTGTTGAATGGTGAAGTTGTTAGAGATGGTTAAATTATGTAAAACAAGCCAAAATTATGAGATTAAATATCAAATATATTAATTAAATAGATTTTGTATTTTTATAATCACTAAAATTGGAAAGTCTATTAAGTTTTTGGTTTTGATTATCTTTATACACTGCTTGAATTCATATTCATTCTATTATTGTCTCTTAATACATCATGTTATACAGCAGGACTTTATGCTTTAGTTTAACTTTAAGGATTATCCTTTTAAACAGCATAGAATTTTTATTTCATAACTAGTAAATCTTTTTCCATGGTTTAATATTTAAGATTTTTTCCTTCTTAATCTTTATTCCTCTATTAAATTTCTTATTTGCAATCCTAGTCATTATACATGATTCTTACAATTAATTCTTAAATAAGTAATTATACAGATTAGATGATCTTGTCTCCATCACTACCCTTTATAGAAAATCTATTTTTAACCCCACTTAAATTTAAAATTTAGTTAAGTTTAGTCATCTCATTATTGAGTCTCTAATTTTCAACCATCAATTTTTACTATAAAATTAAACATCATACATACCAGATCTAATTTAGATGACTAAATATCTGAGTCAGTGTTTTTTCTATTCTATTATTATTACTATAATAATTTATTTTTTTCTTCTATTTCTTTTTGCAATTATTCTGATAAGTATAGTTTTTCTTATTTCAAACAAGAATTTTCTTATTTTATTGTATTTAAATATCTTATTTTTTATGATGGGTTATTATGACCTCCAAGTTAGGCAATATCTTTTTACATTTCTTCTATTTATTTATACAACATAGATCTCTCATTATTTGATTTGGTTAACTTTTCATGTTATTCTTATAATTCTTTCTTTAACTTTCCAATCTCATCCTCTAAAGTATGCATTTATCTTAATGCTTAATCCTTCTAATCTTTCATTTGTTCATTTTCATCTTCTCTTTCTTGATTTTAAGACTTTAAATATAATACAGTAAAATTACTAATATTGCATTGTGTTCCGCCTCTAACTTTAGGTATTGATCCTTAATATCATTAATTTCCTTTTCTTATTATTTACAAAATTCCTTAGCTCGATCATGAACGTTCTTTAATGTTTCTTCATTTTACAAGAGTGCTGTCTCTAATTATACTATAATCTTTAATTAATAACAATTTATACTTATTATTTTTTGTCAATCTTCTATTTTAATTCATTGTTTTCTTTTGTAACTTTATCAGCAATATGACTATATTGTTCTCTTATTTATGATTCTTATTTCATTTAAGATTCTAATCTAGTAAATTGTTCTTTTAAGAGATTATATTTTTCTTATTATTCATTAAATTAAATGCTTTATTAATCATTTTACTTCTAGACTGATTAATATTTATGAGCATTTTCTTGGATTTAATGACTATTTTCTTCTAATTAGCTTTTCAATTGATTGTTGGCATTCTCAAGACCTTAAATAATTTTCTATTAATCAATATATATATTTACAGTAAATTTATTTTAGTCAGATTTTAATTTATCCTTTAATTATTAGATATCCTTTTGAGTTTAATGATTTAATTCTTCTTTAGTTTCAAATGCGCACTATAATCCATTTACTTATTTATTTAATTATTCAATAATCAAATCCTTTTATTATAATTGCTTTTGATGAATGTCTAATTGATCTACCAACTCTTAAACTTCTTTTTTATGTTAATCTTCACTCTTTTTTAGATGTAGAGAATATTATTTAATTTCTAATTCAAGTTATTTAGTTAACTTTTTAACAGCAGATTTACTTTCATCAACTTGAGTTTATTTTTAATCCAACTCCATTCTCATCTAATCTATTTCCTCATGTTATGATTCAATATGTTGATTCAATTATTATATTTCTTTTTTCAATAATAAGTTATCTTTAGTCGTAAGGTCTAACTATTGTTATAAATTAGCATTGAGATGATTTAATTATAACTTTAATTGATCTATTTACTGTTCTCTTAATTGTAAATCATTAAAAGTAACATTCAATTTTTATTCGAGTTTGTGAATATCTTTTTATTTATCATTTATTTAGATTTTTAATATGTTGTTATCTATTTCCATTTAATCTGTTTCTTTTTTCCAAATTTCAGAGCTCTTATCAAGAATCTAATTTTATTTACTTATTTCTTATTGCAAAAACTCAATTTCTTATTCTTTCTCAATTAGCTTATTATTCAAACATTAAACTTGAGTTTATAAATAGTTATTTTCATTTTATGATTCGTGCTATTATTGTTCTAATTGACATATAGTTTATTTAAATTTATTGGATTCACATTCAATTTCCTTAATTTTATCATTCAGATTAATTTTTTCAATAGTCAATTATTCTATTGTTCTCATTTTTATTTATAATTTTTATGTCATATCTTGCAATTTACCTTATTATTAAATTTCCATTGTATTCCTACTTTGTAAATTCTCATTTTCTATTGAGTTTATTTTTTATTGTAACTGTTGTATTTCTTTTGTCTAACTCTCTAATTTGGACTTATTTTACAGCATATCTCGTTTCAATTCGGAATTAACTTAGTCCTTTTGTTCCATCCTAGCCTACAAAGAGAGGTAGAGTTCATGAACTTGATTATAATGATCCGATGTTTCTTGAATTACAGCCTGCTTACTTTCTAATTGCTTTTACAATAAGTCTATGCTGGACTTTTACTCTTTTTGAATTTCTTCAAACTCATTTTTCTATCTTTCAAGTATGCTTTGTAAATGTAGAGCTCTTTATGTCTCATTTTGTATTTTTTAATTTAACAACTAAAAATAAGCCTAAAAAATTACATGAGTTTGAAATTCTTACTAAGATTATGTTTCTGCGTTATAAGTTTCTCTTTCCTTAATTATACAATTCAAGGAGAGAATCTAAATTATAAATACAAAATACTTCTTGATTCAATTTATTTATCTCGCAATTCTGTTTTGTATTTAACTAAGAAAATAGCAGCTCAAAAACATTCTTCTACTGTTTAATTTACTCCTAATAATCTTTCTCTAAGGTTGAACGTTCAATTTAGATTTGCTATTGATAGATTGCTATTTCTTTTTCCTACTTTTGTGATGTTTATTAAAGTTAAATTTGAGCATTTGAAAGATCTTCAGTTTTTGAGTGTAATTCTTGAATCAAAGCATCCATTTCTAACTGCATTTCTTAATTTGCTTTTGATAGGAGAGAATTCTCAGTTTATAAAATTTAGTTATCTCTTTAAGTTTATTATAATTAGGAGAATAACTCCTATTCTGAATTTTCTAATTTAGACATTGATAATTATAATTAATCTTACATAAGTAAAACTTAATTTTATTATTTGGAACACTCTTATTTTAAATTTACATTTTCGAACTCTAATTAGGAAATAGATTATTAATTTAATTGAAGTTTAATATTTTAATCATTTACATTATTTTCTAATTAAGTGATAATATTTTCATAAGATTATAGTTATTATTTAAATTCTTAAAATTCAATATCGTTATCAACAATTAATTGATTTAGTTATTTTAATTTTTTTTCGTTTTATATTAATTCTTAAGTAAGTTGTTCATTTTTATGTTCTTCATTTACAATTTTTTATTTTAAATCTTCATTTATTTGATTTAACTATTGACATCGATTAATTTACAATTAATTTTAATATTGTAATTAACTTAGTTGTTATTCAAGAGTAGTAATTTGTGATTTGGAATTATCTTAAAATTCTGTAATATTAGTTTAAGTAAGCACATAATTACTTTCTATTTCTTATTTTTAAGTCAAAATTTATTGATTTTCAAACTTTAGTTATTAAATAATCTTTTCTGAGTTTTTGTATAATTCTTTTAATTCTTAATTTGAATTTTTGAGTTCTTTATTAAGATCAGTAATTCTAGTTTTCAAATCTTATATCTGCTAATCTCTAACATCAACAACTTGATCATTTTCATTAATTGTAATGCCATTTTCTTCTAATTTATGTAATATTTGTTTTTCAATCACATTGATTTACTCTTCCATTAAGACCAATTTTTGGGTTTATTCAGATAACAGTTTCTCTTTATATTCTGATTAGGTTTCTAATTCTTTAAATTTATCCAATGTGACATATTATGAATTAAATTATAGATCTAATTGTTATTGAAACTATCTTCTTTCATTTAGAGAATTCTATCAAATACCAATAATAAATACTTAAACAGTTTCAACTATATCTTTTAATATATTGAGATTGGTATCAACTTGTACTTAGACTTTTGATACTGTTTATGTAGCCCCTTATTACTCTTTTAAGTTTAAATTTTCATAAAATGTTTTCATAACTAAACCTTGACATTGCAAAGCATATGCTAATTATTACTAAATTTATTATTGTATGTCATCTGCTGATTAATTTAATTTTAATTTTTATATTTATTCATTTTACAATTTAATAACAAATTTTAACTGTTACTCTAATTATTATCCTAATTAAAAGCCTTCCTTTAATTATTTGATTCCATTTAAATATTTTTCAATTTCTAAAAATAAAGCAGTTTCACTTTCAGTTGATTGCTCCAAATAACATTTTAAGATTTCCTCAAGTTTGATATACTTTTAATCATTTATCATTAAACTTTCCAATTCTAATGATTGTAAGACTAAATCATAATATAAATTTAATACATTATTCATTAATATAAGATTGTTACTGTTTTTATTCAAACTTTTTTGGAGATTCCCATTTTTATTATTAAGTAGTAACACTTTTAGCAAGTTCTTATTTGAGTCTTTTTATTTCATTTTTCAAACTCTCTAAATTGCCACTTTCATCTTCATTGATTCTAGCTTTATTTTTCACTTATTTGACTCTCTTAGAAAACATAAGAGTTGATAAGGTTTCTTGATAGAATTGTTAGGATTATTAAATATTAGCAATCAGATGAGTTCTTGAGTTACCTCCCAAAGAATCTTTGAGTAGAAATGTTAACTTGGAATCTCTATAATGCACATAGGATTGATTGTCCTCAACCAGAGAATTGATTACATTACCCAAAATGTGTAAGCTCTTATTTATATTGCAACCTTCTCTCAATCTTTCACCTTGAACTTAAGATTGCTTCTACCTTTCACTACCTGCAAGATCTACAAAGTGAAATCTTGAAAATCTATGATTTATAACCTAAGTCTGAGATGATTATCTTCTTGATTCAAGTTAAATGGTGAACACACTATGTGATCTTGAAGATTCTATATTCATTTGAGTTGATGATATATGTCTATTAAGACTCCCTTTCTATAGAACTTCTAATGATTCAGTCACATTTGTACAAACTTCTTCACTTAACTATTCCACATAAACTCCTTTTTTAAGATCTTCCCTTAATTGTAAATTTCCCAACTGAGGATTTAAAAGATCTATTATATGTTCATTATATATTTCCAAATAACTGCATTTCACTAAATATTCTACATTTTCTGATGAATCCTCCAGAATGCAATTAAATAGAAAATCAATAACTCTTGGCAATAAGCCAGGTTACTTCTATGTACCCATCATAGTGTATGTTTTTCCACTTCCAGTTTACCCATATACAAACACACATCCATTATAACCATCTAGACAATTAATTGCTTATTATTTTCCTACAATATTAAATATGTCTTCTTAGCTTGAGTCTTGTTATGCTACGTAATCAAAATAAAAATATTTCTAATCCTACTATAATTACTGATTGCCCTCAATAATTATAGTATTTTTTAAATTGGAATCCAACTTAATACATGACCTTCCATCCTCTATCAAAGGTCTTGCATAATTAATAAACAGATTCTTACTTTATTCTGATGGAAACTTGAATATTGTCTCGTTCTGCCTTAAATTTATCTGTCATTTTTCAATTTTTAAATTTGAAATTTTTATAATAAAAAAAATCAGAAAATTATTGCTATTGTAAGCCTTGTATTATCATGGTAAACATAATTACATTTTAGAGTATTTATTTTGAGATTAAGATAGGTAGCAATTCTGTGTATCGTCTACCTTAATATTATTTACTACTTTCAAGTAAAATTAACTCTTGCTGAAAAATCTAAAAGAGAATTAAATTTATTTACTTAATTCACAATTAATTTTCCCTTAAACTCAAAAACACTTGTTCATTACCATATTCTTCTTCTACCCAAATAATAAAAGGACTTAATTAAACTAAAAATTTTAAGTGACTGCTCTTTATTTCTCAAATCCTTTTAAAATTAGTTAGATCTTTAGAATCTTTTGGAAGTAAAAAAAATTTAAGAGATTATTCCGATAAATTATTCAATATTAAAGAGGATTAAGAAGCAATTTAATCGAAGATTAATTGTTAAGAAATGGATAGTATTAAAACAAAGAATAAATTTATACTTTAAAAAATAAAATGATTAATCAAAGCAATGAGAGTATGAAGCATCTGTTAGAAAAAGAATAATGACTATTTTTTTTTCCTGGTGTTTCGAAATTTTGATCCTATTAATCGTTATTAATATATTATCCAGAATTAAGATTACCTTTCTTAATATTTTAGGATTATTTAAAAATAGGTATTGAATCATTTTTAATAGAAAATCAATTTTCTTTCTTATTTTCATAAAGTCCTTTTAGCAGCTCTAAAATTTGATTTTATTTAGAAATTTAAGATCTCTAAAAATAATGTGTGCAAATTAGATGTCATTTTTTAATTGTTATTATTTTCTAGTTTTTAGGAGCTAAAGGTGCGAATTAAACTCCTGAATAATTTTGAGTAAACCATAATTATGTCTCAAATCAACTTAAATTTTACAATGAATGATTATATTAGAATTATTTCAATTTGGACTTGTTAAAGATGTCTATTTTCAATTTTATCCTTCCAAATATAATGCCTAAGCAAGGTACCTTTCTACCACAGCTATTAATTTAATTTGATTGGCTAAGAATTAGAATCTTTATTCTAGGTGTATATTTGAATTTTGTATCAAATAGTCCATAAAATCTGCCAAACTTTATATGACATTATTTACTAATTAAGAGTGTTACAAAAATTTCAGAATATTTAAGTAAAATATTTATGATAGATAATTCATTAATAAAATTAATTTATATAATGATGATCACTTCGTCCGTGTTTTTGATTGTTTATGATATACACTTGTCACTACTCTGAAAATAATCTATATATATATATATTATTAAATGTTAAGAAGATTATCAGGATCAGTTCCATAAATCAAGAAATTGTATTTCACTTTCTCTGTCAATGAAGGTATCGAATTTTGATAATCAGAATATAAGATCTAAATTCTAGATAGACTCAAACAAATAAAGCAATCCAATTCTGGAAAGGACATTGTGTCTAATGGTCACATAGAAAATCTATCAATTGACCAAGGTATTCTAATGACCAAGCATATTAGATGGAAAAGTCATTATTGATCTCAAACTGGACTAAGATTACAGAAAGATAAAGGCGCTTTGTTAAGATGCCCTTAAATAATTTGAATGGATTAAGAATTTGGATATTCGCATGGCTCCAAAAAAAGAGAATGTTACAACCCAAACTAATTCTCAAAAAAGAGGAAATCTGAAGAATGTTAACAAAATCATAGCTGTTTCAAGTTGCAAAGGAGGAGTAGGTAAAAGCACTATTGCTTTAAATCTTACTTTTTCCTTGCAAAAATTGGGTTTTAAAGTAGGAATATTTGATGCAGATGTTTATGGTCCATCTCTTCCAACCTTAATTGGCAAAGAGAAGTAGTAATTATATGCTCCAGAAGATAAACCTAAAGAAATTCTTCCCATAGAATTCAACGGTGTTAAAACCATGAGTTATGGATATGCAAGTGGCAATCAGAAGGCCATTATTAGAGGTCCTATGGTTAGTAGCATTGTTGTTTAATTAGTACAACAGACTTAATGGGAAAACTTAGATTACTTAGTTGTTGATATGCCTCCAGGAACAGGAGACATTTAAATCAGTTTATGTTAAGAATTAAATTTTAATGGCGCAGTAATTGTTACTACTCCTCAAAGGTTAAGCTTCATTGATGTTGTTAAGGGAATAGAAATGTTTGATGTTCTTAAAGTACCAACATTAAGTGTGGTTGAGAATATGGCTGAATATGTTTGTTCTAATTGCAATCAATTACATAGACCTTTTGGACCAGGTTATATGAATATGTTACAAAAACAATTTGGCATTGCTACTGCCTTGTCTATCCCTTTATATGGAGATATTTCAAAATATTCAGATCTGGGAAGTCCTGTAGTCTTAACCTTACCTGAAGATCACACTATAAATAATATTTATAGACAATTAGCCAATAACGTTGTAAATGAATTAAATAGAACCCATTTGAATCAAAGTCCTACTGTAAGGTATGATACAACTAAAAGAGTCATCATTATTAATGATTCTGAAGGCAAAGAAAAATCTATATAACCTATAGAACTTAGATCTAAATGTAATTGTGCCTTATGCGTAGATGAATTTACAGGAAAAAGATTAAATCAAGTAATTTTAATTTTAAATTAGAATCAAAAACTTGATCAAGAAGTATTTCCATAAAAGATTGAACCAAAAGGAAACTATGCTGTAGCAATAGTTTGGTCTGATGGCCATCGTTCTTCTATCTATCCCTATAAGAGGTTGTGGAGTCAAGAAATTAATGAGTATTCTTCATGATGATCAGATATGAAATTAAGTAGATAAACAAATGCTATCAATTTATGTGTTATTCTAAAGTTTCTTTTAATACATGTTGTTACTCTTGATTTAATTGATGAGCTTTCGTATCTCCTTGAACTACATATTCTATATCACCTTCTTCTCCGATACAAATTCTAGTCTTTCTATTTTTGGGATTCTTATTTCGACATTCAATAAGATTTTCTTAGTTTTACTCAAATCTAAAGTTTCAGATACAGCTTGATGAAGGTCCATTTTAATTATTTAATTATTCAATACTTTAGTATTTACCTTGCCTTATTCATTCTTTCTATTATTTCAGACTCACCTTTAACAGGTTTAAATGACCACCTTTTTTTGTTTGTAACTTGGTTTAAAAATACATTCTTTTAACTCCTCCTTTAACTATTCAATGTATCCTTTAATTTTTGTTTATGCATTTTTATTCCCTCTGCATCTTTATACAATTTATTAAAATGTACTTACGCTATCATATCTTATTATTTAAATCGAAGTAAATTACTTTTAATATAGTATCGCGCATCTTTTTATTAATATGATTCTAATTTTCTTTTCTTATATTGAATTATGTGTCTTATGTACTTTTGAATTTTCATTAAGAATCTCAAATCTAAATATTATATCTGTCCATCTCTATTCTTATCATTATTTTATATATATTTCAAATTAAAGTCTCTTTTAATGATGACAATTTATCACTATATCCATTTGGAAATCTTTTATTTATTAATTTCAATAAGAGGTCAATCTAATTTGAATTCATATAATTCTTCAAAATTTATCACCTATTTCGGTATATATTAATTCTCTAACCAACATTAATAACATCTTTTTAATAAGATAAGGGCTTAATTTGAGTTAATTATTTTTACAATAATACAGAGAAATTAATTATTACCCTCAATCAAATTTATAGCATTCTCATTACCCAAAAACCTTGGTGTAGAAACATAATTATTTTAAATGTATATCAAGAATATTAAATACAATCCAACAATGCACTCTCTAAAACCTAATCCTAAAATTAATAATTTTCATAAATCAATAAAGACATGATTGTTTTTTGTCGATCTTCAATACTATCACAATTTCTCAAATATTAAAATTAATCTCATGTTTATTCTAATATGCAATCATATTCATTAAATATTAATTATTTTCTATAATAAAATAATAATTTTTTTGATACTTCTTAAATATTTTACTTAAATAAAGATGTCTTTTACAATATTCATAATTTAATTAATTTTTATAATTCATTTAGTTCCTTTGATAAAGAGTAAATTGACATTACGTTAACCTTTCAGTTATGGATTGCCTAAAGACTTTTATAAACAAATAGGACAAAACCCTTATTGTTTTTATATTACCAAATTTTATTACCAAATACATATGAAATTACAATTTTTACGTTAACATCGAACTAAAGATAATTATTTATTCTATTCCAATTTTTATTGTATATTATCACTTAAACCTTACAAATCCATTTAATTCTTCATTTCAAGATATTAGCGCCCAAATATGATAAATTATTAGCATAGCTTATTGCTAATATTTTTGTTACATTATGGACATTTTGCCAACTATTTAGTCAGCAATGCTTGACTCAAAATTTATTCCAATTATTTTTCTTTAATTTGATGTTTGCATTTATTAGTGAAGTATGTAGTTTCAGATAATCTGTTTTCTAATCTTTCAGAAACTGGAGAAATTTATTTAACTTATTAATTGTTCTGATTAATTTATAAAATTTAGTTTTCTATCTTAAGTCTATTGTTCTCTTCCATCAAATTTAGATACTTATTCTACAGGTTTTTATATGCATCCTATAATTTTTAATTTTCTGTTTCAAGATTCCTTAAATTTTAGGACCTTTATATATATTTTTATGTACATGCTCAATTTATAATTGGATTCTTAATTATTTTCTGTTTTTTACTCTTGATGATATACTAATTATGAAAATTATTGGTATTAATAAGGAACTTTGTGTTACACTAATTTGCCTTGCTCAAGATTATCGTTTGTTGATAATCTTTCTTCCTCTTAGTCATATAAATTCTCTTTGTTTCTTAATTAATTTTTCTAAACTTAATTTTATGAATGAATATTTAGATCCTAATTTTAATTATAAACACTTGGAATTTAAGTTGCTTTAACTCTTCTTTCAGGGTATATTTCAGATTAAGCATATTAGTTAATTTTTACCTACTCAGATTTTTATTAGGGATACTATTCAATTAACCTATACCCTATGCTTCTATTTTTTGTTTTCCTTATAATGTCTATTAAATATTAATTCAAATCTCCTGAAAATTAAATATGTTGTTCAAAGTATAATTTAATATCTGCCTCTGTTTATTAATTTTTGTTAAGATGAAGAATTAAATCCAAAACTGTTGAATTTTCATAAACTCTAAATGATTACTATGACTAATTATCTCNTACTATCACAATTTCTCAAATATTAAAATTAATCTCATGTTTATTCTAATATGCAATCATATTCATTAAATATTAATTATTTTCTATAATAAAATAATAATTTTTTTGATACTTCTTAAATATTTTACTTAAATAAAGATGTCTTTTACAATATTCATAATTTAATTAATTTTTATAATTCATTTAGTTCCTTTGATAAAGAGTAAATTGACATTACGTTAACCTTTCAGTTATGGATTGCCTAAAGACTTTTATAAACAAATAGGACAAAACCCTTATTGTTTTTATATTACCAAATTTTATTACCAAATACATATGAAATTACAATTTTTACGTTAACATCGAACTAAAGATAATTATTTATTCTATTCCAATTTTTATTGTATATTATCACTTAAACCTTACAAATCCATTTAATTCTTCATTTCAAGATATTAGCGCCCAAATATGATAAATTATTAGCATAGCTTATTGCTAATATTTTTGTTACATTATGGACATTTTGCCAACTATTTAGTCAGCAATGCTTGACTCAAAATTTATTCCAATTATTTTTCTTTAATTTGATGTTTGCATTTATTAGTGAAGTATGTAGTTTCAGATAATCTGTTTTCTAATCTTTCAGAAACTGGAGAAATTTATTTAACTTATTAATTGTTCTGATTAATTTATAAAATTTAGTTTTCTATCTTAAGTCTATTGTTCTCTTCCATCAAATTTAGATACTTATTCTACAGGTTTTTATATGCATCCTATAATTTTTAATTTTCTGTTTCAAGATTCCTTAAATTTTAGGACCTTTATATATATTTTTATGTACATGCTCAATTTATAATTGGATTCTTAATTATTTTCTGTTTTTTACTCTTGATGATATACTAATTATGAAAATTATTGGTATTAATAAGGAACTTTGTGTTACACTAATTTGCCTTGCTCAAGATTATCGTTTGTTGATAATCTTTCTTCCTCTTAGTCATATAAATTCTCTTTGTTTCTTAATTAATTTTTCTAAACTTAATTTTATGAATGAATATTTAGATCCTAATTTTAATTATAAACACTTGGAATTTAAGTTGCTTTAACTCTTCTTTCAGGGTATATTTCAGATTAAGCATATTAGTTAATTTTTACCTACTCAGATTTTTATTAGGGATACTATTCAATTAACCTATACCCTATGCTTCTATTTTTTGTTTTCCTTATAATGTCTATTAAATATTAATTCAAATCTCCTGAAAATTAAATATGTTGTTCAAAGTATAATTTAATATCTGCCTCTGTTTATTAATTTTTGTTAAGATGAAGAATTAAATCCAAAACTGTTGAATTTTCATAAACTCTAAATGATTACTATGACTAATTATCTCCTTTATCAAGATTTTTTAAAGTTATTAGAACAGCATCACAACTTTTCGATCTTTAAATTTTTAACATCTTTTTAAGTTTAAATTCAAAAATATAATATATATATTAGTATTAGAGTTGTTAATTTTTACAACTAATCAGACACAAATTCTTAGGATAATTTAATTTCAATTTTTTTGTGAATTGCTAGTATTAATATTAAAGAGTTTTAAACTTAAATTAAATTAGAAAAATCATAGGGAAAGTCTCTGTAAAACTTATGTTTTAATTAGGGAATCCTGAAAAAAATTAAATCGAATTACATATTCATTTTTTTGGTTGGACTATATATGTGAAAGTAACTGATGAAAATATTATTGCATAATTGTCCCAAATTAAAGCTAGAAAGGAAACTGATTAATCCTTATTGAATTATGAAATAATAAAATGTAATAATTAAATATGAAATATTTTTCATAGTTTTGATTTAAAAATCTCCTTTAAAATCATTTTAATTACCTAATCTTTCAGCGATTGATTAGTGGAAAAAGCTAACTCAACAATATTTCCAACTAACCTTATGTAGCTTTTCCAAGAAAAAGGTTAAATTATGATATCCATAATATCTACCAAAAGCATCAAACCTTTTAATATTTTTTTTAATTTTTTTTCATCTAACTCATCTTTAGTAAATCTTTTAACTACAAATCTTAGTAATATTTTAACTCTTTTCTTTTTTGTCATTTGATATAATTTTATAAGTTAAAGTCCAAAAAGTAATTGTTGTAATAATCCTATAAAGCTTTGAGGATATGGGATAAATTTGATAAGCTTCTTTAGTTATTTCACAGAAGGAGTTTGAGCAAAAAAGAAATTACTGAAGCCTTGATTTTAAATATTCTTTCCTAAACTTTTTATAGTATTTTCTGGGTTTTGTATTTCTTTTTAATGAATTATTTGAAAATACACATTCATTTTTGCTAATGTATTAATATCATCTGGTGTGAATGAGCCAATTAATGGATAATCTAAATACCCTAAATAGTTTGGTAATAATTCCCTAAACTTTGCACTACTAGCTTCTAACCAATAGAAAATTAGATCTGTGCAAACTCTAGACGATTTTAGATTCGGTAAAAACGGTATAGGGTCCGTTGGAACTTTATTTACTAATTTTTTAATCATTCCTTATAATAATTTTTAGTAGTCATAGTCTGCTTTTAAACTAGTTTAAAGATACATGATGAACTTTTGTAGCTCTCCTTCTTAATATGGTGGTCTAAATATAATATATCGAGAAGATTGACTTAGTATCTAAAGTGGGTTTATGATTCTTATTTAAGGCCATCCAATGTGTAATAATTGATCTTCTTTTATTAAGACTAAAAGGTGATCGTATTCAATTTTTAATATAGATCTTGCAAGGGAATAAATATAACTGTCGGTTTAAGTTAAAATGAAGTCTCCCACTTATACTTTCTATTTAAATTCTTCATACAATTCATATTGCTTGATTGTATACTTTTTATCCATTTATTTAATTTTTTTTTAATAATATTAAAAGAAGAAGAAATTATCACTCAATCCTTCAATATTTTAATCTGATAGCTAATCTAAAATCCTTAAAGCAATATTGTTTCTGATTTGAAAATCTTTGATGTTTAACCAAAACCCACACTCCATTCTTTGAAACCTATTTTTCAAACCCATCATGCAAAAATACTCTTCCATTTTGAACTTTAATTTGTGCATGCTTACGAGATGAGCAATCACTTGGATTTGCCATTTATATTTAATCAAATTTATTATCTGAATTCTTTTTAACAAAAACAATTTGCATGCCTTCTTTTATGGCAAAGGATTATGAATTTATAATTATTTCATCTTATTATATTTCAATTAATTATTTATTAGTGCCTGCAGGTAGACCAAGCCAATATTATTCACCTCTAAGTAATTCTTTTTAATTATTGATTTTTTCATAAATTCCATCATTTGAGATATTTACCACCATTAATAAGCTTTGATTATTGAATTTACTAAAATTTATCTTAATGTTACGTAGGGTATATTAAGCTCAATACTTCATCTTATAAATAAGAGCAATTAATATCTTTGAGCATGGTTTAATTAAATTAAGCTAGAGTTGATTCTTTTAAAACTAATCCATTATTTATGTCAACGTCCTAAGTGAATTCATCAGTAATACTTCTAAAATTAATTCTGAATATTAATAGTGAAATACTTTTAAAATGATTCTTTAGAAATATCACTTAATATGTCGATTGGGACCCCTAATCTACACTATTAATCCATATTTATTATTATTATTTCAATATTAATTATAAAGTTTATATTTAGTAAGAATTCGATTTTGCTAATTCATTTGCTACCCAAGGAGCGATAATAATTTTATCTTTCAATTTATTCAGAAATTTAAATAGAATGGAAGCTTTAAATATTTGCAGCTCTAATCAATAAATTGAAAATTCATATGAAAAATTAGGTAATTTAGAAAATATTATAAGCTTAGGATTATTGATAAAGTAATTGAATTAAATAATTTTAGTGATTACGATGACGGATATTGAAAATGCCAATTACATTGTATTAAGGTTGATAGGCCTATGTTTATATATCACATATAAATGTTTTAAAAACTTATGATATAAAATTTGTATTTATA
>CAJJDP010000031.1:329985-474418 GCA_905182995.1 Paramecium octaurelia
ATATTTTCATAAGTAATTTATACATTTGTGTAATGTATATAAAAACATACGTATTTTTTAAATTTTATAGATTATGTTTTTCTAATGAGGTAATGATAATTTGCATTGTATTGTTTCATTCTAACACCATTATTTATTTAAATCGATTATACCTATTTAATAAAATAAACTGATATTATGATTCATCACTTTAGAAGAAAAATTTGTCATTATTAACTATTCTTGATTTAATAAAATTCAATTTATTTCCTAAGGTAATGATTTTTTTGAATGAAAGTAGGGATGATGAAATAACATAACCATATTAGTGTAATTTCTATGACAGAATTATTGCTCTTAAGCCAATAGATGAAGAAACAGAAATTAAAATTTAATAACATTGTTTTGAATTTCATAATTTTACTCAGTATTGTAAACCCAAAAGGTGGCTGAACATCTTCCGAATTGTTAAACGAAAAAAATAACAAATTTATGGAAATCTTTCATATAAGAGATTCATACAAATTAAATGTGTTATCATCATTAATTAGAATTAAATCAATATCATTTTATAGAAGGTAACTTTGCTATGGATCGAGATGATTAAAAATAAAATTTAAATCAAGATATTGACTATTTAAGAATATACTATATTAATTTTTCATTTTATCTTCTATTAGCGTAAACTCCAAAAACTTGAGGACTTCCAGTATTATTTGTAATCTTAATTAGTATTACTATAAGTTAATAAATTAGAAAATTAAAAAACGATATTAAAAATTTAAATATTTAACAACACTATAATCACATAAAAAATATCATTAAATATGTCATCATCCATAGAGGCAATGTTATTAGAGACAACAAATAACTGGTTAATAATATAACTGTCATAATTTCTTCTGCTGATTATAGATATTATTTTGCCAACATTAATATATTTATCGATGATGGAGTGCAAAATGTTAAAAATAACATAAACAACTAGCATTAATCATTAACAATGTTTTGACTATGCACAAACATCGCTATAAATAGACCAATGATTGGCATCAATATTAATCGATTGAACACTATACATAAAATTGTTGCATATTTTTCCACCCTTTCTTAATTTTCAAAATATATCTAGTATAAACTACTCCCGAGAATTAACAATATAATTGGAGAGGTTGCTCTAGAGATAGTTTAAAGAGGTACAAAAATTGAATTATAAATTACCTGATTTTAAAGTAAATTGGTCTGCAGTGTTGGAATACAAATAAAAGCTATTGAAACCAAAGTAGCACACAATGGAGGATTCCAAAATGACTTTTTTTAAGAATAATTTTCTGTTTTTGCTTGCTATTACCTAGACAAAGGCATAGCCAATTAACATTATTATGGTACTGATAAATTTGTCATTTCTAAATCACTTTAACTGTTTTCATGCTCTTCTAGAATACTGCGTCCAATTGTCCACCTAATTGAAGTCACTACTACAGTTTAAATTATAACAGTTGTAATTAGTCTTGTCTCTATTTATTTTTCAGGTTATCCAGTCATTAATCCAAACCAATGACTTAACCCTTAGCATAGTTATAATTGTAAATTAGTAGTATGAGGATTTGCACAGGCTAATATTATTACAGAATTTAAGGCTTTTTCTTTAATCCAATATTTGTTACTCAGTACCCCTGCTAGATATCCAAGAAATAAGCAGAGTAAAGTTATGACGATACAAGGAATGTACAAATGAATGGTTTCTAGTGTAAGAGTCTTTTAAAAGTTTGTAAATATAAGAGCTGGAATAAATAAATTCTCAGACAAGCATGATAGTTAGCTAGTCAATTACTTGTTGATAATCTTCTTGTGACTGAAATAAGCTCCTAATCCACTAATAAGAAATACACCAAATAAGGTAGAAAAAACTGCTTTTAACATAAGTAATATCTCCATTTATAAATTCAATATAATTTCAAATGAATTGAATGATACTTAAAAATACCGGTTAAATAAATTAATTATAATGGCGAACAATTATCCTTTACTTTTCTGTTATTTTATTGTTTCTGAAAGAAACCATTAAAGGGATTTTAAAAAAAAGTATTGTAAATCACTAAATATGGAAATTACATTGGAATTTGACAAAGCAATTTTACAGGATAAAACCTTGTGAAATTGAAAATATAATAAAATAATAACTACATTTACTAAACTCAAGTAAGGTATTAGAATCTATTTATATGAGAATAAGCTATCAGATGTAGAAAATCAAATCATCTTTAATTTTTTGGATTTTTTACAGTGAAAGAATCGGAAATGGGGGATAGAATAAAATCAAAATAATAAAATATGAGAATGATTGCTTCAATTTGTGAGAGTATCATTTGACACCAATCAAGTGAAAAGTTCCTAAAAATTTTAGTTTAATTTCAGCCAAGTATAATACATTCAATCAAGAAAAATTTAAGAATAGTTAGAATAAATTGAAGTTTATTTAATTGATATTTTCAATTGCAAAATCGTGATTAAAAAAATGGTAATAACTATTTAAACTGTTGAAGTCTTTTTTAATTTTAAGTTTGATAATAAGTGACCTTCTGATGGCTTTAGAATCATTTTTTGTGGACACTAAGCCATCTATTAATAATTGGTCCAATATTTGGAATGTGGAATAATTTAATTATACTTGCCATCCACCTTATTGAACTGTAAGTTCAAATTTAGAATAAATATAATCAGTAAGTAGTTATAATCTGGCAAGACAGTCTTACATGGTTGATATAAAAACTGATTAAGTAAAAATAGAGATATTTTACTAATACTAGAATTGATGGATTAGGTAAAAGTATTGAATGGGAAATTTAAGATAGAATTGAGCGTTGTACTATCATCTTTAAATATAAGGTCAAAAAGTTTTATAATAATAATAATTAGCTTTGGTATGATTTAATCTTCCTTTTTTATATTGCCAAAATAAAAAGAATAACTAATATGAATTGAGAACAGATTTATAAATGTTATATGAAGGTAAAAAGTTGTCCTCGACTCCATCTTTAAATTATTCATCATCTAAATTTGATCTCACATTTGTTTTAGGAGGTGGTTGTTTATTGGCTCTCCTATTAATAATATAATTTTGTAAGTACCTTGTGTTATTAGTGAAACTAACAGGATTATCGTCTTCTTGATGTAAACGAATTTATTCTTCTTTAGTATTTTTTAAATTAATATTTTGACCTTGATATACTTTGATCATTCCATTTCTCATTCTAATTTTCTTAAAACCCTGCATATTCTTCTTAAAGTAATCCCATTTTCTAAATAGCTACACTAAGAATCGAAGACCTAAGATGTTTATATCCTTTAGATACATTCATTATTATCTGGATAATTAGAATAGATTTTCTAATAGTGCCCAAGTGCCTTTTGAAAGTGCCTCATTCTTCTATAACAATTTGCAACTATCCATTTCCATTTCTCATCTCTTATTAACACTTGTCTGCTCTTTCAAATAAAGCTCACCTTTTCATACATTATGATTCAAATAATAAAATCCTAAGCAGGATATTTTATAAATATTTGTTGGTAAAATTAATAAGATATTCAATTTTCTATTTATTATATGCTAATAAATAATTAATAAAACTGAATATGACATCTTATTATTATAAAAAGTATTTATTATCATCAATCTGCTTCAACGCCTATAGTTTATAGTTATTATTCTTTGGCTCTCAAGGATTAATTTTTCACATAAAAACGATTTTCTCTGTTGACTAAAGCCTTTGCATTGAATCTATCATGCGGAATAGCAATTTTCGGCATATTTTTTGGCCTGCTTATAATCATTCTCTAAGAAATACAAAAAGGAGATGTTTGTAGCAATTCTAGCTATAATATACTATCTATTTTTTTAACCTCTTGAGATGTTTCAATAGATTTCTATATGTTTTTTTAGATAGCCCATTTCTTTGCATATTTCAGTTTCAGCCTCAGGGAATGTTGATCTTTTGAGTTATTCTAAAATCCACTCATATCCAAAGATAATATCGTTCTAAAATTATGGAGCAATCAATTTTTAGCAGAAGTTCCAATATAATGAATGGCTACTCTTTAGCTTTTTTTAGTATCCTCTCTCAGCTTATCTGAAATGGGAGTTCTCTTGTGTTTTTATTTTCATCTATGCTCCATCCAGGTATTTCTATGGTTAATAGAGTTACAAAATAGTCCTTCATTTGATTCATATTTCCACTTAAATCAAACAAATCATCAGATTAAGCCCATTTGGAAAATCAGATAAGTTGTTGATTAATTCGTATGTGTTGATGGGCTCTTTGATTTTTTGTTTGCCTAACCTGATTTGTGCATGACCACTATTTTTTGGATTTTGAAACGAATTCCTTGGGAAGTAGCAAGGATTAAATCCTAAGCCATTTGTAAATTTTAATGGCATTAGGATACTTCTTCTACTCAAAATATATGTCTCCTAATCTCCCTGCTTGTGGGTATTACTTATATTTAATGGTTTTTTGGTATTTTGCTATTGCATCTTAATGGAGTTAGCATGTAAACCAAAAGCTTGCTAAATTTAGGCCTCACTGCCTAAACAGATATGAATGCTGTTTTACTCTGAAATTTTGAAATTTATAATTATTGACAAGTGGTTTACAACCAGTATGATTGAAATTATTACCTCTGATACCAAAGGCTCAATAATAAGAGTAATTCATAAAATATATATTATTATTTAAATTTGGTTTATCATTCTCCTAGAAATAGGATTTTACATGAATTGAAAGCATAGAAAAACATTTAGAATTCATCGTATTGCATGTTTAATTTACGTAATGATAATTCTTTTTACATATTAATCTAATAATATTCTATATGGTAATTACTTCGTCTGTTGCTCTTTATGATTAGTTTGGCTTTGTAGTGGCTAAGGTCTTGGCTGATTTCATATCAAGATTGAATTTATTTTTGATTTCTTTCCTCCAATGAAGAGAATCGAATTATGCTTTTTAATCTAATAGGGTTAAGAAAAATTGAATCCCCAAAATGAAACCATCATCCTATATTAATATAAATAGATGTATACACTAATAAAGACTTCAGTAGTTGAGTTCTTCTTACCAATTTGGTCTTTTGAAATTAACATCTTTTCAATAAAATTCAAAGTCAATGTGGGAACTATCAAATAAAATAGAGACAAATGTTCATTTTCTGGTGTATTGATACTTGAAAATGCCTTCAACAATAAATTTATATAATCAATCTTCTCAGAAAAACTACTCTTATATAAAGTAAATATCTCCTCCAACTCCTTTGCAGTACTTACAGTGGCATCTATTATTGGATAAAAAATAATATATTTACCACTAAATCCAGCCTCTCTTGTCAAAGATTCTAATTGAGTAGAATTATATTAACTTGGAATGTATTCTAAACATTTTGAATTAACATGCAAAGCTGCTGATCTCAATAATCTAACAAATGCTAATGAATTTCCTATTTATGTTATTAAAGTTCTAAATTTGTCAAGATAATTAGATCCATCATCAAATGTACCCATTTTTTTGATCTCCTTATATAATACTTCTGCTCTATCATAAGGATATTGGCCATCCAATTCATCCTTCTTTTCCCTAAAAAATCTGTCTTCTCTGACCAAGGGAGATTGAATTAGATCGTCAAATAAAAATTGTGAAAACATTTGAATTTTTCTAGTAGTTACATAAATAATTTACTTTTGTAAGAATTTATACACACTATTTACAGTTGTACTCAAGATACCGATACCATGGGTTCTAATTGAATCAGCAATTTGTTGAATACTTATTGAATAAACTTATTTACTCTCTGATGTTACCTATATTAATAATTTAAATTTGAAATACCTAAACAAATTATTGCTAATATAAATTATAGGTGTATTTAGTAAAGAATTATTATATATTCTTGAGAACATTAAGGACATCGAAGTTTCCTTAATCAACTGTTTAAGTTGGCAGATAAACATTTATTAAATTTAATCCAAATTTAGAATTTGCTAAACTTCTCATTTATTCATAAGTTTCTTGATCATACATATTGAGAACATTGATATTATAAAATGTTTCATTGAGTATCTGATTGATTTCAGTTCTTAAATTCACGATTGAATCAAAAATCAATACGTAATCAATATCAAGTAATCTTTTTAAGTCTTTAACTTATTATTTGAATGGGTTTAAAGCTGTTATTTTTTCAATCAAAACTGTATGAACTTAAATTCTTAAATAATCCTCAATGTCTCTAGCCAAAGGTTATAAATATTAAGCATAAAACTCCTTAACAACATATTATCTAAATGAATCAAACAATTCATCAGGATTCTCTAAGTGCATACAATCTTTTAATTAGATTGAACAATCAGAAACAGCATTCAATAAAAATTAAAACCTTTTTGCTTATGATGGATGCTAATAGATGTATTAAAAGAAAGAAGGTAACAATTCTCTACACCAATAAAAATATGTACTTGCTGTAACCTTTTTTACATAGTATGGTAATAAAATTAATTTATCAAGTTTCCAAAGAATATTTCTAAAATCTTCCTTTTCTGAATTGGTGAATATATCCTTTGCAACCATGAAATCCATCAAATAATACATAGTCTATAATTTCAAAGGTGAAAGTGTGCTCTTGAGAATGGAATTCAAAATTTATAAAGCTCCCAATATTTCAGCACCTCCTGTACCAAAACTCTTAAGATTTGCCTTCATCTTCTCTAATACTTATTAAATGATTCTCTATCCATTCTTAGTTATATGATTTTAGATTAAGGCAGGCTAGAAGACATCATATTTTTATTCAAAATAATACTCTATTGCTTTTAGCATCTCCACAGCCAAAACCACATCCTTTGATAATGACATATCTAAAGATTATTCTTCCAATCCAAAATGTCCTAATAACAATGCCTATAATAGATTTCTTGTTTGAGATGCTATTGTCAATCCTTACAGCACTAAGATTACTCTCTAATTCATTCTCTCTTCAATGTATCTCTGTGCTCTTTCCCTATCAATTTTATCAATATTGTTAAATGAAGCTTAACTACAAGAGAATGAGTCAACTCTAACAATCCAAGTGGTGAATGCGACATATTAAGCAGTTAAAGAACTTTAAAATGAGGCTGATAATCTTTATAAGTAATTCTTAAAATTGGCAATAGGATCTTTTGGATCCATGGTAGCACTCTTTTTAGATAATGGAGTAACTTCCATAAGAAATTTACTCAAGTAACATAAAACTTGTGAGTGTCCATCTACCATTGGAACTTTCTTTTAAAGAGACCAAAGATTCTTCCATAGATCTCTATTCTCATCATTTTGATATAATTATCTGACTAGAGCATATACACAAAAGGTTGGTAATAATAAATCTCTTTCGAACATTTCTTTAGCAGTTCCTAATGTTTTATCAAATAATTCATATCTTTCTTTGAGGTAAGTATTGAGAACATTGAAGAATTCTTTATTGTTTTTGATGGCAGGTATATTGGCATTTTTCTCTTTTCCTGTTTTTTCATGTACATTTTAATCCCAATTTTGGGCTAAAACCGATTAGAGACAAGATCCAGATAACACGGTCTTGTCTAATCTAATCATTATCTTTTCTAATTGTTTAACATTTTAAGCATTAGAATTAAATTTAGTGGGATCTGGTTTCACAATTTTTAACATTCTCTTACAATAGTTCCAATGTTCTTATAGATAATCATTCTATTCTACAACGTTGTCTAAGATGTAAATCAATTGCAATGCTCTTCCTATTGTATCTAACGGGAAATTTAAATTAAAGATTTTAATGATTTTAGAAATGGGATCCTTTTTATTGTAAAGTAAATTCAATTGATTGACCAAATGGGTGATGTAATTGATGAGTTTTTTTATTATATCATATATTTACTTGAATTAACCAAGCATTCTACATATCATGATTTCAGCCTCACCATCAGTCAATTTTCTCTCCTCTTCCAAATGAAGATCTGCTAACTCTCCGTAAATAGTTAATTTATCAAGAAATTTATAGAACTATAGAATAATTGTTGTTTATATACTTGATCTTCTATTTATCTAATTTAATTATCAATGAAAACAAAGGATGCACTAATCTTATCAAAAACTTTGTTGTCTGACTTCATGAAATCAAACAATCCCATGTTCTTTTCGTAAACCATGAAATGACTCTGAATGATGCTTTCATAATCAGGCTATGTCAATGGGATTTGATAATCTTCTTCAAATGCTGAGAACTTAACAATGTGATTGTTGTATAACTCATTAAACTTTTAGAAGTACTCCTCATAGGGTTTGGCTGATAATAAATGATTAATAATTACATGCAGTTAATACTTCCTTCCCAAATAGACCATCATCCTCTAAATCAATATCTTCCTCTTCGTCAAAATAATTTTGTTTCTTCTGCTCCTCCTTTTATTGCTGGAATCTATTTTTCTTCATTGTATATTATTATTATATATAAATATTAATAATGTCAACCAATATATTTTACAAATTGATTATATTCCATTCTATAATTCTTATTAAAATCATCATAAATTAAGTTTTGAAAGAAAACCTCCTCCCAATAACTCTTGCATCCTTACTTCACTATATACAATGGTGCATATTTAGTATACTTGTTGCTAGACATAATAACATTTAATGCTTACCTTCTCAATTCTGTAATTAGATAATGTAGTTAATCATTTATAGGGTTTTTAGAATTGAAATAAAGATTATCTTCTACTAGATTAACACTATGATACTATTTCCCAAAAATGTCAGCTATTTGATTTTCATCATGTAATCTACATATTAAAGATTCAATACTTGCATATAAACAATATCAAACAATAACCACAATCCATCAGCAGTAATCCTCCTTTCGAAACCTCCTCCAAAACCAAGGAAATCGGTTATGGATATATGAAATACCCATTTTCATCATAAAAGCATTCTTGTTCTTGTAAATTAGAAATGTTGTATAATTGTGGTACTATATATGTAATCAATTCATCCACATTTAAATATTAGAAAATTGATCTGAAGTAATTCATATTATCGGTTAGGGCTGAATGTTAATCATAGGAATAATTAAGGATTGAAGATTTCATAATACCTAACATATATGAATGTAAAGAATCAAGGGGTTCCTTGAAAATCTTACAATTATTAGTTATGCATCTGGTAGCAGTAATTAAGAAATCTTTGGTTTGAATACAGTCTTTGATATCTTTGGCAGCATTTAGTTGAGATAGAGCAATCTTATACAATGAGATGGCTAAACATGATTAATCAATTAGAGAATAGATTGTCTTTATTGAATTAGTGATAGGAATACAAAAATTATGAATACGTATTCTTCTCTCACCTTAGGTTGAAGTATACAGTAAAGCAGTTTATAGATATAAATTATCTTCAGGAGCATTAGGTTGATTCATTTCTAATTCATACATTAATACCTTTTGGCTATTCTATAAATATAAACTCTTACCCTTCTGAGCAATTTAGATTTAGTAGATCTGCATTCTTAATTGAATAATTTCCATAGACACTTTTAACTTTCCATCCGCTTGATATTCGTACTCTGAAGACTGATTCCCAAGTATAATCTCTCTCCAAGATCCCACGTAAATCATAATAAAGCCGTTGAGCTTACTTTAAAAAAATATTTACTCTAAATAGTTGGATCATCATAAAAAAAGATGTCACCATTCAAGAATTTGACTATTTAATTTAGAGTGCCAACATTATTGAATCCACAAGGTAGAACAAAGATTGAAGGACTTATGAAGTTCAAATGCATTTTTTCAGTAATTTACTTTAATACATTGTTTGTTGGTTAAAAGTGATTCTGAGGTGATTTAGAATTATCAGTTAGATTCAACTCTTTGATTGGAGAGGAAGTCAAGATGATTAATTTGCCTCCATTGTCTTACATAATCTTAGAGGCCAAATTAAATGCTGAAATGAATTAAGTACTCATTAATTATGGTTTAGGAAATAAACTATCCAATTGGTTCAGAAAGGCCACAATGATATCTTTAGAATCTTACAAATTAAACAAATAATTGTCTGGAGTGGGCATTTCGTTGTCATCTGTTAACACATACATTTATACTTATTTAAGTTTAGAATTGAAATTGTACAAATGTATACTAGTGTCAAACGTAATGAACCCAAACAATGTTCTTTGATTGAGTTTATCTTCCACCATCATATCCTTGATGATCTATCCCATAATTCCCAGTAATTCTTGACTCTTCTGTGACACGTCAATCATAAAAAAGTATGCTGGTGCCATTGGTGGTCTCATCTAATACTCCTATCCTGCTCTGATGTCATAGGATCCAGTAGTCAAATCAGGTCTCATCTCTTAGTCTTCAGGTTTAATGAAGTTTTTTGGTATTTTAATTATACTTGTGCAAATGTTACATCTCAAATAATCTTCATCCTTCAGATGTTCCATAAAAGGATTGATGTAAGATTTACAATTCTGACATCTCAAAATTGGATTGCTCCCATAATTTACAGTAGGGAATCCTTATTATGTGGATAAGCCATAAGGCTAAATAATCACTGCAAATGGAATTTTGGCTTCCATATACAGCTATTTAGTTCTTGGGAACACTCTGGATGTAACCCTTATGTTATTAATTGCATTATATTTTTGATATGACTCTAAATTTTTAAGAACTTCAATATCCTATTTTTCTATCTATTATTAGATCTCCTTAAACTATGGTTCTAGATATTATTGCTATTGTTATTGCAGAGAATCCAATCTACCATTCTTCTCCAAAATTTTCCTATGAACACTCATTATATTATTATTTATTAAATATAAATGATTCAAACACTCTATAGATTAATCCCCAGATTCAGATTTGCATCAACACTTGGATCATCCAATGTAGCTTCTGGTACTCAAACATCAGCAACTTAATCAAATCCTATCCCTGTTTATTTAAGACCATATGAAGCCAAGAAGTACGAGGTACCATCATCAAAAATTAAATTAACTACTGGATACAGTTTCCTTGATGTTGAACCCATGCCAAGAGCAAAGATAATGAAATTATGCTACACAATACTTGATAAATTAAAGGCAGAAATTCCTGAAGGTGTTCTTTACAGAATATACACTGAGGAGAAATTGAAGTATATTATGCGAATTACAGATGAAATTGAGGATATCAGACAACTTGAGGAGGAATTCGGGTTCGAGTAAATTGAATTCCTTATCTAATAACTTGCAAAAGAAGTTGACTTGGTTGACCAAATGAAGTATACTAAATTTTTATAATCTTCTAGATATTACAAACCTTGGGAGAAGACACAAGATGATAGCACCTTTGAATTGCTCAGATAACCACATCCTGCTTTGAAGCACTAAAGAAACGAAAGACCATCCAGAGAATAAACTAAATTTATTGGAAATTGATATTCACAATAATAATAACAATAATAAATATTATCTTCATGAATTTGCAAGATCAGATCTAATAAGAAGTAATTCTTTTACTATTATTTTTCTATAGATTAATAACTATTTTCCCAAACTCACATAGTACTTACAAGAATTAGGACAATCAACATTAACAATCTAATAACCAAACAATGCCTTAAAAGGTATTCAAATTATAATATCAGTTCTTGATGAATTGTTCGGGTATTAGTATTAATATTTCTCTTAGAATTCTCTAAGAAATAAACTGCCAATATGCCTAATTAGAATAATAGTTATAAAAGTATGAAGGAGAGTGCAGATCTCATATCAGAGTATTAATAATTAAAATAACTATAGACAGAATAGAGATTGAAAATTCATTGTGAAAACATTCAAGAACTCTATGAATAACAACTTGTAATAGAAAAAGATTACAAAGCTTAAGTCTTGGTACAATCTCTTATTTCTATATTCTTTAGAGTTATTAAAAAGAGATCACATAGCTGAAGAAAGATCTCGAAGATGCCAAATATTAGAAGAATCAGTAATTGCAACAAAAAACTTAATCAATAATCGATAAAATTATTTTAGATCAATAGAAATAAACCATTCAATACGATTCTAAATCCAGATCAAATACATTCCACAACAATTATACGAATCTCAATTAATAAAAATAGCATATCTCTGTTAAATCAAATACAAGAAAGAATAGATTGATTACTGAATACTAAGATTTTTAAACAAAGTAACTAATATCATCTATAATTCAAGTTCCAAATAGTCAATTGAAGAAAAACAATACTCATCTCTCGAGAAAATTTAGGAATTAGCAACTCTATACTCTCGACCAAAATCTAGATTGTAAGATAATTGCAACAAAAAATCTGTAACTTTGCACGTTGCTTCAATTAAAGCCAAATAAGTAAAGAAAGTTTGATACATACATATATTTTTATTTGTCTACAATTTTACAATTTATTGTTTCTAATCGTCTTAAAATAAATTGGCTATAAATTTACGTTTCAATTTTGTTTTAATTAAAATTTATTTTGTTAATTTAATTCCTCTACTTAAGTCTTACTTTAATCTGTTATTATAGTATATTTTAATTCTCAATGCTTTTTGGGTTTGTTTCTGATGCGTAGAATTCCAATATTTCATTGAAATATAAACATCATTAGATTTATAACAAAAATTAATTTATATTATCAAATTGTCTTGATCTTTCCTCACCAAAAATCAAGTTTCCAATCACATTTATGATATATTACTAACCTATCAATCTTGCATTGCAAAATCTTAATTTTGTGGTAAAAATTCTAGTTGATATTTTAATAAATTTTACTTTTCAATTTATTTCTGTTAGCCATTCTCTACGAAAGTCATATTCAATTCATAAGTTGAAGCTACGCTTAATAATTATTTGTTAATAGAAAATTTATTATATTTTTAGATTAAATAGTTAGTTACTTCATTTTATAATTTTCTAATTGAGCATGTTTCATTACTGTTTTTATGCTCAATGTAATTCTCAATCAATTCGTAATTATATGGTAATAGTTTTAAATAATCTTCTTAAGGTATTAACTTATGATTTTTAGAAGTTGGTAAAGCGAGATTTAGGTTACCCTTGTTGTTTTTGATTTAATCGATATCTTGGTTAGAATTTTCAATAATATAATCAAATATGACTGGACATAATTATTTAATGACGTGAATTTATGAGCATATCAATGATAAGCTTTTATTCTAAGATGTTTACTTTGATAAAATTTGTTTAATCTCAATTTAGCATATCCATTATCCATTTTATTCAGTGTATTGAATTTTAGGTTAAAGATCAAATTATGTAATAATGGCATTGTAGATATCCCTAATAGAAGCTAACTTCTTTTTTTGAATAATTTTGATAATTGAACTTTAATCAGATTCACTCAATTCATTTTTATGAGTAAATGACACAAGTTTCTTTTTGCTACTTGGTTTATAATGATTCTCATACATTTCATTTACGTATATGATTTGAGTTTATTCATTTTTTTAATAGTCATCATCTAAATTGATTTGAGATAAATCAATATTCTAAAATCTTTGTAATTAGTTTGATAAGAACTCCTTAAGGAAATTTAAGTAATCACTCATATTCTAGCATAAGAAAAAGGATTGAAGTTATTATTAAGTGAGTTTAAAGATATTAGACCATAAATTCAACTATTCTATTAGAATACTATCCAATTCAATTTATTATATAATATTCTCTATCTATTATTAATCAGATAATTCATGTTCTTAAACAGGGGATGTTAATGATCTTAGAAATAGTATAAACAATTATCTATTGTGTCTAAATAAGTTAATATAATGTTGGAGAATGTTATCTGGTAATAGTAATTTTTCTGATCTATATCTCATAACTCTAAATTTGTTAGCCATGCACAATGGATTGTTGTCATCCTTGAAACCAGATGGTTCATACTTAGATATTGTTGAAATCATAGGACTGTGTTGTTGTTTCACAAGTAAGTGAATATAAAGTTCATATACTTTGCTCATTTTCTAGTTACTTTAAATTATCTAAACTAAAATAAAATAAAGTATTTAAATTAATCATTTTTTCTCTCTATTCAAACATCCAAATGCTAGAAACACTCTGTCCATAAATGTTAACTTCTCTTCTTATTGCTATTATTGTAATTAATGTTGATGCATCATGATCTCATTTCTATTAGACACTCTACTAATTCTAGGTTTGTTAAAATCATCCTATTTATTGTTATTATAGTCATTCTAATAAGCCTTGTAATTAGTTGCATTATTATTAATAGGTTACTCTTTAAACTTATTGTAATCTTAAGAAATTGGCCTTGCGAATGGTTCTTTTTTTTGAATCTCAATAGGTTTTTATTTCTATTGAAAATTGACAGTAGGAATTTACCTAGTTGGGTACTAAGTTTTATAGACAAAAGTCCAAATATCAATGTTGTAATTAGTAGCATGCTTAACCATCCATGGATTATCAAAGATTTAATCCATAGTTAAACGCTCTCCAGGAATATATTTAAGTATTCCTTTGATAAGAGTAATAACTTCATTTGATAATGTGGGTGCAAAATTGATGGGTTACCCAGACTTAATTTTGTTTCCCAATTCTTCATTATTCCTTCCTCTGTAGGGTGCATTCCCATGCAATAATTCATATAATAATATCCCCAAACTCCAAACATCTAGACTGAAATCATGTGGTTATTTATTTAACATTTCAGGTGCCTAAGCTTGTAGATAAATTAATATACCATATATTCATAAGTTCCACAAAAAGTCATCCTTTTCTCTGTTAAACTTTCAGCACTCCATCCAAAATCACATATCTTCACATTACCATCATGATCCAATAACAAATTTTCAGGTTTTAGATCTCTGTGGATTATCTTATTTTTATGTAAATAATCTATGCCCAAACAAGTTTAAAAGAAATAGACAAATGCTTCATTCTCTGGCAATTTAGATCGTTTTTTAATGTAATTAAAGAGAGATCCATTTTCTATTTAATAAACATTATACATGCATATTCAAGTATCAAATAAACATTTTCCTTATCTTCAAAATAATGGTGCAATTTACAAATGTGAGGATGAGCCAGTTTACGTTGTATTTTAATTTCCCTTTTCAAGTTTTCTACTGAACAATATTCAAAAACTTATCTCTTATTCATCTACACATTTCAATAAAATGATACAATTTTCATTGCATATAATAAGCCATTCTGTTTGTCTTTGACTAGTTTAACTGATCCATATGATCCTCTACCTAACTCTTACTTACTTCCAATTGTGATTATTTCAAACTCTTCTGGCCTTCTCCTCACACTTGTTGTTGAACATGAATCAATAGTATCATTGCAAGATCTTGCTCTATCTGGCTAAGACTTCTTGCAAATCTCCTTGTGATATATAGGCCTTATTAATTAATAATATATAATATTTTACCAATCAAGATCTCTACATCGAGTACTGCAATAGTTGGCTCCCATACATAATGGACACATAACTTTATTAAGTTTGGATCTTTGCTCTATTGTAGGTTATTTAATGAAGTATTGACAAGATTTATAATCACAGAATCTGTTCATTTTTATAATTAACTATTTATAATACATGTAAAGTTATTTATATATGCAAATATTATAAATTTGGAATTTTATTAATTCATATGATATATTTTTTGTATCAAAATATCATGATTAAAGCAAATTATATGGACAATAATAAATACTGATTCAAAATTTTGCTCAACTTAGGAAATTTTCATTTTATACTATTCTATCTCCCTTGTCAATACATCAATACCATTAGATCATCTTTTATCAAAAATTTAGATTTTCTTTTAATTGCATTGTTTAACTAGCCTAGTCGTTTCTTATTTTTTATTTTGCTAATTCTTATACTTTTATCTGTTGTTATGACTACTTTCATGATATGATCAATTAAGACACTTTACTTTATTCCTTCAAGTACTGATATAAATGCAAAATATACTTAAAATTCATCCAAATTTCTCTATTTATGTTATATCAAAGTCAAAATCTTAATGCATTCTATTTATTAGATGTTAGAATTATACAATGAATTAATCATTAAAATAATAATAATAAAAAATGAATAGTGGTGAATATTAGAAATTTGAAGAATTAGGTTTAGATTAATGGTTATTGAAATTATGTTGGAAAATCGATTATAAAGAGCCAAGACCTATTTAAGTTTTAAGTATCCCTCCCTTACTATAAGGAAAAAACGTATTGAGTAATAATCCAGGAAATAATTATAGTTTCATCTCAAACAGGTAGTGGAAAGACAGCTGCATTTTCATTTCCAATTCTTTAAACATTAAGTCAAGATCCATATGGAATCTTTGCAATTATATTGACTGCAAATAGAGAACTGGCAGTATAAATAGCTGAATAAATATAAATATTCGGTGCTAGTGTGAATCTGAGATTGGCTTTATTAATAGGAGGTCTTTCCTCTTCAAAATAGGTCAAATTGTTAGGGCAGATTCCACATATAATAATTGGAACTCCTGGGAGATGTGCAGAATTGCTTAGCATTGATGTTAATTTCTAGAAATATATTAAAAATGTTAAATATTTCATATTGGATGAAGTAGATAGACTATTGGAACCTCAGATTTGGGATGATATTAAGAAAGTGTATGAGCAATGTGAATCTCCTTAAATAGCATTAGTATCAGCTACTCTGAATAATGTCACTCAATAATTGAAAGACGAATTTGCTAATGTTAACTTTGTTGAATGTATCAACAACCCAGAACAAAAGGTATCAGAAACTATTAAACATAAATTTGTATTGATGCCAGATCTAGTTAAAGATTATTATTTCATACATCTAATGAAAAAATTGGAAGGAGCATCTACAATTGTGTTTGCTCCTACATGTAGAAAGTGTCATGAATTAAATGAATTACTGAATCATTTCGAAATTAAATCAACTTGTTTGCATTCTATGCTCCCTTAACATGAAAGAATAGGTAATTTAAGAGCCTACAGATCATAAAAGGCTTAAGTTTTGGTAGCCACTGATGTAGCATCAAGAGGACTTGATATACCTAATGTTAAATTTGTTATTAATTGGAATGTACCTAAAGTAGAAGCAGATTATATTCATAGAGTTGGAAGAACAGGAAGAGCTGGCAGGAGGTATGCATAGTAATAAATATTTCAATTAGAGGTACAGCTATCACAATGATGACCTAATTTGATGTAGAGAGAGTATTAGCAATTGAAAACCTAATTACATTGAAAATGGAAGAAATCAAATTCAATGAAGAAAAAGTACTTGCAAATATGACAGATGTCACGAAAGCCATTAAGACTATTAAAATTGTAATCATACCTCCATAATTTTTCATTAGAAAATGTAATAAGATGGTACAACAGAAAAATTCATAGATCTTTAAAAGAAGAAAGTAAGATCTAAATAGAAAAGAAAAGGAAGTTAAGAAGAATAATAATCATGATTTAATATTGTTTTTAGATTACATTGATATTATACATAATAAAGTCATTGTATTTCATTCCACTTATTCTTTTTATTATTTATTTTTTAACTTTTTCACTTATTTACCATTTTGTTATTATAATTTTGATTTATTTTATACTGCTTATTCAATTTCTATTTATTCTTCTTATTGGGGTTTCACCTTCTTTTTAATGATTTTCTTTCCTCCTTTTAGAATTCCACTTTTTTATTTTTATGGTTAGTGTTCCTGTTCTTCCTCATTTACTAAATTATTCAATTCTTCTAATTCATTTTAGACTTCATCTTCTTAATTGTCCTATTAATTTTCTTATTCTTCTTTGGCTTGTTCCTCTAAGTACTCTAAGAATATATAGACTAAATAGAATTACTGGATAAATAATATTTGTATCTCTTTCCATTTACATGTTTGAGAACAACAGATTTCTTTTTACTAATATTTTATCTGGTTAAATTACAAAATAGTTTATTTCTACATTTTAATTTATAAAATTACTTATCAGTTTTATGCTAGACTATGTATGGTTCAAATTAAGTAAAGTCAATCTCATTTTCTAATGCGTTTTTATAGCTTCGACCATTTAAATAATTGTTGAATTCTTGTAAAGTTGGGAGGATTTCATGATGTGTTAAAATGCATTTAATTTTACCACTTGATAAAAATTCAAAATGCTTATTATTTTAAACAAGCTTTTATAATTCTTTGTTTTTATTTGAATTAGAATCATTTGCTTTGTTATTTTACGTTTGCTTTCCAGATTCTTTATTTTTATTCATAAATTAAAATAATAATTATATATGAGAACAATCTGCATACTAGGTAATTAAATTATATATATAAAATTCTTTGAATATTTATTGTTATTCAGTTTAATTCTGGTTAATTAAATTATTGATGATTAATAAGGGTTCATCTTTGATCAGAACTACATTTCAAATGCTGAAAATGATAACAAAAAATTAAACCAAATATCAATATAGTAAATTAGAACACTTTTTTGCCAACTATGAAATGAGTGAATTTGAATCTCCCAAAATTACCATTAACAAATTTTAATATTTAATTGATGACATATATTATTCAAATAGTATTCAATTTAATACATCCTTGGCTTCATATTTGAACGTAAATGATATAGAAATAAGCGAGTTAATAATACTATTAGAGAGAATCTACTAAAATAATTTGTTTTTGTCAAGAAGCAATAAATAATGTCTGACATAAATAGTGCTAAATTAATTACAATCATTTAATGAGGACATCATCTCAATAATTAATCAAGCATTTTAATTAGGGTTTATTAATGAGTAACTAATGGAAACCTTTATTAATTAGTTTACAATTTAGGAATTTACATAATATAATTTTACGATTTAAGTGTAATTACTTTTTATTTTTGGTTAAGCCCTTTTAAGGTATAACAATCTAACTAAAAATGAAGCATTCATAAGATAGTGGTAGGATTTGATAAAGTATGCTATTGCTAATTATAAAACAGAATACAAAATATCTGGCTGCATGTTTTCTTAAATTTCATTCTTGATCAAAGGATTATGTTAAATTAAATTAGAATAGGAAGCTTCATATTTAGGATAAATAATTGAATTCTATAAAACCTACTACAAATTATTAATATATAATTTTGCTGAAAGTTAAGATTTTAGTAATATGACACCCAAAGAAACTACAATTTTACTTACTGCCCTTTTAAAACTAAAAGATTAATTTATGAAATAAGAGATAAATTCAATTATATCATCTTTGCTGAATCGAATTTAGAAGACTGGGGTTTCTTCATATACCGATCTAGCCTTATAATCATTCGTATTTAATTTAACCCAACTTGGAGATTATTAATAAGTAATGGCTGGAGAGATTTTATAAGTTATAGAGTAGAGAGTTTAGGCTCAATAGTTTTCTCCAAGGATCACGATTGTAATCTTATTTGAAATGCATTTAAAATGGAATTACATAGTATCCAAAGAGCATTTGTTGAACCTCATCTCTAGTCTAAATATTAAGGAAATCCCAGACTTCGAACTTGGCAGTTACTTTTAATTGCTAACTTTGTTGCCTTTGGATTAATTATAACACATAGTTAGTAATATTGAATCGGTATGATATTGATTTGATCATAGGAAATGATACTAAGAGAGCAATTTCAAAAAATGAATTAACAATTTGCTAAGAATGAGCCTCAATCGACTGATAGAATGAGGAGATCTCTCTAAAAATTAATAAATCTATTGTAAACTCATGGGAAGAATACAGAATCGTTGGAAAGAACAATTAAGAAGATCTTTTGAGTAAAACAACTTTGTATATTAATAATAATTAATTATATTATGCACAATTAAATTATTCATTCAAGCTTTGCATTATGTAAGACAGATGATGAAGAATGTTTTGGAAGCAAGGCATAAGAAATATTAAACGAAAAGATGAAAATATTTGAATTAGATAAGATTCCATATATGGGTATATAACAGAAGAAGAAAACTTCAGATAAATAACGAAACAAATCTCAATAATATCAGGATAATTCTAAAGTTACATAACCATCCTCCTATTCTTAATATAGAATATCAAATAAAGAAAATAAGGAATAGATCATGATCACATAAAATAGAGTTTCAAAGCAAATATTGGAATCAATTAAGAGAAAGTAAAGTGGATATGAACCCAAATTGATAGATATTCCAATTGTTAGAGTATCGAGAGAACAAGTAATAAGTAGCAAAATGGAATCTCAAAATAATATTTCTTTGATTTTAATGGAGAAGTATTATTAAGCTGCTATGAAATACGAAGAAAAGAATTAAAGATAAACTACTAAAGTAAATCTAACAAAAAATACTTCAAAATTGATAATCAATAATTAAGCAGTTAAAAATTTATAGAGAAAAATAAAAAATAGTAGAAGAGAATTATCAAAAGAACTAAATACCTCCACAAAGAATCAATAAACAAAAGAATAATTGAATTCGGTTACACCAATAGGATCTAATAAATATTTCGCACCTTTTAAGTCTATTTTAATTCGTGGAAATTATTCCACTGAGAGCTGATAATATAATTATTATATTATTACTTTATAAATTAATAATACTATAATATTTTATATATAATTTTTAGATGATGAAATTTATTTTAGTTAAAAGGTGACTCAAATGTAGTTATGAAAGTAAAAAATCCTACAAAAAGAATAATTTCATATTATAATTTTCTGGCCTTATGATCATTTACAAATAATTTTTCAGAGATTCTATAACGTGTTCTCCAAAAGCATTTTTTGGTTTTTCCTTTTGGTAGACTTTAGAATGTGTTGACTTCATTTACATACTTTAATAATGTATACTCTGTGATGGAAAAAGCAGATAGATTGACTTCGATAAATTCTAAGTATAGTTGAATAGAAATATATATTGAAATTTTATTCTATTCTTTTTTCAATAAAAGTGAGAGAGAAAGAGCACATAAATAGATGAATGTTAACAAAGTGCAATGAGGCTATTTATTATTTTGGTTGAATTATATGATTTATGTTAAAACAATGAGAAAATCTCTCTTCTTTTTCTTATGGTATTATTTGAATATTTCCAAAACTATAAGAGTAATTGAATTGAATCTGCCAATGAAGGGTGTAGAATAATTGAAAGCAGATATAGATTTATATGATGGTAAGAAAATTCTCTTGTTTAGGGATAAGTAGAATTTTAAAGTATGTTTGTAAGTAGGTGTGATTATTCTAAACTTTCAAAGTATTTAATTCCCCAACGACTGATGAAGAGCAGGACAAGTTTTTGATTTATATTGTTGGAGAAATTCATAAATTAATATTAATATTAATCATGTAACAACATCAATAACTGAATGTGAATGTACACAATTGCTTTCGAAGACAGATTGTACAAAGAGAACTTCACTTGGCTGTTCATGGGATGAAACTAAAAACACATGCTCAAAAGGCACTGTTACTCCTCCCGTGACAACAACTTATGCATCCTATTGTTAAAGCTTCACACAAGCTGATTGTGTAAAGACTTTTGGATGTTTATGGAATACAGATAAATGCACTCATTTTACAGGATGCACAGCATTTAGTAAGACCATAGATGATGATTGCAAAGCTATATCAAACAGATGCATTACAGATGGAGTTCATTGCGTAGAGATTGGAGAATGCAAATCATATTTGAAATAGGTCTCATGTGTAGTGAATTCGGATAAAAAGGATTGTTTCTGGAAGGATAATGCTTGTATTGATGCCACATTGTGTGAACAATATCCAAAAACCCTAACAACTGATGAACAATGTAGAGCTAAGAATATCAAATGCACAGTTTCAAAGACTGGATCTGGATGTTAGGATAGTGCTACATCATGTGCTTAATAGGATGGAGAATTGTAATGCAAATTCGGAGATTAGGTGGGTAAATAGAAATGTTATTGGACTGGAACTGCATGTGTGAATAGGACTTGTGATTAAGCTCCAACTTCCTATACGAGACATGATCAATGTTATACAGACTATGATACCAGTTGTACTACAAATGGAGCAGGATGTAGATCAATAACTACTTGTAGTGATGCAAAGGTTTAAGAGGGTTGTAAAATTAATAGTTCCAACTAATAATGTATTTGGGTTGAAGGTGCATGTAAGGATTATAAATGTGATTCTGCCCCACCTTCAAAGAATACGAATATCTTATGTAATGCCTTTATCCCAGGATGTGTTACAAAGAAAGATGGAGGTTGTAAAGATAACGGTGCTTGCAGTTCTCTTGATGTAATTGCATGTGAGAAGGATTCAAAGAATTAACCTTGTGTAGTTAATGGAACATCATGCAAAGATAAAACATGTGACAATGCCCCTACTACAAATACAACTCATGAAGCATGTACTTTATATCTCCCCACTTGTACAGTAAATGCTACTTTAAAGGGATGTAGAACAAGACAATGCGATAATGCACCAACTACCTTGAATTCCCTTACCGAATGTAGTAATTATTTGTCTGGATGTATACCAAAAAAAGCAGGTGGTTGTTAAACTCTTACAACATGTGATAGAATTGATGTTTAAGATGTGTGTCTCAAGGATTCAACTTAGAAGGATTGCGTTTGGGATAAAGATTTGAGTAAGTGTCTTGATAAGACTTGTGCAAATGCACCTGCAGATTCTAAGACATCACATGAAAAATGCAACGGATATTTGCCATCCTGTACAGTTAATTCTTAAAAGAATGCTTGTATTGATATGATTTGTGAAAACATTGTGGAATCTTTAGATTGTAAAGTTGATAAAAACAATTAGAAATGCAAATATAAGAGCACTTGTTATAAATAAGAATGCCGTTTAGCATCATAAACGATAACTACATATTCTGGATGCTAATAACACATGCCATCTTGCACACTTGACAACTCTAGTAAAGGTTGTATGCCAATTCCTCCAAGTTGCAGTGCTATCAAAACACCGGAGGGTTGTGTTTCCAATTCATTAGGTGGAGATTGTGCATGGGCAGGCAGTAAATGTCAAGATAAATCATGTGCCACAGCACCATCAACTACAACCGATAATACTGCATGTGGAAGCTATAAAAGTGGTTGTTTAGTAAACAATACTGCAAATGGATGTATTGATCCTACTACTTTTGCCTGCACATCCCGTTAAATTGAAGACAACTGTTATTCATCTGTAGGATTTAAATGTGTCTATAGTCCTTCTAAGAAATGTTAGGCAAGAAGTTGTGACACTGCAGCAGATACTACAATTACCTCACCCAGTACTGGTGGATATCTCACAACATTCAGCAATTCAAATTGTGATAACTATTTGACTGATTGCGTTCTTAATAATTCAGGTAATGGATGCAGAACAAAAGCTTCTGCATGTGCCGATTATAATGAAAAGAATTGCACTGAAAAAACAGCTGCTGGTAAATCATGTTATTTGAACTCAGATAATACTTGTGTTGACCTAGTATGTGAAAAAATTAAGTTAACTTCTCATACTGCATGTGAGGCTGTCTCAGGAATGAACAAGACATGTACAGTAGCTAAAGGTAGTAGTCCAACTGCATGCATGACTAAATTGGACAGTTGTGGATAATATGAATAGAATTAATGCAAAAGCACTAAATCTGGAAAAAACTGCATTTGGGATAAAAGTGCATGTAGGGAAGCAACATGTTCTGATGCCACAGACGATGCTTCATATAATACACATAAAGAATGTAATGATTATGTTAGTACTTGTACTGTTATCGAAAGAGTAGACAATAAAGGTTGCATACCCAAAAAAGCTAATTGTAGTGAATATACTTCTTAAGCATAATGTGTTCAAAATTCTGCAGGCAATTCATGCTATTGGAATGGAAATAGTACATGTGTGACTTTAAGTACCTTGACCTGTGCTTAAATTGTTTTGACAACATATAGTGATGCCAATTGTGAAGGTGTTAAATATTCTTGCAAGGCTAATAGTGCAACAGCTTGTCAAAATAAAGTTTGCACAGACTATAAAAAAACTAACGGGCTAACAACTGGCACAACTGCTGTTACAACTGATGATCATTGCAAAGACTTAGATCCAGATTGTACTATTGATAATGCTACTGTTACAAAAGCTTGTATGACTAGGCCAGCAACATGTACAGGAACAGATACAACTGTATGCACATTCTCTAAAGCAGGAGAATGCCTATTTGAAAATGGTGCTTGTATATTAAAATCAACTTGTAGTTTGAAAACTGGAACTAATTTAACATATTAATAATGCTAAACTTATAATTCAGCTTGCTCTGTCAATCTTGCTGGCACTGCTTGTGTTTATTAACTAGCTACTTGTGATAAGTATACAACGCTTGCACATTGTAGAAAATCTGCAGCTGGATTATGTAAAATTGATACAAATTGCAAAGCTGTTGATGCCACATTAGATTGTACCAAAATTGTTAATACTGGCAGCATCGTATTATCATATGAGATATGCTAAGATTTTAGTTCATCATGTTCTGTAAATGCAAATGGGTCTGCTTGTTTAGAAAAAAAAGCGTGTGCCTCGTATACTGCAGCTAGTGGAGCTGATTGTGTAAAGGGTACCGATGCAACATGTTTCTGGTAAACCTCAGGTACTGCTTCATGCATACCTATTTTAACAGCCAGCACTGATTGTGTAAAAGTAGTTGATGCAGGAAATGCACTTACAGAAGATAAGTGCTCATCATATAATTCAAGTTGCTCTGCGAAAACAGATAAATCTGCATGTTTTGAAAAGAAAGCAGCTTGCTCTAATTATTCAGATACAAATTCTTGCATAAAAACATCAGGAGGAGCTAAATGTTATTGGAACACCTCAGGTACTGCTGCTTGTATAGAAATTTCAACAGCCAGCACTGATTGTGTAAAAGTAGTTGATGCAGGAAATGCACTTACAGATGATATATGCTCATCATATAATTAAAGCTGCTATGCTTTATCAGATAAATCTGCATGTTTTGAAAAGAAAGCAGCTTGCTCTAATTATTCAGATACAAATTCTTGCATAAAAACATCAGGAGGAGCTAAATGTTATTGGAACACCTCAGGTACTGCTGCTTGTATAGAAATTTCAACAGCCAGCACTGATTGTGTAAAAGTAGTTGATGCAGGAAATGCACTTACAGATGATATATGCTCATCATATAATTAAAGCTGCTATGCTTTATCAGATAAATCTGCATGTTTTGAAAAGAAAGCAGCTTGCTCTAATTATTCAGATACAAATTCTTGCATAAAAACATCAGGAGGAGCTAAATGTTATTGGAACACCTCAGGTACTGCTGCTTGTATAGAAATTTCAACAGCCAGCACTGATTGTGTAAAAGTAGTTGATGCAGGAAATGCACTTACAGATGATATATGCTCATCATATAATTAAAGCTGCTATGCTTTATCAGATAAATCTGCATGTTTTGAAAAGAAAGCAGCTTGCTCTAATTATTCAGATACAAATTCTTGCATAAAAACATCAGGAGGAGCTAAATGTTATTGGAACACCTCAGGTACTGCTGCTTGTATAGAAATTTCAACAGCCAGCACTGATTGTGTAAAAGTAGTTGATGCAGGAAATGCACTTACAGATGATATATGCTCATCATATAATTAAAGCTGCTATGCTTTATCAGATAAATCTGCATGTTTTGAAAAGAAAGCAGCTTGCTCTAATTATTCAGATACAAATTCTTGCATAAAAACATCAGGAGGAGCTAAATGTTATTGGAACACCTCAGGTACTGCTGCTTGTATAGAAATTTCAACAGCCAGCACTGATTGTGTAAAAGTAGTTGATGCAGGAAATGCACTTACAGATGATATATGCTCATCATATAATTAAAGCTGCTATGCTTTATCAGATAAATCTGCATGTTTTGAAAAGAAAGCAGCTTGCTCTAATTATTCAGATACAAATTCTTGCATAAAAACATCAGGAGGAGCTAAATGTTATTGGAACACCTCAGGTACTGCTGCTTGTATAGAAATTTCAACAGCCAGCACTGATTGTGTAAAAGTAGTTGATGCAGGAAATGCACTTACAGATGATATATGCTCATCATATAATTAAAGCTGCTATGCTTTATCAGATAAATCTGCATGTTTTGAAAAGAAAGCAGCTTGCTCTAATTATTCAGATACAAATTCTTGCATAAAAACATCAGGAGGAGCTAAATGTTATTGGAACACCTCAGGTACTGCTGCTTGTATAGAAATTTCAACAGCCAGCACTGATTGTGTAAAAGTAGTTGATGCAGGAAATGCACTTACAGATGATATATGCTCATCATATAATTAAAGCTGCTATGCTTTATCAGATAAATCTGCATGTTTTGAAAAGAAAGCAGCTTGCTCTAATTATTCAGATACAAATTCTTGCATAAAAACATCAGGAGGAGCTAAATGTTATTGGAACACCTCAGGTACTGCTGCTTGTATAGAAATTTCAACAGCCAGCACTGATTGTGTAAAAGTAGTTGATGCAGGAAATGCACTTACAGATGATATATGCTCATCATATAATTAAAGCTGCTATGCTTTATCAGATAAATCTGCATGTTTTGAAAAGAAAGCAGCTTGCTCTAATTATTCAGATACAAATTCTTGCATAAAAACATCAGGAGGAGCTAAATGTTATTGGAACACCTCAGGTACTGCTGCTTGTATAGAAATTTCAACAGCCAGCACTGATTGTGTAAAAGTAGTTGATGCAGGAAATGCACTTACAGATGATATATGCTCATCATATAATTAAAGCTGCTATGCTTTATCAGATAAATCTGCATGTTTTGAAAAGAAAGCAGCTTGCTCTGAATATTCAGATACAAAATCTTGCATAAAAACATCAGGAGGAGCTAAATGTTATTGGTATACCCCACCTGGAGGTACTGCTTCTTGTATATAAATTTCAACAGCCAGCACTGATTGTCCCAAACTTTTGAAAACATAATTGGCAGGTGTTGCTACTTCTGATACCATATGTAAATAATACAATGCTTCTTGTGTGCAAAATGGTGATGCTACTTCTTGTGTTGAAGTAAAAACAAAATGCTCTGATTATACTGGTTCTTCTACAAATTGTGTAAGCACTTCTGGAGGAGTTAAATGTTACTGGAATACAAGTGGAACTCCTGGTTGTATATAAATAACTGCAACAGATTGTGCTAAAGTAACAGGTTCTTCATTAACATATGATATTTGCCAATCCTATAATACAAACTGTAGTGTTAATATTGCAGGTACTGCTTGTGAAGCTAAATCATGTACAAATAAGCCTACACCATGGTCTCATACTTCATGTTCAACTTACTTGTCAACTTGCACAGCCAATAAAGTTACTTCAGCTGATGCATGCAAAGTTGCACCAACTAAATGTTCAGATGTTACTGTTTAAGCAGACTGCATAGGTTCTGTTACAGATGCAGAGTGCGAGTGGGTTGCTGGTAGCGATGGAGGATAATGTGTGAAAAAGACTTGTTATACTAAATCATATTCTTCTGTATTGACTCATTCTAATTGTTCAACTTATTTAAGTTCTTGCACAGTTGCAAAAGTGGGAGGTTGTATTCCTAAGGCAGCATGTAATACTTATTTATCCTCTGAATAATGCACAAATGTTGGAAGTTGTTTCTGGAATGGAAAAAAGGCTTTGACATGTGTAGATCTTTCATGTGATAAAATTGAGGATTCCTACAATACTCATACATTATGTAGTACAATTACTGGCTTGAAATGTACAGTTAAATCTACAGGAGTAGGATGTTAAAATAGATAGACTGCATGTTCCAGTTATAATGATAAAAATTGTTATCTAAATTCAGCTGAATGGCCATGTGTGATGGTTACATAGGATGATGGTTCAAGTAAATGCATGGAAAAAGCTTGCACAACTGCAGGAAGTTCCTATACTGATCACAATGGTTGTTATGATTACTATAAGGCTATTGCTGGAACCAAGAAAGCAGATCATTGCACAGTTGCTATGGTGACCAGTGCAGATGGAACACCTTCTCCTTCTGGATGTTAAAAGGTTGGAAATTGTACTGATTATAGTTAAGCATAATGTTATGTTGATTCTGAAGGAAGAACCTGTGTTTGGGATGACACAACTAAATGCAGAATTAAAACATGTGACACAGCACCTGATACAGAGAGTTATGATAGTGATGATGAATGCAAATTATATTTGGATGATGGTACATGTACAGTTGCATCAGATGATATGGGTTGTGTTGTTAGACCAGATAAATGTGAAGGAATGACTAAAAAGTAATGTGTTAAGGATAAAGCAGGAAATGACTGCGAATATTTGGACGGTGCATGCTATACAAAATCTTGTTCAACTGCCCCAGCTGATGTAACCACTAAAGATGGATGTGCTAGTTATTTCAATGGATGTACTTTGGATGAAAGTAGTAAATGTAAACTTGAAATTTGCGAAGATTTCATATTCACTACAGATGATGAATGCTAAAAAGCAAAAGCAGGTTGTACTACTAATGGTACTAAATGTGTATTGAGAACTTCATGTTAAGCTGTCACTAATAAGGCAGGATGTGTTCAGGATGAATCATAAGGAAAATGTTAATGGTTGACTACTAGCAACACTTGTGTTTTAAGAACTTGTACAACAGCTCCTGTTTCTACTGATTATGACACTGAAGCAGAATGTATAGCCTACAAAGAAGAATGTACAACTAAGTTAGGAGGAGGATGTGTTGTTAAATCAACATGTTCTGCTGCAACAGCAGAATCAGCATGCAATTTTGTTGCAGGTTAACCAAATAATAAATGTACCTGGGAGAATAATAAATGTAGAGATCAAGGATGTTAAGATTTCTCCTTTGCTACTCATGCAGAATGCAAAGCTGCAACTAATAAAATTAAATGCACTGCTGGCTAGAATGGTAAATGTACCACCCAGTCAACTTGTGAAGCTGCTACAGTCAGAGCTGCTTGTATTGAAGGATTGTATAATGGAGGATACTAACCATGTCTTTGGATTCCTGAAGCAAACTCTGGAAGTGGAGGTTGTTTCCAATATTCTTCATGCAAGAGTCTAAATTGGACAGATCATACTGAATGTTAAAAGATCTCGAGCTAATGTACTACAGATGGATCATCCTGCTTGGCTACTACCTTATGCACAGAAACAAATACGAAGGGATGCAAAATTGGATATGATGGTCCTTGCATTAAAACTGTTCCAGCAATTGATTCAAATGATTCCGCTATTTGCAAAGCTTATACTTCATGCACTGATGCATTCTATAAGACTCACAAGGATTGTTAAGAAGCAAGTACTAAATGCACAACTAATGGTGTAACATCATGTGCTCCACTTGCCGCTTGTTCAACTTATGGTATTTAAGAGGCATGTGTCATTAACAATGTTGGTCCAGTTGTTGAGTAGTCAACTAATTTAATTACATCAACAGGTTAATGTACTTGGGAGAATAATACTTGTAGAGATTAAGTTTGTAAGGATCTTAAAGGAATAACTCATTCATAGTGCTACGGTTTACTTAAAGGTTGCACTTCAGATGGAACTAATTGTTTAGCAATTTCTACTTGTGCATCTTATACTACTTAAGTCACATGCACAACTGCTAATGGATCTGATGGACCTTCTGGCAAATGCTTATGGGATCCTACAGCCAATAACAAAGCTGGAGCATGCAGAGTTTACCAATGTTCAGATATTACTGGAGGCATATCAACAACTGTCTGTCAAGCTGCATTATCAACATGTGTTTCCAACGGAACTATCTGTATTGATTAAGCAAATTGCAGTAGTGCATCATATCAAAATAAAATCTCTTGCAACTCTCTAGGAAAGGATGGATTTTGTGTCTTCACTAAATCCACTGCTACAGGCGCCACTGAGAACTAAGGAACATGTGCCTTGATGACATCATGCACTTAAGCTAAAAGTGATCCAAAGGCTTGTGCAAATGCCAAAGAAAAATGTTCATATACTCCTGAATCAAAATCAGGAACAACAACCATTCCTAGCAAATGTGATCCTCATACCTGCGCTTCCAATAAGTAAACTAATGGAAATTGCTCTAATTTCTTCAGTTGGGATTCTAAATCTTAATAAATTTGTGTTGTCGATGGTGCTGATTGTAAAGAGAAGGACCCTGCTACTTTCACCTAAGATTAATGCTATGTGAATTCAGGATACACCTATACTTGGAGCACAACTACTAATAAATGTGGAGTATGCACAGCTGTTTAACCTAATAATAATAACACCACTGATCCTAATACAACAACTCCAAACAACACAGATACCTCAGGGTACATTCTAGGTTTCACAACTATTATCTTAGGATATCTAGTTTTCTGATCCAATTGATTATTAAATTTATATAGGGAAATATTTTAAACCATTTAATTTTGTTTCTTCCCCTTCATTGTTGGATAAAACTTTGATATTTAGTTTAAATTATAAAATTATTCTGTGAACATCAGAATATTGAATTGAAGGGTAATTGATTTCTATGTGATCTACGTCCAATAGCTCAAATTATCAATATCTTATATTTTATTATATTATATTAGATAGTTAAAACATGATTGGGACATTAGAAAGATTTAAAAATTGCAGTAAAACAATAGTCTATGAAATTTGCATTTTTCAAAACAAGAATAATATATAATGAAGGGTTGATTCATAGATTAAGTTTAATACTCAATGCTTATTGCCTATATTTTGATAACAGTACTTTTTTCATTTTATATTATCTAAATTTTATTATGTTCAAATATTTTAGACTTAAATGAAGAATGAACACTAATATAAATCTTACTTGATATATCTAATGATACTTATTAAGAGAATTAATTATAAGGACGCACCTAATTCAATTTGTTGTAATTATTTTGATTCTGACAATCTATTTCTAATAAAGAGGTGACATTGATAAATGTACATGGTTATAATTTATAATTAAAAATAATTTATTTTAGAATAATAATAATTATAGTTGAGAATGATATAAGAAAAGAGTCTAGAATTACCATGCTATATGGTTGAACACAAGAGCAATATTAAGATAGTATGTTTAAACGAGCAGTGTAAAGAGTTTAGACTATTTTGCATGAAATGCGTTTAAAATAAACATCATTCAACTCATTTGTAAGACTGGATAGATATTCCTTAATTTATTGAATAAATAGAAAAATTTGAGACAGATTATCAAAGCCTTATGAATGAGTTAACTAAAGATCTAAATACAATTATATAGAATTTTAATAATTTGAAGGAAGGAATAAAAATAAAATATGTATTAGACTAGGAGAGAATTGAGAAATTAAGTCTAATAGAAATAAATGTAATTGTCAGTTAAATGTTAAAATACAAAGAATTTAAAGAAGAGACTATTAAAACAATTTAAGAATATGGATCAATTTTTAATCAATAATTAATAAATTTGTAAAATAAGTTAATTGTAAGTGAAGAGAAAAATATGGAGAGAAATCGAGTAGATAATGAATCAAGTGAAAAGATTAGTCGATTAAGCGAATCTAAATATTAAGAAGCAATGTAAAAAGATGGTGGATTGAGTGATAAGATTAGTAGATCAAGTGATAAGATAAGCAGATCTAATGAGAATATCAGTGTACGAAGTCAAAAAAATAACAGATCAACTTAGAAAAAGAGCTTGTCAAGGGAAAAAAAAATAGTTTCAAACCTAAAAGATATTCAATAATCATTAGAGCTTTGCGTTAAGGGTATCTATTTAATTATTCAATTTTATAGGTTAGAAGTTAACTGAGAAATAAATGTTTAAAGAAGCTATTGAGATGTTTAATTAATCAATGGTTTTAAATCCTATTAATTCCAAAGCCTTTTATCTGAAATGTATTTACCTAACAATTTTTAGCTTATAGTTTAAGGTTAACAGAAAATTATGAAGAAGCCTTAGTTTGGGCTGACAAAGTCCTTGAGATAGAACCTAATCATATAAAAGCTCTAGATTGTAAAAGTAAGAGTCTATTAATATTTTAGTTTATTGTCTAAGTATCCTTAGAAAATACAAGGAAGCATTGGATATTATTGAAAAAGTGTTGCATACATACCCTAATCATTTAAATTCTATGATTAATAAAGGTTATTAACTATTGTAATTTATAGTGAATTGCTTAAGAGAACTAGGGCAATATCAAAAATCTATTTAATTGTCAGATGTAGTTCTTAAATAAGATCCCAAAAACATAAATGTGTTGTTTTGTAAATGTAAGTTAAATTTTAATTTTAATAGTGTATAGTTTAGTTATGGTTGGTAAATGTTAAGAGGCTCTTGAATTTGCTGAGAATGCATTGGTTGAAAATCCTAACAATTCCAAGATATTATACTGTAAAAGTAAATATTATCAATAAATAAAAGTTCAAAGCTTATTTGGTCTCTAGAAATATGAAGAAGCGATTCAAATGATAGATAAAGCTTTAGGTGAGGATTCAAACCAAGTCAATCTTTCTAGTGTTAAAGGTAATTGAATTTCGAAAAGATAGCAAAAATCTTATTTGTACAAAAAAAGAACAATGAAGCATTAAAAATTGTTGACAAGGTATTGGTGTAAGATCCTAACGATATTGATGCTTTGGATTGTAAAAGTATTATTTTAATCCTATAAGTTTAGTTGAAATTTTATATTCCCTTGGGAAATATCGTGAGGCTATTAAATTAGCTGGTAAGATCTTAATTAAGAATCCTAAACATCTGAATGCTTTAATTTTTAAAAGTATTGTTAAAATATTATAAGCTATGAGTTTATTTATGCGTAAAAAATATAAAAAGGTAGAAACTTATGCTGACAAAGTATTGAGTATTGACTCTAATCATCAAACAGCATTATTTTATAAGGGTAAAATATTATTAACCTTAAGCAAATAGTTTAAAATAAGAGGGTAATCATAAGGATGCGTTAATTTGCATAAACAAGTTGTTAGAGAATGATCCTAAGAATTTAGAATTATTATTATTAAAAAGTAGATTTCTATTAATATCTAAGCTCAAAGTTTATATTTGCTCGATCAATTTCAAGAAGCTATAATTTGGGCTAATTAAGTTTTGGAAATAGACCCTAATAATTTAGATACATTATATTGCAAAGGTTGTAAATTTAATATCATATTCTAGCTGATAACCTAAGATTGCTTGGAAATTACAAAGAAGCAATAGATTGGTCTGATAAGGTATTAGCTATAAATCCTGAACATACCAGAACTTTACATTGCAAAGGTATCATTCAATAAAATATGTTTAGCGAGNGGTTAACAGAAAATTATGAAGAAGCCTTAGTTTGGGCTGACAAAGTCCTTGAGATAGAACCTAATCATATAAAAGCTCTAGATTGTAAAAGTAAGAGTCTATTAATATTTTAGTTTATTGTCTAAGTATCCTTAGAAAATACAAGGAAGCATTGGATATTATTGAAAAAGTGTTGCATACATACCCTAATCATTTAAATTCTATGATTAATAAAGGTTATTAACTATTGTAATTTATAGTGAATTGCTTAAGAGAACTAGGGCAATATCAAAAATCTATTTAATTGTCAGATGTAGTTCTTAAATAAGATCCCAAAAACATAAATGTGTTGTTTTGTAAATGTAAGTTAAATTTTAATTTTAATAGTGTATAGTTTAGTTATGGTTGGTAAATGTTAAGAGGCTCTTGAATTTGCTGAGAATGCATTGGTTGAAAATCCTAACAATTCCAAGATATTATACTGTAAAAGTAAATATTATCAATAAATAAAAGTTCAAAGCTTATTTGGTCTCTAGAAATATGAAGAAGCGATTCAAATGATAGATAAAGCTTTAGGTGAGGATTCAAACCAAGTCAATCTTTCTAGTGTTAAAGGTAATTGAATTTCGAAAAGATAGCAAAAATCTTATTTGTACAAAAAAAGAACAATGAAGCATTAAAAATTGTTGACAAGGTATTGGTGTAAGATCCTAACGATATTGATGCTTTGGATTGTAAAAGTATTATTTTAATCCTATAAGTTTAGTTGAAATTTTATATTCCCTTGGGAAATATCGTGAGGCTATTAAATTAGCTGGTAAGATCTTAATTAAGAATCCTAAACATCTGAATGCTTTAATTTTTAAAAGTATTGTTAAAATATTATAAGCTATGAGTTTATTTATGCGTAAAAAATATAAAAAGGTAGAAACTTATGCTGACAAAGTATTGAGTATTGACTCTAATCATCAAACAGCATTATTTTATAAGGGTAAAATATTATTAACCTTAAGCAAATAGTTTAAAATAAGAGGGTAATCATAAGGATGCGTTAATTTGCATAAACAAGTTGTTAGAGAATGATCCTAAGAATTTAGAATTATTATTATTAAAAAGTAGATTTCTATTAATATCTAAGCTCAAAGTTTATATTTGCTCGATCAATTTCAAGAAGCTATAATTTGGGCTAATTAAGTTTTGGAAATAGACCCTAATAATTTAGATACATTATATTGCAAAGGTTGTAAATTTAATATCATATTCTAGCTGATAACCTAAGATTGCTTGGAAATTACAAAGAAGCAATAGATTGGTCTGATAAGGTATTAGCTATAAATCCTGAACATACCAGAACTTTACATTGCAAAGGTATCATTCAATAAAATATGTTTAGCGAGTTGTTTAAGATTACTTGGTTAGTATGATGATGCTGCTATTTGGTCAGAGAAAGCTTTAGTAGCCAATCCTAAATCAGTTAATATTTTACGTTAGAAAGGTAGAATCTGAAAGTATTTGAATAGCAAATTCGTTAAAAAATATGGGGTAATACTAGTAAGCACTGGATTTAGTAGAAAAAGCCTTGGCAATAGAGCCAAAGCATATAAACACTTTAGATTGCAAACGTTTTAAATTATTATATATTAGTTTAATGCATATATTGGCTTGGTAAAATTAATGATTCAATTGGGTTATCTGATCAGATTTTAGAGTTAGATCCAAATAATTTAAATTCCTTATGTTGCAAAGGTAAATGAAATTTAAATATCTTTAGCTGATTGTTTAAGACAATTGAAAAGATATTTGGATGCTCTGTTATGCTGTGATAAAGTATTAGAGATAAACCAAAACCACATAGATATTTTAAGTTGTAAAGGTACATTTAAGCAATTAATTTAAGCATAATGCTTATATATACTTAAAGAATACGATGAGGCATTAGAATACATCAATAAAGTACTTGCACTGGATCCGAATAATGAGTAAGTTATTAGTTGTAGAGGTATGCTTGAAATTATAATTTTAGTGAATGTGTTATTGTAAAAGGGATAGCATGTAGAGGCATCTAAATAAGCTGATAAGGTTTTAGAAATTAATTTTCAGAACAAAGATGTCCTGATTTGCAAGAGTATTAAAATTTATCATAAATTAAAAGCGTAGTGCTTACATCTGTAAAATAAGAATAAAGAGACTCTGATTTGTGCTGATTTGGTTCTAGAGATTGATCCTAATCATGTTCCTACTTTATTCATAAAAGGTATCAATTACATGCATTTAGCTAATACCTTATTTAAACTGGGCCGCTTCACTGAGGCTCTAGAATCGACTGATGCAGTTTTAAAAATTGATCCAGATCATGCTGAAACCATTCTTTGCAAATGTACTCCTCTTTTTTTAGTTAGCCAATTGTTTAAGACTATTAGGACAACATTCGGATGCTCTCATCTATATAGACAAATACTTAACTGTAGATCCTACTAACCTAACCGTTATTGAACAAAAAGGTACAACATAATTTATTACCTAATCAGCTTAACTCTTACATTCAACAGAAAGACATGAGGAATCAAATCTATGGATTGAAAAGGTACTTGAATAAGATCCAGATAACATGAATATATTAAACTATAAAGGTAACTCAGTCATTTATTTTTAGCTGATAATTTAAGAGCTTTGGGTAAAAGTAAAGAATCAATAGTAATTGCTGAAAAGATTTTGGCCTATGATTCTAAATCAGTGAATGCTCTGTTTTGTAAAGGTAAATATTTGGCGAATATTAATAGCTGATTGTTTAAAAGCTTAGGGTCAATATAATTTAGCTGAATAATGGGTTGATTTTGCATTAAAGCATGATTCCAAACATGTAAATTCATTGGCTTGTAAGGGTAATAAGTTCTCATAATTAGGTGAAATATTAAGGATGTTTAAACAATATGATTAAGCTTTGAAATAATTTAATATTGCTTTGAGTATTAATCCCAACAGTTATATATCCCTTACTTAAAAAGGTAAATGGACTTACATATAATTAGGCGCATGTCTACAAGAAATAAAATAATATTCAGAAGCATTATCAATCTTTGATAAAGCCTTGAAAATAAAACCCAATGATGAATGGGTTCAAACCAGAAAAAGTATTTATTATTATTTGATGTAGAATAATGTGAAGATGTTTTTAAGAAGACAGCTTCTGCAAAATCAAAATGAATAATAAATTTATAATATTTATTCAAATCATATAATCATAAAGTTTAATTAAATAGATATTCATTAATTTATTGATTAACTCATATTAAAATGTTTTATATATTTTTATAAAAGAAGGATTAATTTAAGAACACAAATGTTTTGCAATGATTTGAATTAAAATTGTTATTGCTAATTCAAAAAGAAATAGATTTTATAAAGCCAGTTATGAGAGAATGAATCTACTTCACATAACCACTTTATTTGGATACCTCATCATCAATTTTATATTTAATATTTTTGAATAAAATCGAATTTGGTATATAGATTAATATTAATGTTATAATAAATTCAAATAGCCTATAATATCCTAAAATTTAAGTCTCTAATTACGCTTACTTTCTAAAGTGTGATCTTGATTTCTTAAAAGTAAGCATTCAACAATTCTTAAGAAAATTGCTATATTATTAAATTTAATGATTAATGCCAGACTAAATTCAATAAAAAATTATTAATTATACTTCTACTTAGAATAATTATCGATTATTTAACATTAAAAGAATACATTAAGATATATTTAATTACTTTATTATAAATTTTATATTTAATAATGATTTAGAAATAAAAAAGCAATTAACATTGTAAAATACATCCTAATCAAAATTTCATATTCTGCTGCTTTAAAAAAGAATGCAATTAAAATAGAATATTTTGTTTGGATTGTTTGAAATAGAAATAGCATATAGAGCATATGGATGCTGTTTAAAAATTGGAAGATGCTAATATTTTCATTAATTAATAGTTAAGCAAGGTTAAAGATGTTATTACAACCACAAAAAATGAATTTGAACTAGCAAAGGAGTCATTCAACACATTGATAAAAGGATTATAATATCAAGTTTTTGGATTAGAAGCTGCGATGAGTAATATGGACTTAAATCAAATTTAAGAAACCATAGCAAATTTATTCTTATTTGAAAGAGTATAATTAACAATGTAATAATCAATCGAACAAACACTTTACAAATTAAGAAAGACAATTGAAGATACATATCAAAATTTTTAGATAAACTTATTTATTTAGAAAGACGAAGACATCTTAGTAAAAATTGGTAAGACTTAATGAATAACAAAATAGGTAGCTATTTATTTGAGTAATAATAATACAAAAAGGCTATTGAATACTATGATGAATGTTTAGATATGAATGAAGAAAATGAATAAGCTTTATTCGGAAAAGGTAAAATCTATTTAAATTTGAGGGGAGTGTTTAAGAGCTATTCAATAATTTAGATAAGCATCAGAATGTTATTAAAAAGTTTAATTCATAAATAGCAATAATACTCAAGCATATCTCAAACAGGGTTATTATCTTTTTCATTTTTAGGAGAATGTCTATAATATTTGTATTAATTTAACACAGCCATTGAGGTATATAATAAAGCAATACTTTTGGATAAATCCGATTTTGCATCGATTTATTATAAAGGTATTTATAAAACTTTAATTAGGTTATTGCTTACTATAATTGTGGAATTTTACAGAAGCTAAAGTGTGTTTCGAAGATGTGGTCAAAATTAGTTCTGATAATAATTATACACTGCTAGCTAAAAGTATGATATAATATGATTTAGGCAATCTGTTACTTATAACCTTACATCCTGAAGAAGCTAAATAGATCCTTGATTAAATTTTAGAAAATTCTCCTCAAAAATTTGACATCTTTGTGTTGAATACATCAATTTCAACTTTTACTATAAGAGAGTTATGTAATTTCGACTAAGACAATAATGAAATTGAATAAATGATATAATAGTTTCCATAGAATATTTTTGCATTGTATTTAAAAGGCATTAAATCCATTTATTTTTTAAGGAATTTCTTTAACAAAGGATAAAAATTTTGAAGAAGCATAAAAGATTTAAGAAAAGCTTATAGAAATCGATCCAACATCATGGATGATTCAACATTTAAAAGGTAAATTCAAGTTTATTTTTAGTGAAGTTTTTAAAAAATGAAGGCAAGTATGATTAATCTCTAGAGCTTTTAGAATCGATGTTAGTATTTAATCCTGATAACATTCGTTTAATATTCGAAAGATTCCAAGTATCAAAATACTCTTACTTAGTAATTTGATTAATTAGATTCTGACTAACAAATTAAATATATTGACTATTTATTGGTAAGATTTCCCCAATAGATATTTCTCTTTTGGGTTAAAGGCTTTACTTTAATGAATTAGAATATATATGATGAAGCTTTATTAACCTTTAATGCAGCATTATCTAAGGATCCCTATAATTTTTGGATTGCCTCTTTTAAAGGTGATAAAAATATCATTTTATAGCAAGTACCCTATCTGAGTTGAAAAAATATTAAGAAGCCGTTGATCTCTTATACTCAATACTTGATGAATCCCCAGAGAATATAAAAGTTTCATAACTCATAAGTCTAATTCTTTAATATTTTAGATGAAGTCTTATTTAAAATGAATAACATCAATGAATAAGTCGATTCAAATGATGAAACAGAAGTTGAAAATATCCAATCTGACTGAGTAATGAATAAAATTTACAAANTTAAATTTGAGGGGAGTGTTTAAGAGCTATTCAATAATTTAGATAAGCATCAGAATGTTATTAAAAAGTTTAATTCATAAATAGCAATAATACTCAAGCATATCTCAAACAGGGTTATTATCTTTTTCATTTTTAGGAGAATGTCTATAATATTTGTATTAATTTAACACAGCCATTGAGGTATATAATAAAGCAATACTTTTGGATAAATCCGATTTTGCATCGATTTATTATAAAGGTATTTATAAAACTTTAATTAGGTTATTGCTTACTATAATTGTGGAATTTTACAGAAGCTAAAGTGTGTTTCGAAGATGTGGTCAAAATTAGTTCTGATAATAATTATACACTGCTAGCTAAAAGTATGATATAATATGATTTAGGCAATCTGTTACTTATAACCTTACATCCTGAAGAAGCTAAATAGATCCTTGATTAAATTTTAGAAAATTCTCCTCAAAAATTTGACATCTTTGTGTTGAATACATCAATTTCAACTTTTACTATAAGAGAGTTATGTAATTTCGACTAAGACAATAATGAAATTGAATAAATGATATAATAGTTTCCATAGAATATTTTTGCATTGTATTTAAAAGGCATTAAATCCATTTATTTTTTAAGGAATTTCTTTAACAAAGGATAAAAATTTTGAAGAAGCATAAAAGATTTAAGAAAAGCTTATAGAAATCGATCCAACATCATGGATGATTCAACATTTAAAAGGTAAATTCAAGTTTATTTTTAGTGAAGTTTTTAAAAAATGAAGGCAAGTATGATTAATCTCTAGAGCTTTTAGAATCGATGTTAGTATTTAATCCTGATAACATTCGTTTAATATTCGAAAGATTCCAAGTATCAAAATACTCTTACTTAGTAATTTGATTAATTAGATTCTGACTAACAAATTAAATATATTGACTATTTATTGGTAAGATTTCCCCAATAGATATTTCTCTTTTGGGTTAAAGGCTTTACTTTAATGAATTAGAATATATATGATGAAGCTTTATTAACCTTTAATGCAGCATTATCTAAGGATCCCTATAATTTTTGGATTGCCTCTTTTAAAGGTGATAAAAATATCATTTTATAGCAAGTACCCTATCTGAGTTGAAAAAATATTAAGAAGCCGTTGATCTCTTATACTCAATACTTGATGAATCCCCAGAGAATATAAAAGTTTCATAACTCATAAGTCTAATTCTTTAATATTTTAGATGAAGTCTTATTTAAAATGAATAACATCAATGAATAAGTCGATTCAAATGATGAAACAGAAGTTGAAAATATCCAATCTGACTGAGTAATGAATAAAATTTACAAAATAAACAGTATAAAAATATTTTACTTTAATATAATCTCAGACATAATCGTATTAGTGAATTTAAGAAATATTAATCCATAATTGTTTAATTGATAATAAAATTGTATTTTTATAGTCAATTAGAAGTTTTTATTAAATTGTTTGCTTAATTTAATATAATAATAAATCTATTTAGGCGATGACACAAAATGTTATTGCTTTGTATCTTTCACATTAACTTGTATCATAAGTTCATTCATATCTTGGCTTTATATAATTGATAAATTTTGAAGAATTTGTTAAAATTTAAGATGAGAAAATTAAGTCAACAAACATGTTAGATATTAAACTTGGTTTACAACTGTATATGCTGAAATGGATGAATAAAGGTGTTCTGATTGCTTCTTAATGGTCAAATATAAACTGGTTATCCTGTATTTTCCAATCGTGCCTAGAATGTTTACTTTGAAATGTTAAGGAATCAAATAACAGGCGATTGGATTTAATAATTGGTTGAGATGACTTATACACTTAATTAGATATGATATGGAAAAGAATTCATATAAAAATAATTGTTTTGATATGACTCAAGAAATAACATAATTTCATAGGATAATACATATTATTATTAAATACAAAAAATAGAACAATAAGAAAATAATCTTTATAAATTTAATTAATAACCCATGAATTCTGACTTAAACCTATCATAGTAATCTTAAGGTAATAACAATTCTAAATATTCTAGAAATGTTAGTAGAGAAGTAATAATCAATTTCTGAGATATTAATCAAAGCATTTGCAGAAAAATCAAATTTGTAAAAAGCATAATTATAGTTCAAAGGGAACAAAATTATTTCTAATTGGTGGAAGTGGGGCAATAAAGAGAAGAATTTGGAATAGAATTGGATGATGATGATCTTACTTTAATTTCAGAAAACATTTTCAAACATTCTATTAGACGATGTTGCAATACTGATGAGTTATTTATTATCTTGTTTCTCAAAGGATAAATTGCATATATTTTCAATGAAGTTATTTAGAGAATGTAAATGATTTATCCAAATTAATAAGTGATAAATTAATAGATTATCCTAAAGGATAGCAGATTTTAAGAAATATATAACAAATATAATATTTAAAATGGGAATAAACAGTTGGAAGTGACAATAATTTTTATTGGAATGTCTTTTGGAAAGGAGAAAAAGTAGGAGGAGGCATCTAAGATTAGAATGGCTAAAAATAGGGCAAATGGATAGAATTATACGAAAATTATAATGAGTAATTTGATATTATAAGTAAGTCTTGCTCGTGTTTACTTTATTGGAGAGTATGTGGATGGAAAGAGAATAGGAAATTGGTTAACTTTATTTGATGGCAAAATTCTGTAATTAAATTTAATCTAATTTAGTTGCAATGGGTTGTTTGATGAGAATGGACTTAAGACAGGAAATTGGGTTGAGTTGCTTTCAAATTTTTCAATGTTTCATATTTTGTAATATTAATTCAATTAGTTATAACTAAATTTTCTTAAGAGGAGAATATTAAAAAGGACTAAAAATAAATTAATGGGATATAATTTATAACTATTAAAAATTGTATGTATTTTACATGAAATAGTCCAATTGGATTCTACAATGATAAAGGGCTTAAATAAGGACCCTGGATTGACTTAAGTAGAAAATTCTTATAGTATTTTATATGTTCGATTATCCAGTTATAGGAGAATTTAAGAAAAAGGAGAATACGAAAATGGAAGGAGAATAGGGAAATGGTAGATCATAATAAATGATGAACTAGTGTAAGAAATTTTATAAGTCTTTTAGCGGTGCAAAATTCTATGACTAAAATGGGTTATAATAAGGCAAGCAAACAGAGTTGCTCTAAGATTTAACAAAGTATACACAAATATGTTATAGGTTTTAGAGAATTTTTCATCATATAAGAAGGTGAATATTTAGATGGGAAAAGGGTAGGACAATGGTTGATAGTTTTAGAAGAAAAAACAATGTATGTTATTATTGATCTAATTAATTTTAGAGTTGGAGGTGGCTTTTATGATACTGATGGGCTAAAGACTGGGAAATGGGTTGAAATTCAACAAAAAATGAATGAAATTCCAAGTTTGAAATAATTTTTAAGACTTTATAGTTAATTTTGAAGGGGAATACATAAGAGGAAAGAGAGTTGGGAATTGGAATTTGAAATAAAATTAAAACTCAATGTATTTAATGAGAAATTTAACTATTAGTGGTGGGGGCACATTCAATGAATATGGTGAAAAAACAGGAAGATTTATTGAGTTGTACAAGTTTACTCATTAAAATTGTTAAAATTAATAAATTATTATAGTCATATGGAAAGGTGAATATAATAATGGTAGGAAGTGTGGAAATTGGTAAATTTTGTTTAGGGGGAATGCAATGTAATAATTTTATTGTTAAATTTAGCGGAGGAGGAACTTATGATGAGAATGGTTTAAAAGATGGAAAATGGATTGATATGCAAGAAGATTTTTCTGAGTAAATTTATAAATAATTCTAAAATTAGATTCAACTAAATTATAAATGTTACAGAATATAAAAATGGACAAATAATACGATAATTAGAAACTCAATTATGGGGAAAAATGATGTAAAGAGTAGATAGTTATAAAAGTGCTGGAGGTTTTTATGATCTTGATAACCATAAAACTGGAAAGTGGATTGAATTAGGAGAAAGATATAATGGGTAATTGCTTGATGATTATATAAATGAAGAGTCTCACATGTGAAAAATATTGGAAATTACATTAATGGAAAAAAGAGTGGAAGATGGGAGATTCAATATGATAATAGTATAAAGTAAAAGAGATCTTATAATAATTTTAGAGGAGGTGGGACATATGATGAAAAGAACGAGAAAAATGGTGAATGGGATGAGCTTCATTCTAACTTTTAAAGGTCTTCGTTATAAATCATCTTTTTTATAGTAATAAAGCAATCTAAACTGGAAATTATCAAAACGGAACGAAAGTTGGAAAATGGGAATTAAAATTAAATGGCTAAATAATGTATTAAGCCAATCTATATTAGTGGGGGTGGACAATTTGACGAAAATGGTTTGAAACACTCAAAATGGATGGATTTACATCAGACATCTTCAGAGTAAGAATTTAAATATTTTAAGATATAACCAAATCTTCAACGTAGAATAGTACCAATATGGTCAACAAATGGGCATATATTAGAGAATTCATAAACGAAATGTGATGTAATAATCTATGGATAATTAATAGTGAAAATGGGCAATTAAACTAGAATGGATTGAAACATGGAAAATGGATGGAATAACATGAATTCTACAACGAATAGTTACAAAAATATTAAATATTAGCTAGTAGATAATCTTTAATGGAGATTATAATAATGGTAGTAAAACTGGAAAATGGGAGGCTGTGTTTAAAAAATAAAATATGTAGATATTTGAATTATCTAAAGTGGCGGAGGTGTTTATGATGATAATGGTCTGAAAGATGGGTTTTGGATTGATTTATGCTAAAATTTCACAGAGTAATATCAATTTACTATATATAGTGTTCGATAAGTTACTTTTGCAGGGATGTACAATCATGGAAAAAGAATTGGAAAATGGGATTTCATTTTCAAAGATAATATTATGTAATAAATTCAGATAATCTAGTGGAGGTGGTTAATATTTAGAATTTGATACTAAATAGGGTTACTGGATAGAATTGGATAGCTTTTTTTAAGAGTATAAATTAAAATTAATATTTAATAAGTGATAGATAATATTTGGGATTGGGGAATTATGAAGATGGCAAAAAAATTGGAAAATGGATTAAAATGAAAGATTAAGCAACATTGTATTGCATTTTATTAAGAGTATTTAGAGCGTAAAGAGAATATGATCTAAATGGATGTCAAGTTAAATGAAAATTTAATAAATATATCGTGATATCAATAATCATATTATTTCTAGAATAATTCTTGATCTAAATAGCTGATTCAATAAATTATCTATTCAAATCTTATTATGATTTAGGTAGGGTGATACATTATACTTTATTATTTAATCAACTACTTAACTACATAATAGATAAATTTTACAATAAACAGATAACTTTTAAGTACATATAAAAAATTTAAATTAATTTCAAGTTAGATAAATAATTAATTAATTTCATAATTCATAAAGTGATAGTCATATTCAAGTATAAATAATTATTTATGTTAGAAAAAGTAGAATTATGTTTTAAAAGTAAAATACATAAGAAAGATAATTTTAATAGATTTAAAAACTAAATATTGTCACTCTTGATATTTTCTAATTTGAATTGCCTTTGATTTCTCATCATAAATTATTAAATATTCTCCATCATCAGTCATGGTTCCAAATATAAATTCATGCTCAAATTCTAGTACCAATTCATTACGTAACTCTCCATAGCTATTAACCTTGATGAAATTTATAAATCTTCCATTTTTATTGACTAATATTGATTTAGATTTTATAAATTATTATGGAAAATAATATGTACAATTCATGCTTCCATTAACATCTACTTACTTTGTTAACTTAAAATCATTATTTATGCAGTCTGCTTAATATACATCCAGTTTCTTTTTGGATTTACCTTAATATACAAACATGTAATCATTGATATAGCACAATCTATACCCTAAAGTAGTTACTGAGATAATTTAAACTATTTTCCATTAAAAATCATGAAATTATTCAATTATAAGAATTTGATTTTCAGAACCACTAGCTAATAGTTAATTACAGGAATCATTCAAAGTTATACTAATTATCTAATTTGATTGGCAACTAACTGTTTGAGAACACTACCATAGCCCATCTTATATCATCCAGAATTTAATTGATTTATCATTACTTCCTGAAATTATTAAGTCTTCTTCTGAATTCATTAATAAGCAATTGATAAAGTTTGTATGTCCTTCTAATTTCTGTTTAATATCCCAAATGCTTTTATCATCTGCTTAGTATAACCGAATTGTATGAGAATCACCACGAGCTAGAAATTACTATGATTTTTTCATAAAAAATAGACAACAAACTGGGGTTTTATTATGTCGTAATTCTTGAATGAGATTAATTTATCCTTTATTAAATTCAAATAGTTTTATAACACCTGAGTTATATCCCCCAACCATAATTTAAGATTGCTTGCTGAATGAAAAAGCATATGCATCTTAATCATTTTTTATTGAATTAATAAGCTCATATTTAAATGTTTTAGGTGATTTATTTTGGAAACAGGCCATATTTGTATTGAATAGTTATTAAAAATCAGCAATGCTTGAGTCTAATGCTTCTACCAAAATTTTGCATTTTTATTCCATTTTCCTTAGTATTGATTATTGTTCTTCTTAAAAATTGATTATTGATTATCTAAACTTAAAGACATCGTTTTTTTCCATTTGTCTTAATATTTCTTATCTGAATTTGCACTTAGATTCTAACTCTTATTGAAATTATTGGTATTTTTTGTTGATCTCTTCAATATGATTGTTTAAAGTATTTATAATTAATCCAGCCATATCTGATTATCTGCTTTAGAGATCCAATATTTCTTAATAGTCAGCATCATCACAAATCTTAGTATTATTCATAGGTCAATAATTATTAAATTACTATAAAATTAATTTAATATAGTTAATTCTATATTTCAATGAATCATAAAAATTATTTAGAAATTTGTCACTTGGTCTATAGGGTAAGCATTATCCATCATGAATTTCAAAATCTGAGTTTAGGTGTTAGATCGATATAATTTACAATTAATATAAAATTACCCTATAAATTTGATTTATATTATTGAAAATAATAATTATAACATGTTCCTCTATAAATGAAATTCACTGAAGATAAAGATTGTGTTTTATTAGATTTAAACTAAATATAATTCAAATATGAGCTAAAATAAAAAAGCAGCAACCAAAAATAAACTCATTTTTAGAGAAATTTCCAAAAATTTATGAAATGACAATTATGGATTAATTAAAGTCTAACTTATTCAAGAGAATTTTTAATTATTAAAGGAAGAAAATAAATTTAATCATGTGCTGTATTTAACTTATGGTTAGATCATACTTTTGAAATTTAGAAATGTGAATATGAAGGAATCAATGTTACGGATCTATTTCTCCTTATCAAATTAGAATCAGAATACCTGTACTTTAAATTTCCTATTCTTGTAATTAAAAAAAGGTATTATATTTAGCATATTCAAATACCGATAATTTTGGAATTTATATCGTTAAAAGTGAAATTAATAATTAGTATTTTTATCACCTTTCATTTAGATGATGAAAACGAGTAATAATCACTTTCTCATATATTAGAAACGTTTAGATTTGAATACCAATTAGATATTGTCTTAGCGATATGCGAATTAACTAGTTAACATCAATTAATTAACATTTTTTATATTTCATTTTTAACGATTTTCATATTGAAATTGATTTATAAATATTAAATTTGTTAAGACAGTGAGAATCTAAAGAAGAGTCAAACATTATCTAAGCATGAATTCAATCTTTTAATATTAATGATATCAGATAAATTAATAACATCTTAGAAGTGTAATTGTTCAAAGTATTATAACTTGCTGCTTTTTTATTTTAAGGGCATATGCATTTTGAAATAAGAAGTTTTTGAAATTCAATTACACAATTTATTAAGTATTATACAAATGATTCTCATATATAAATATTAATATAAGATACTTAGTAAGCAATTACGTTTAAGTTTCTGATTATTTTGATGCATCTTTTGTATTTAATATATTAATACTAAAATGATTTTGTTTATGTTGATGACATTCAATAAAAAAAGAATACGTCAAGGCTCCCTTTACTTTTCTATATTTATTGATCTGATCTTACAAAGTCAGATATGTCATTTTACAATGGCATAAACGGAGATCAGCAGGTCCTTTTTCTCTCCTATTAGTTCAGATGATAGTAAGTATATTGATGACATTTTAGATTGGAAAACTTATTTTGCTGAGTCTTCACCTTATATAACAGATTGTGGAAGTTCATATATTTTTGGAGGTCTTTCTATCTTTACTTACTAGACAACAATAACAAAGACTTTCATTCTTCCTCCTCATAGCAAATTGAAGATCGAATTTAAATTCTGGAGGTACCTATAATAATTATATTTAGATTGACTTCTTGGTTTGGTTCGTTTTATATATTTTATATTGATGGCTTCAAAGCACATGATGATAACCCTAACACTTCAACAGGCACTTAAATTTGTGGTGTTGGAACTCAAGGATAGGTTTATTAAATTAGTCAAGAATTTGATCATGATGGAAACAGTGCAATAGCAACACTAATTTCGCAGTAAATGGGTTCATATTGGGGGATTTCTGATTTCATATTATATGTTTAGAAATGTCCTAAAGGATGTGAATTCTGTGATACGATTGGAAACTGTTTACAATGGAATAGAATGCTGGCATTTTTTAAGAATATTCTTGTTACAGGGGGAGAAGGATGGGCAAGAGACTATTTTCCATATGATGGAACTGGAGAATGTGGAAGTAAATAAAGTTATATCTAGGTTTTTGGTTTTATGGACCTTTTTTAATGACTGAAAAGATTTCAATAGATTTGAATTTATCCGATCCACACACCAAGTTTAAAATATAATTTAAATTTTTGTGCGCATATGTGACTGGATCAATTACTATAAGAGTAATTGGTAATGGGGGTTTATTAACAAATTATGCATACCCTTTGAATATTATTACTACTACTAATATTATTTGCGGTTCGTATTTAAAATTAGATAAAGTTTATATAGGAGAATTCATGAGCAGCGATCCAATTTTGACTTTTACTTTAGACATTTCCGCATTTAACACTGTGTCTAGTTCAACACCTTTTTATGGTATAAGAGATTTTGAAGTATTTACAGATGCAGAGAAAAAATAAGTGTAAAATGATAGTGATAGTGGCATCATTTGCAGTGACAACAATATATATGCTTTTGATGGGTGTTTTTCTTATATTTATGATTGCAATGAAGGTTGCAATAACTGTGTAAAGGGTCTTTGTATTTAATGTTTATCTCCTTGGGTATTAAATAAAATTTCAGGATAATGTGTCTCAAAATGTGGAGACTAAATAGTTGTATCTTCAGAATAGTGCGATGATGGTAATTATCAACCTTATGATGGATGTTATGAATGTTAGTTTTCTTGCCCTTTAAATTGTAAGGTTTGCTAATATGGAAAATGTTTGATTTGCGACTAGTCATATCAATTAATTGATAATAATTGCTAATTTAATTGCATAGAGGATGAAAATTTAAGTCAATATTAAGACTATAATAATGAAGGTCACTATTGTTAAATTTCAAAATTTTTAATTAATCCTTACTTACAGCATGCGATGTTAAATACTGATATTTAGGTTTAATATGATAGCGATTCATGTAAAATTGATAATTATGGAATTTTCGCTTATATATATGATATGTGCCCTTTTGAAATACCTCAGAACTGCAAAATTTATTTTTTAAATTAATGTTAGATTTGCTAAGATGAGTATGATCTATCTAATAATAATTATTGTATTCCTAAATGTGGTAATGGAATTATATAAGAATATGAATAATGCGATGATGCTAATTTAGAATAGTTTGATGGATGCTATTATTGTAATAGCAATTGTCAATTAGAATGTGTAGAATGTTATTATTCTCAATGTTTTCAATGTATTGAAGGATGGAATTTAATTAATTTTAAATGTTTCTCCGAATGTGGGGATGGTAAAATTGCATTACTTTCTGAATAGTGTGATGACTAAAATAATAATAGCAATGATGGATGCTTTGAATGTAAATTTGAATGTTCATAAAATTGCTTATTTTGTAATCTTAATTTTGATTGTTTATAATGTTAGAAGTATTATGAAGTTTAGAATAATAGCTGTGTTCCTAATTGTGGGGATGGATTAATATTTGAAGGATTCGAATAATGCGATGACGGAAATGATATTGAATTTGATGGTTGTTATAAATGCTAATTCTCATGTTAATAAAATTGTTAAATATGTGATTAATACTAATGTCTAGATCCTAGAGTTAATTAATGTGAATATGGTTAGTAATTGATTGATGATTAATGTCTTTCAATTTGTGGGGATTTAATTATTGCACCTGATGAATAATGCGATGATGCTAATGAAATTCCTTTTGATGGATGCTATTAATGTTAATATTCCTGTTCTTTAAATTGTATGGATTGTATGGATGGACAATGTTTAAAGTGTGATAATGGATATGAAATAATGGATAATCTTTGTCTTGACATTTGTGGAAATGGTATTAAAACTGAAAAAGAAGAATGTGACGATAAAAATTTAATAACTCAAGATGGATGCTCTGATGAATGCAAAGTTGAAATTAATTGGACTTGTTCACAAATAAATTTAGAAACAAGCATCTGTCTGTTAATGAAGCCTCCTCATTTCAACTTATTATTCATTAATCAAACATATGACTCCTTCTTTGTAGAAATGTAGATTACAAGCTAAGTCAAATTATAAGATTCTCAATCAAACTTAACCTAAAGTTTGCAGCTCTCCTTAATTGATATAGATATCTCTCATTATATTATTTATGAATATGTTTTAGTAGAGCCAAATGTCATATCAGTATAGGATATAAACTATTTATTTTAAATTAAATTTTTAAAATAAGAAACTATGGATATTTACTTTTAAGTCTCATTCGACACTGAACTTGTTGATCAATATGGGTTTTCAGTTGAAAATTAATAATGCAAATTACATTTAAGAAATCCGATAGTATTAAGCGATATAGAAAGAACAGTATCTCATAAAATGAGCTCATTAAATATGTATATGCTCATTGGACTTGGTGTATCTAGCTTTATTATTTTATTGTCTGGTAATCCTGTTGAATGCTTTGAGGTTTTGGATACCTTATAGTATTAATCTAATCTAAAATACATTAATTCGAATTACCCAGAAAATGTAATGATTTATTTTGAATCCTCTTAAGTAGTAACAATAATTCCAGTTTTGGAAAAGTTATAATTCCTTGACTTATTTAATATTGTGATTGGGTAGGAACAAATCTAAGCATATGAAAAATTTCTATTTTATGATGTTAATGCCGAATTAATCAGTAATTTATCTGGATTAATTGCCTAACTAGTGATAGTAGTATTATTGCTTATTGCATCCAAAATATACTTCTGGATTTTCATTAAAAAATGTTATAATAAATTCAGGATTTTTATTTACAATAACAATAAATTTTATTTTTCTAAATAGCTAGTCTTAATAATACATATGCTTAATCAATTAAGTATTCAAATAAATTAACTAATATCAATAAATGGGATTGTGTATATTATCTAAGCAAATAGTTGGGATTTAATTTTCAAGACTTTGTTGTATCTATACTCTTAAAAGGAAAAGAATCTTAGAAATTAATTCTAAAATATATTTGCATGCACTTTTATAATTTGTATTTTAGTATTGCTCTCCTCTATTTTTTCATTAAAGAGGTCTAACATAAAATTAAAGAAAAGAAATATGCATCTCCATGAAGGCTTGATGGTTGCGAAAAAGTTTTTTTTTCTTTTAGTTCTAATAGGATTTCAAAAAAGTTCACTAACACAGTCTGTTTTGTTGTCGTTGATAAATACTATCTACATAACAATTATTATCCTTTGTTAGGTTGTCTCTAAAAAAATTGATTTAATTTTGATTCTTATGTTTGAATTACCAGTTATATTGTTTACTCTGCTTAACATTGCTTATGAACAAACTTATGCAAATTTCTTGGGCTTTAAATCCCAAATTTTAATTGGATTTGGGTAGATAGGACTTCTGTCTTTTGGGATATTGGCACCATTAATAAAATATGTATATCAAATCAAAATTAAATTTAAAAGACTAATTTAAAAGTGGATTCAATAAAAAGTAAATAAATAATAACCTGCTAGTGCCTCTCTTTTTTTATGAAATAAATTTTCGTTAAATATAACTTAATGTTATAATTTTATATTCATATTCTTAAGTAAAATATCAACAGTAACACAATAAGTAAAAAATAATTGCCAATTTCTCTTATAAATAATTTTATAAACTGATAGGAGTTGAAAGTATTCTAAGGGAAAACCTAGTAAATCTTCAAAATTTAAGTTTAAAGTAATATAATTATCAATTAATACAATACAAAATTGAAATAGGATCAGACAAAAGTATTTTTAACTTTAAGATTTACAAAACTCCTAAATCAATTTGAAATGCATTCAAATTTTTGACTTAGATAAATTTGATTTCGTTTAAGAACTTAAGTAATAATAGATAAATAATGTTAAATGTGAATTAGGATTAATATTCGAAACTCAAATATGCATTGTTTTTATGTAAAATGGATATAATAAACTATTAATTTCGATAATAAAGCAACAACAAGTATGATATGAAATAATATTTGTTAATTTATATAAGGATAAAAATATTTTGTTTTTATAAAAATAATTAATAGAATAGTTAAGAGACAGATAAAATAGATATAGCGACACATTATTTCATATTATTTATTAAATTATAAAAACACCTGATTTCTCCCCATTAACATATTCTCCAACGATGACTTTCTCCTGCCAAGACTAACTTGAAAACTTATCTACCAAGTCTGTCCATTATCCATTTTTTATTCCATTTAGATAAGAACCACCCCCACTACAAATACTGATTAAATTATAAATACATAATTTTTTCTTAACTATCATTAGATTTGTTTTTCCAAATTATATCCCACCAACCATTTTTATACCCTTTTGTATATTCGCCAGACCAAAAAATTTAATATTTACTTAGATTTTGTTAAAAATTGAGATACATACTTAAAATATATTTAATGCAACTCACAAGACTTTCCTATTTAACAACCGTTTTCATAAAATCCTGTTCCTCTTTAATTTTGATTTATTGTTTACATATTTTAATAATTCTCTTAATGATTTGTTCTGAAAAGGATTTTCCACTGTCCTTATTTTAAGCCTTCATCATATACGCCAGTCTGAATAACCTAACGTTAACTTAAATAGAATAGAGCTACAATACTTTTCAAAATTAGGATGTAGATCCACCCATTACTTTATTTTTCTTCCATTAAAATATAGACCTCCTCCGCTATTAAGATAGTGATAATTTTATTTTACATAATATTAAACTCATCTTATCTAATTCCTTTATATTGTGTATTCCATTATCCAATTTTTACCCCATTAAAATATTCTCCAGCATAAATTACTTAACATTAACTACAATATAAGTCAATAAATTAAACTTATGAAAATTATCATGTATTTCCTTCCACCTTCCTGTCTTTTTATTATTTATGTACAACCCTCCACCTCTAGTATATTTTAAGAAGATTTTCTACATATCTTGATAATCAAATAGTTCAGTCATTTTGAACTAAATCTTCCAAAAACCAACCTTAATACCATTTTAATAGTCTCCAATCTAAATGACTTAATTTTATCTAAAACTCTCAATTGAAAATACATCCAAAAATGTTATTCTAACTCCACCCATCTTCCATCTTTCAAGCCTTTCTAATTATAATTTCCTCCAGCCCTAAAATTTCACAAAATTATTACAGTATTATCGATTATTTGCTTAAAATGTCCCATTTCCCTACCTTCTTACCATCTCTATATTCTCCAAATTCCAAAACTTAACAAAGACTTTAAAATCTATAATTTAATACTCCCAAAATTATTCAGATACTTCAAATGACCTTCCTTATTAGAGTCCGTCTTTGTCATAAGTGCATAAACCTCTTTGTATTATTTTAAGTAAATTAGCTTAAATTACATTATTTAAAATTATTCCCTTTGTTGTTGTCGATACTACATTTCCCAAATACCGAATTTCTTTCCATTTTTGTATTCACCTTTAAGAATAACTTAACATCGACTCATAAAATATAAATAGTAGTTTACTCCCAATATTAATTGAAAAACTCAAGCCATTTCCCTGTTTTCAAGTTACTTTTATTATAATATCCTCCAACACCCAATTTTTTACCTTTCCAAAAAGCCTACCAATTTCCACATTTCATATTGTCATTATTAGATTCTCCATCCCATTTGGCATATTTGATCATTTCGATATTCTTGATTATTTCAAGGTTGTCTGTCTTTTTCTCTCTTAATTTTTGTAGATAAAATCAATACTTTTTTAATATTTCTCCATCCTATAAATAAATCAATTCATTCTTGCTACTATGCTAAATAATGATTTTAATTTTTTTTAATTGCCAAAAACCGCCAATTATTTGATAACCTTGAGATGTTTCTACAATTTCCTCTGTAATTTAATAAGAATTTTGATGCATTGTTGTAATAACTAAAACGTAAAGAATTTATATTTTAATAAAAAAATCATTATAAAAATAAACTATTATAAAAAATGATTAATTACATTCAAATCTTGTTCTTTTAAAGGCGTATTAGTAATCGAGAAGTATTCATATAATGCTAAACAATTAGTTGCAAGTAGTGTTAAATGTTTGATAAATTTAGATTTATTGATAAATAAAAAAACATTTGTTAATTTAGTTCTAAAAAATAACATTTTAAGTAGGTAATGGAGGAATGTAATGATTATTTCAAATAAAGGTACTCCTTCATAAAAGCAAGGTTTTCAAAGCATCTAATTTGAATAAATCATAAATACATTAGTTGAAATTTATTGTTATATTGTTGAATCATAAAATCAAATTTGTGATTATTTAAATAATGACTTTATATTTAGGTTCCTGATAATTTCTGTTATTGAAATTACTTAAATAAGTTGTGATAATTGAGCAAGATTAATTTTAATAATTATAGTAAACTTTTTTGATTATTCAATTACAACTTGCATAACGAATGACTGAGTAGAAATTAGAAATCATTTAATATAATTAAAAGTAGCATTATAAGGAAGGAGTATATAAAATCTTAGGGATAAAAGCGATTGAATAACCTAGCCTTGTTTCTTATTTTACACCAGTTTAATATTTAGTAGAGTGCAAGAATGGGGAATTCAGATATAGCATGAATGGAGAGATATTTAGAATGTTAGAATTAATTTAATTTTAGAGAGTAAAATACAAAGTATGCTACTATTCTAACTAATATTGACTAAGTGTAAAAATTAAAATGGGGAACTTAAAATTTATAATACACTGTTAAATGGTGTCCTATTTGGGAAGCTAGAATAATAATAAATGCAGGAGGAGAAGTAAATAAGAATAATCTTAAAATTGGGAAATGGGTTGAACTATCTGATAATTATTGCAAGTAATAATCATTTTCAAGATATTTATTTTTAGTATATCCTAAGTTACTCATGAAGGAATATATAATAATGGATTAAGAAATGGAAAATGGATAACGTACTTTAAAGAAAATATCATGTAATCTATAAGAATGTTATTGATATTAGCTGTGAAGGTGAATATAATCTAAAAGGAGTCGAAATTGGAAAATGGGAACATGTACATGATAGATTTTCAAAGTAAAAGCCTAGTGTATGTTTAGCAATTACCAAATAATTTATTAAGGAGAATATAAAAATGGAAAAAAGTTTGGATAATGGAATATAATAGACATTACTACTTAAAATAAATTGATTATGTATTTCAAATAAATCAATTAGACAGTGGGGGTGGTTTCTATGGAACTGAAGGAGAAAAAATAGGAAAATGGACAGAACTGCACAATAATTTTGTGAACTTTAAAACTTTAAATAAATACAGTTGTTAAATTCTATGGAAAGGCTATTATAGGAATGGAAAAAAGATAGGGAAATGGGATATACATTATTCAAAAGAACTTAAATCAGTAGATAATTTTGAGAGCATGTAAACATTATAACGGTAATCCTAGAGGAGGAGGCCTGTACGACGAAACTGAATAAAAATAAGGGATATGGATTGAATTACTTGACAATTTTAGCAAGTATTATTTACCTTATTGTATCCTATTAGTTGCAGTTAAGTTAGATCTTTTGGAGAATATAATAATGGTAAAACAATTGGAAGATGGAATATTTAATTTAGAGATGAGAAAAAAGATAATTTTATAATAATGTAAACTACATATTTCATTATTATAAAGAGGCGGTGGTCAATATGACGATGAAGGAAAATAAAAAGGGAAATGGATTGAGTTATACCATAATTTTAGAAGGTATTAAAAAACTTAATATATTAGTGACATTTAACTTAGATTTGTGGGAGATTATAAAGAAGGAATTAAACAAGGTTTCTGGGGATTGTAATTTCGGAATTATTTTCATAAAGATTTTCCATATTGGTAATAATTTAATTGGGATTTATTTAAGTTCAGGTGGTACCTATGATTTTGGCTAGAAAAATGGTAAATGGAATGAATTGTAATACACATGGAGTTTTTTTTCAATGTATAAATAGTTACATTAATTCAATTTTAATTAAGGAATAAAACTAATTGCCATACCGTTCATTATAAGAATGGCAAGTCATTAAGTTGGAACTAGATAAATTGAGAGTGTAATCATTATTCTAAGATATATAATGTTATATTATAAATAAAACTCAGTTGCAGTTACAAATCTTTTATCATTTTAATTGTATTCATTTAAACAACTTTTTAAAATTGAACATTTTCCATCAGTCTTCTAATTTATCTTAATTAGCCTTTCCAATATTAGCGATATTTACATAGTGTGCAAAACTTACTTCATTTAAAAATAATGATATCCCTTTTCATTGAATTTGAGTGATAAAGTAATAATTAAAAGTTGAAACTTTTCTCAATCGTTTTTTCTTCCTGATTTGTATATCCTGTTTGATAAACATTCTGAAAGAACATTTGGGTTAATATTTCATAATTATCTTAAATGTTTAAAGTGTAAGCAAATTTCATTTTGATTAAGAAAATCTTTAAATAATCATAAATTCATTAATTGAAATGTATAATTTACTTTTAATTAGTTTTTAATTCAGCTGATATTTTATATTGAAGATGTAGAAAATGATTAATCCAAAAAAGTTAGATAAATATACTTAAATTTTATATTCATGTCAGCCTCTCAAGTATAATACATTGAAGAGAAAACTGGTTTAAATTTAATTAGAAGGGAATGATGTATTTTTAAATGTCTAATAACTAAATGATTCTAAACAAAAAAAGAATAATTTAATTTTACGAAATCCTAAAATAAAAAATTATATTTACTCTTAATTACAAAAATTCTTAAACAACATAAATAGTATTACTGATGATGATAAATTTTATTTTCTCATTGTTTGAAATTACTTTGAACAACAAAAAAACAAAAACCAAAGTTTTTAAGTTACACAATGTATTGAAAATAATATTATTGAATTTTTCTATATTTTTATAATCTGAAAATAGAATTCTGATAAAAAGAAAAAGACAAAGTAAATTGAATCTTAATTTATAATGATAAAATCAGTCAACTTAATCAACTCTTGTATTGTTTCTTGAATTGATGAATTTTCTCAAGGTGAGGATTCATCATTAAATTATTCAGCTTCCTTAACTAATTTTTGAATTTCAACTTAAGATAAATTAAATTAAAAAACAATCGAATAATCCTTTATTAACCTTTTGGTATAATAATCCTTAAAAAAAAATTTCATATTGCTATCCTCATCAATTCTAAAGGTGATTTCAATCTATTAATCTTCATAGTTGGGGAAATAAGCATCATTTACACAGAAAGTTAACAAATTTTTGCCACCTTCAAAAATTCTTGCTTCAAAGTGTTTTTAAACTTTGCAATTAGTTAAAAAAGTCCTACTTTAACTAGTTGGAAGGCTAGTGTATTTTGGAACCACATTACATATTTCACCTCCATCAGTTTGAATACCCAAATTTTATGGGGTGATATCCAATATTAAGAGATTAAAATAAAGATTGTCTTATATAGTAGCAGCATAAACGGCTGCTCCATAGGCAACTGCTTCGTCTGGATTGATAGATTAATTCAATTCCTTCCCATCAAAATACTTTCTCAATAATTCTTAGATTTTTGGAATTCTTGTAGATCCTCCAACCAAGACCACTTCATGAATTTCATTTTTTTAATAACAAGAATCTTTAAACAACTTTTCAACAGAATGAATACATTGTTCAAATAAACGCAAGCACAATTCTTCAAATTTAGCTCTACTGATAGTACAAATAAAATCTTCATTAGCTTCTAATGAGTCAACTTCTATTGTAGTTTAATTTGCTGATGAAAGTACTCTCTTAGCTCTTTCACATTAGGTTCGAAGTCTTCTTAATGCCCTTGGATTCCCTCTAATATCGATTCCTTTCTTCTTCAAAAATTCTTAGCAACAATATTAAACGAGTTTGTTATCAAAATCTTCACCTCCCAAGTGAGTATCACCAGCTGTGGCTTTGACATCAAAGACTCCATTTTAAATTTCCAATAAAGAGACATCTAAAGTACCACCTCCTAAATCAAAGATGAGAATGTTAGTGTCATCCTCGGATACTTTTTAATTATATGCAATAGCAGCAGCGTTGGGTTCATTAATAATTTTTAAAACTTATAGACCAGCAATGGTGGCTGCATCCCTTGTGGCTTATCGTTATAATGTATTGAAATAAGCTGGAACTGAGATAACAGCCCGAGAAACTTTTCTTCCTAAGTAAGCCTCAGCATTTTTCTTTATTTTGGTCAAGACCATAGATGAGATTTCTTCAGGATAAAATTTTTTATTTTCTCCTTTGTATTTAACAACAATCATTGGTTTATCATCCACAGAAGCTTCAACTTTGAAAGGCCATAATTTGATGTCTTGTTGAACTATATATTCACTATATTATCTCCCGACTAACCTTTTCACATCAAAAACTGTATTTTATGGATTTCTATAGGCTTAGTTCTTGGCTGCATCACCAATAAGTCTTTCTGTATCAGTGAAGGCAACACATGATGGAGTTATTCTATTACCCTAATCATTTAGGATTATTTCTATAGAACCATCAATACAAATACCAACACATGAGTAGGTTGTTCCTAGATCTATGCCAATAACAGAAGAACTGTACATAAGCTATTATCTATTATTATTTATAAAGATTTTAAAACTATTCTATTGAATCTCTGTAATAGAATTAGCTATATTTTTAAGACTAAATTAAATGCTTTCTATAATTATTTTTATAATTTACTTTTATGATTGAATTAAATTAAATACATTTAAAACAAAATTTTAGATAATTTATGTTCTTATTATTTTTATAATAATAAAATTATATATAATTAGTAGATGGTGGAATTTAAACTATTTAACTTTTCTATTTAAATTAATAACTTTAATTAATTCTTTAGTATCTGAAATAAAAGGAGAATTTAGGAATTATATTTAATCTTATACTATTCAATAGATTAAATCAAGAAAATAATATTTATAAGAAAAGTCTATCTTAATTCGTCAACTTAGTTCAGGGGAGATGCCAGCCTCACAATATCTCCCTAAATAAAATAGAATATTAATGGTGAAATTATAAATAAAAATTGGCAGTCAAAATAAAAAGGCCTGTAATTCTATATATTAATAATTATTTCTGCATAATTTTGAACATCACTAAATAATATACTGATTTATTTTAAGAATAAATCAAGGATTGTAGATCAATTATAGCTTAGAGCACAATAATTTTCCTTTCACTAATTGCATCAAAAATTATAAAAATAAATAATTAATTTAATTTATTATATGTAATTATTAGGTATTTTTAAAAACAACTTAACAATTAATCATCAGATTCAATTAATATATTATAAGACGTTATGAAATTATAGATCGCAATAGATTCATCTATAAACAGTACTTATTTATTTACTGATGGAGAATAATTGATGGTAAAGTAATAGAAATGACTAAAATTATTTAGGATTCATAAAACTAATATCCATTAATCAATAGTGGTTCTTTTGTGATTGAATTTACAAATTAATTTAATATTATTGTAATCAAATATGAATAATACAATCTTTTTTAATATTCATTTATGTTTAATTATAAATCTTCATTCCATAAAATTTGAATTTTCTGCTAATTCTATTACTTATAAATATAAAAGTTAGTATTGAATCAACTAAAGCATATTATTTTTTAGTCATGAATAACCCAAAAGATAAAACTCAGAATATGCCTTCGGAAGAGATGTTATTAAACATGATTCCAGTTATTTAACAATTAGTAGAAGAATTTACAAGAAATACAAAAAATTAGGGATCGGTAGTTTTGTTTGTTGGATCAACTGGTTCTGGGAAAAGTACAACCTTCAATTTCCTAAGTGGAGGAGAATTTAAACTTGATCATAATGAAGAATTGGAATTAAAGAATCCTTCAAATATCTTTTCTAAAATGAATGCTGGAGCGATATCTGTTACAAAAGAACCAAATTTTTTTTACAATAAGAATAATAATCATCTCATTATTGATTTTCCAGGATTTTTGGACACAAATGGGGATTTCGATCAATTATTAATTGAACTTTTATTTAATAAGATTGTGTCTTTAGGTGCATTAAAAGTTATCTATGTTATAAATAATCCTCAAAATACCCTTCAAAACAGAGGGGCTGACCTTTAAGAATTTATTAGATAAATGGATAATCCAAAAATCAATCTAATCTTAAATTGTTATATGGCTAAATGGCCTGATGATAAATTAAGAAATAAAATAAAAGAAGATTTAGAAAGTGTTAAATCAATAGAAAAAGATAAGCCTAACTTAATATCATTAATTGATAAGATTCTTGTAAAAAGAAGAGCTGCTCATTAAGAAGATTTAGATATATTCTTTAGTGATGAATAACGAAACATCTTTTGGAATGAAATTGAAGAATTGACTAAAACTCAAATCAAACCTAGAAAAATACCTAAAAGTCAAATCATTAGTCAATATATCCTCTCTAAAGCTACAACCATTATTCAACAATATGGAAAATCACTTACATATATTTTCAATTCAGACGAGCATCATTAAGATGAAAAATACGATTCATAACTGCATCAATAATTGGTACAATTTCAGAGTTTATTGAATAATTAAAATAATTACTCGCCCTCTTAATGGTTTTTAAACTTTATACAAATATGTGAAGTATTGACATAGGATAAACATAAATCAAGTAGTAATGATTTTTTAAAAATATTCTAATATTTTGAATAATTCGCTTAATTCATAGATGGATATTAGTAGTTGGAAAACATAAACCAATTAGCTTAATAAAATTTAGAATCAGTGTAAAAATTATTTAATAGCAGAATAGAGTATCAAGAAAAAATTAAAAAGGCAGAGGAGGAAAAAAGAAGAGCAGAAGAAGAAAAAAGATAAGCTGAAGAAGATAAAAGAAAAGCTGAAGAAGAAAAAAGAAGAGCTGAAGAAGATAAAAGAAAAGCTGAAGAAGAAAAAAGATAAGCTGAAGAAGATAAAAGAAAAACCGAAATAGAGAATCTTAAAATACAACATTAAGTAGAAATAGAAAAAATGAAATAAGAAACTGTTAGGCTATAAATGGAAAATTTAGAAAAAGAAAAATAACAAATGATATTGAAGCATGATTTAGAATAAAAAAACCTAAGACTATAAATAGAAAATGCTAATAATTCTGCTAATCTGATGAATTACTAGAGCCGACAAAATTGTGGATCACATTTAGCTTCTCGCAATTGTAAACCAAAAAAAAAAGATAAAAATGGCAAACCTGCCAAAACTGGTAAAAAGACAACTAGCAAAACAACTTAATAGAAATAAAATTAGGCCACAAAAAGAAAATTAAAATGAGGAGAATTATATAATCATATTTTACATAGATATTTTACAAGTTTTATTATTTAAAGTTGTTTTTTATGAATGTAAAATAAACTTTATTGTATTAAAAAACAAGATTGCATGTTTTATATTATTAATACAAGAATAATTAATTGATGTTTATTAATTAAGCTGAATTAAAGAAACTTAGGTATTTATAAAACGAAATTAAATAACTAAGTATTGTGTAATTTATAAGAACTAGCAAATATTTTAGTTGATAATTTTTAATTTCTTTGGCCTAAGAGTTCTTCCTCCCTTCTGATATTTTAGTAGCAACTTATCTTAGTAAAACATTAAAAATTAGCATCATTGAAAACCAATTTTTCATATTGATTCAATTGTCTAATGAAATATTTCTTTTATAATTGTTAAACCCCAGAACATTATTTTTAATTATTAATTTTTAAAGATTTGATTCCATCAATTAAAACAAATGAAAATTTAATCTTTTAATTACTCAAGCTTATCAAGCAAATTATTTAGTTCACTAAAGATTGAATAAAAATAAATTATTCCTAATATAGTGCATTTGAACCCTTAGTATTCTAATTGCAATTGTAGATGTAATAATGTACTTACTCTTTATTATAATATTAGCTTATTAATGAATTCTATTTTTTTTAATCAATAAATAAATAATAATATAAATAATTACAGTTTCAAATGGCAGATGAAAATTTGGAATAAATAATTGATATGCCAGAATAATCTGACATGATCAATGATGCTAGAACTTAAGTAATTAATAAATAAATTTCAAGGCCAGATATGCAGTAGAACATTTTAAAGTTGAATCTTAAATCTCTAATTATATCAAGAAGTTTTTCGATGAGAAATATGGTCCTAATTGGCATTGTGTTGTTGGTATCTACAATAATTAAAATNAGCTGAAGAAGATAAAAGAAAAGCTGAAGAAGAAAAAAGATAAGCTGAAGAAGATAAAAGAAAAACCGAAATAGAGAATCTTAAAATACAACATTAAGTAGAAATAGAAAAAATGAAATAAGAAACTGTTAGGCTATAAATGGAAAATTTAGAAAAAGAAAAATAACAAATGATATTGAAGCATGATTTAGAATAAAAAAACCTAAGACTATAAATAGAAAATGCTAATAATTCTGCTAATCTGATGAATTACTAGAGCCGACAAAATTGTGGATCACATTTAGCTTCTCGCAATTGTAAACCAAAAAAAAAAGATAAAAATGGCAAACCTGCCAAAACTGGTAAAAAGACAACTAGCAAAACAACTTAATAGAAATAAAATTAGGCCACAAAAAGAAAATTAAAATGAGGAGAATTATATAATCATATTTTACATAGATATTTTACAAGTTTTATTATTTAAAGTTGTTTTTTATGAATGTAAAATAAACTTTATTGTATTAAAAAACAAGATTGCATGTTTTATATTATTAATACAAGAATAATTAATTGATGTTTATTAATTAAGCTGAATTAAAGAAACTTAGGTATTTATAAAACGAAATTAAATAACTAAGTATTGTGTAATTTATAAGAACTAGCAAATATTTTAGTTGATAATTTTTAATTTCTTTGGCCTAAGAGTTCTTCCTCCCTTCTGATATTTTAGTAGCAACTTATCTTAGTAAAACATTAAAAATTAGCATCATTGAAAACCAATTTTTCATATTGATTCAATTGTCTAATGAAATATTTCTTTTATAATTGTTAAACCCCAGAACATTATTTTTAATTATTAATTTTTAAAGATTTGATTCCATCAATTAAAACAAATGAAAATTTAATCTTTTAATTACTCAAGCTTATCAAGCAAATTATTTAGTTCACTAAAGATTGAATAAAAATAAATTATTCCTAATATAGTGCATTTGAACCCTTAGTATTCTAATTGCAATTGTAGATGTAATAATGTACTTACTCTTTATTATAATATTAGCTTATTAATGAATTCTATTTTTTTTAATCAATAAATAAATAATAATATAAATAATTACAGTTTCAAATGGCAGATGAAAATTTGGAATAAATAATTGATATGCCAGAATAATCTGACATGATCAATGATGCTAGAACTTAAGTAATTAATAAATAAATTTCAAGGCCAGATATGCAGTAGAACATTTTAAAGTTGAATCTTAAATCTCTAATTATATCAAGAAGTTTTTCGATGAGAAATATGGTCCTAATTGGCATTGTGTTGTTGGTATCTACAATAATTAAAATATAAGGAAAGCATTTCAATTCATACTCTTCGTATGAAAGCAAACGTTATATGTTTTTTTATGAAGGATAGATGGCAATTTTACTATATAAAATGGGTTGATAGATATAATATTATTATTAAAAATGAAATCCTCTTCTTATCTTAAGATATAATTATATAATATAATAAAACTAAGACAATTAATCTTTAAGAAATCCCTTTTAATATATGGATCCATAAAGTGACACATCTTAGATTTTGATAGGTCTCAAAACCCAATGTGTTTTATCTAAGTTTAATAAATTCTTAATTGCATAATAATTACACATTATTACGAGTACTTTAGAATTAATCTGATTTCAACGCTCAAATTAAAATCAAATATAAAACAATTTAGTGTGACTAGAATCCTTTTTGAATTGAAATTAGGATTTAAACAATATGAAATCAATGCTAAATAAAAACATATTTCTTATTCAATTTTTCAATGTCTTGTTCCAATTATATCAATTCTTTCTCATAATTTTCTTTTCTTCTTTTAACTCCAATAGTTCCAAATACTCTACAATGTGTTTATTGTTAGTATTAATAATTCAATTCATCGTATTTCTTCTTTAAACCTTGTCTTATTTATTCTAATTCATCCTCAGGCATTTATTATCTATTAGAAAGAAATGATATACAATTTATTATCTTATTCTTGTTATTCTAATTATTTTCTATATTGTTCCTCATAAAATTGTTCTTTAAGGGTATCTTTGATTTAGGTGAGATAAGGAGGAACTTTTCCATAAGCAGATTTCTTTGTCCAATCTGGTTCTGATTGTTTTCTTCTAGGGTCTAAGTAGTAATAAAATATTATAAAATATAACTAGCTAAGATGACATCTATTGCATTAGTGGCAATAAAATTTTTATGTTATTTTAATCCCATGATTGGTTTATCATCTAATTTGGGTATTTAAGGTTTAGTAGCAGAATGTTAATGTCCAAGATCAACACTTCTATGAATTGATCCCTTTTCAGCCCAAATATCGAGACTATTATTTCCCATATGTCTATGTTTAATTGGGGCCAATTTTTCTAGAATTTAGATTGATTAGTACAATTTTTGGATTTACCCAAGATGCCACTCTCTGATCTAAATCTATTTGGTTGAATAATATATGATCCATTTAGATTAGTGACTGGAATGATTAAGGATTGAGTTCCAAATGTACTACCTGTAGGAGCTATGGTTCCTGGGATTGTTGACTTATATAATTTAGTAACCTTCTTTGGAGGAGTTTTCTCTTTGGGAATTAAGTTATAAATGCTTTCTTGCATGTGATTATAATAAAATTTATTGAAAATGATTTCTTTTAGAAAATAAATAAATTTATTTAATAATATTTAACAGTTCCATGGCATCAAAAGTCAAAATAGAATGCATCAAATAAGGATATTAAATAAGTAATGAAATGAAAATAGATATTATGGACTTTTATAATCGATCATTACATCAAGAACATTATGCCCATAAAACTGATTACATTAGACATAATCTGGAAGAGAAATATGGTAATTAATAAATCTAGTATATAGGTCGATGTTTTTCGATTATCATATATTCAATAGGTTCATTTGTGTCTCATTCATTTTTATACGCTGACGATTTTTTATTAGAATTGAGATCTCCTGAGCATCATATTCTTGCCTATTTATTACCTCCCTCTTATACTCCTCCTCCATTGATCCCTGATCCTTAGGTTGTACCATTAAGTAGAACATTAAGTCACCCCTTACACGCTTCTAAGCCTGTTTAATTGTAATTATCTCATTTTACTGTAGTTAACAATCAGCTCAATCCAAGATCTTAGATTATCCAACACAATATTCATCTTATTATGCTAATAAATATTACGATGGCTATTATAGAAGAGGATATTGGTGAAAATCAATGAATTCTTATTTTATTTTATTAATAAAATTTAACAATTCATGTATTCCTATAGAAATCCTAAGATTCTCTAATAAGACAGACCTAGTAGAGGAAGTGCAAATACAAAATCAGAGATGTAGAATACACAATATATAAATAAACCAGAAACATAATAGTTTTCGCTATAACCTAATAACTCAACAAAGATATATGAATCTATTGTGTAATACACAAGCCAATCTTCTTCACATGATCCTAATTAAAATGATTATTAAAGTACTGAAAAATAGATAAATACTTTGAAATTGTCAACATTAACATCAAAATTTTCAATTCAAAATCCTAAATAATAAAGTCCATTTAATTCTTCTAAATTAGATACACCATCAAGAGTTGATTCATTATTGTAAGAAATATCTGAGATTAAACAACAAAATGACAAAGCTAAATAGTTTTATTAATCCTAAATTATCAATCTCTAAAATACTTAAGACTAATTAACAATTGAAAATATCAGCTTATCAAATTCTATAAAAGGATTAACTTAATAACTTTAAGATGCTAGGTACAATATGCATAAAATATTTCAATAAACAGATTTGGATGAATTTACTAGTTCCATTTAGATTGATTTCAATCATCATCCAAATATCTAATAAGCTTTCTACTAATTTTAATCCGAAATCTTTCAATTCATTTATTTGTATTAGAGTTAAATAAACTAAAAAATACAATTGAAACAATAACAACTCAACAAAATCATTATTAAGTTGGATTCAATAAAAAATCATAATCGCATGAATTACAATTCTATTAATAAATCTACAGATGCTCAATCTAAACCTATTTACATTAAATAAACCGATTTCATTACCAATTAAAATTAGGCACTGGAGAAACAATTTAATGAATTAAAAAAAAATCATTAATATGTTATCAATAATTTTGAATAAGAAAAAGTATTTGCATATCAATAAGAATAATTGCTTAAGTAGGAATTCCAAGCGAGGATTCAATAGTTAGAATAATAAATCAGCATCTTGTTAGGTGAAAATCAGAAAAAGGAATCAATTATATCTGAATTAAATGACTTAAATCAATTGAAAGTGCTTCAAGTAACTTAATCATGATATTTAGATTTAATAACAAGAAGAAATATAGTAATTAAAAGCTAAATTATCAGAAAGTAACAATAGCTAAATTAATCTCAATGATTAGATAGTATTATTGAAGAAAAATAGTAATAGTCTATTAAATGATTTCGAGAAAAATCAGGTTGATTTATCAACATTATAAAAAGAGAAATAATATTTTCAAATGTAATTTGAGAAGTTACAAAATGAAAATATGGATTTGATTAAACATTAATAACTGCTAAATGAAAATCAATAACTCTAAATTGATAAATTGAAATAAGAATGGTAATATTAAAATAATAGATTATAAGATTAAATAAGAATTAAAGATTAAAAATTAACTAAATTATAAGAAAACTATAATACTTTATAAAAATACAAATAAGAACTAGAATATCTACTTAAGTAATCTAGAAATGAAGCTAATAAATTCAAAGATTAAATGGATTAAATATAATAATTGTAAACCAAAATTAATAAATAGAATTATACAATCTAAAATTTAATAGAATAGAATTAATCTTAAGAAAACATTATTAATAATTATGCATCTGAATAAAAATTGTTTGAGTAGAAAATTGTTGAATTACAAAGAAAAAATTAATAAATATAATTACAATAATAGCCTTAGGAAAGAGAGAGTTTGAATTAAAAAATATATAAACTCTAAAAGGATAATGAAGATAAATAATCAGAAATTAAAATACTATAAACAGATAATTTTGAATTACAGAAACAAATTAAACAAGAATAAGTAAATTAATAATAAATTAAAACTTTGATTACAAATCTTTAAAATGATAGATCTTAATATCAATAATAAAAAGCATAGATTGAGTAATAATTAGATAAACAATAAAAGCATAATTAAGAGTTACTAAAATAAATGGAGGAGGTAATTTAGAATAATTTAAATTAATAAGAATAATAAACTAATGAATGGTAAAATCAGTAAAAGATGCTAACTAAAAAATAGGTGTAATCTGAAAAGCATTTAGAGAGTGCATTTACCGAAAATGAAAAGTTAAGAGTAAGGATTTCAGAACTGGAATACAAATTAGAGGAAGAAATAGATAGAAATCAAAAGTTGGTGGAAGAAACAAAAAAATATTTAATTGACTCAAAGCAAAAGGATGTTTAGTTATCTGAATGCAAATCACAAATATAAAGGCTAACTCTATAACTTAATAATATAGAAAGAGATAAGTAGGAGTAAAAAGCAAATCTCTTAAATGATTCATAATAAAGTGCTTAAAATTAAGAAATAGAATAACTCTAATTAAAAATAAAACAATATTAAAATGAATCAAAGGAAAATGAAAATTAATAAAAGTAACTAAATTAAAAATTACAAGAAGCATTGAAAAAATTGGAATAGATTTAGTAATAATTACAAGAAGAAGAATAGCTTAAATCAATTATTCTTATGAAATAATTATAGAGCATATCTGAAAACTAGAGTTCTATTCAACCAAATTAGGATATTATGGATTTATTTGATGTTTAAACATCTTCAAGAGGTCAACATTTAGAAACTATATTATTGCCTGAATCAAACTAATCTGAAGAGTAGCTCTAATTATTATTATAGCAATTAAAAGAGCAGAATGAGAGTGCATTACAATAAAAATCATAACTATAGAGTAGTCTGGATTAAGCTATTGAGAAGATTAAATAATTGGAAAGTTAAATAATAAATTTGAAAAAAGAATAATAAAGTTTAGATAATGATAGCAATCATTATTAATAAAAAATATCTAATCAATAAAAGGTTATTGTAAGTTTACAAAATTAAGTAGAAGAGTTGTAAATAGAATTATAAGAATAGGCAAATAAATCAAAAATGGCAGGAATTCTATAATAATCAACTCAAGAACAAAACACATTTTAAGAACTGATAAATTAAAAAGATTAAGAAATATAGAATTTGTAAGAGGAATTAAAAAATATACATTAGCATTTAGAATAAAGAATGAATAAGTCTGTGATAAGTAATCACTCTAAAAAGAGTTAAAATATTGTTAAATTTGAAGAGTTTGCTGATATTGATGAAAATGATATTAATGAATAATCAGATGAGGAAGAAGAACTAATTAAAGAAAAATTATAATTATAAAAAGTTCTTTAAGAAAACGATGAAAAAATTAGACGTTTGGAAATCTAATTAGAATAAACTTAACAATTTACAAAAGCAAAGATTAACTAGGAATTGGCAAATTTGTAAATTTCATTAAACAATCAAAATAAAGTTATAGAGTAATTGAACACTTTGAATTCCAATCAATCTAAATTATTAGAGTAATAAGAAAAATAGATTCAAGATTTAAATGAAGAGTTAAATAGATATCATTAATAAAAAGATCATATAAGAAATAAATCTAATTATAGTAATAGTTTTGGTTCTGATAATGAAAAAGAAACTGTAGATTAATAGCAATTGGAAAAAAAGCAGGATGATAATTTCGATATGCAAAGATAGGTTGAATTACAAAATAAGTAAATAGATTAAAAATTAAAAAAGTATAAATACATTTAAAACAAGAACCCTTAATGAAGTCATTGAAATATAGTAGCTTAAGAATGAGTGTCTAAAAGAGGAATCTCATAATAATAAAGATTGTTTAAATTGATTATATTCATTTTATTATTATCGCTGTTTTCAATAAAAAATCATAAGTATTGTACTGTAGGTTAAGAACTAAAAATATTAGTATCCAGATTATCAAGTGATACTTTTTGAGAATTTAAACATTGTTAAATTGATTTTTAATTTCTTTAACTAAGTTTGACATTAGCCAAATGTTTATTGAATCTTGATTGAGCATGGCCACGATCTTGTATTGGATTAAGAGAATCACATAATACAAATCCTTATTATGCTTTTATTTTATAAAATTAATCTATTGTTTAAGATACTGATTTAGAATGACAACTCGTCGGACTAGTTAAACATTATTTTAATATCTCCATTTTCTATTAAACTTAAGGATTGATATTTTTTAATTATCTTTTACTCAATGTAAGAAATGGTAGACTATATTGATCTGATTCTTCATATTAATTAATAGTAGTTTCTTATGGTATCTAATTACGTTTAATTTAATTAAGTAAGTCTTTAATGTCTTTTTAATGTTTACTAAAAAAAGGAGTCTTGCCTCTAAGTTAATTAAAATAATATAAATACTTAGGTTTTGTTGGTTAGAATTACTCAAACTATTTTTCAACTCGAATAAATAAACATTTTTAGAAATTATCACCAGCCATTTTTAACATATTGAATTCTTCCTATTTGTTAGAAATTTTCTCATTCTTTTAATGTTATAAAGCAATTGATTGATTTTACTCAACCATTTATTGTTTTGTCATTTTTGGATGAATCGAAGATCTTAATATAGGAGAAGATATTTGATGTTAATGAACGAAATTAGGCTATTATTTAATTTCAATGTCATTTAAGTATCTTCTTTCAATGACATTATGTTCTTCTTTCTTTTGTAAATTGAGGCTTACAACTTTGGTCTGTATAATTTCATCCAATCTTTTCTTGTATAGATTAACATTTTTTTAAGAGAGCAATTAAAGAGGGTTAATGAATTCGGGGAATTATCGTTTAACTATCAAATAATTATCCATATACAAGACATACACATTACATTGAGTTTATGTTTTAACTGTGTAATCCCTTCTTTCATTTTTGAGATATATGTCCGTTTCCCCAATAAAACAACCATCTGTCAAATTAGCTAACTAATTATAAGAATTTCTATTTACTGTAATAACATCTATTTGTGAAGTCTTCTCTCTTTTAGTTTCACTTAGTAATTGATTTTATTCGGATTTAAGAAAAGGATGGAAATCAACTGTTTTTTATAATTGGATTTCCCCTTCTTTCAGTAAGAACAGACCATCCACAATATCATTTTGTTTCCAAATCTTATAATTTGGAGGATATTTGTATTATGAAAAATACATTATCAATTTGCTGATTTTAAATTTAGTCATTGAAGGAAACATCTTTAAGAAATATTCAATTTTCTCTTATTAGGCCTTGATTTATTTTTCAAATATTTTCTATATGATAATAAAGAATTTACTTTAAAATTTGCTTTATTAAGTGAAAGTACTTATAGATCAGTATTAGTAACGATGCTGGCAGCTCTAGGCTTATCAGTAGTTAATGCCATATCACCAAAGTATTGTCCAGAATGTAGTTAAGAGATTTATTAGAATTTACAAATTCCATATTTTGTAAAATACATATCAAAATTACCAGTATTTAATAAGAGCAATTCTGATTCAATTTATTTAGATGGTTTAGTTTACTTTTTAATTAATTTTTCAAAAAAGGAGAACTTCGAATCAGTTTCAATTTCTGAAATCGAATTAAGTTGCATTTTATCTAAATATTATTCAATTTTAGGTTAGATCTCCTGTTCTTCAGTTTCAATTTATTGAGGTTACCTTTTAATGTAGACTGCAGCTGTTCCTGTTAGAATAATATAGAATTTATCTCCTTAATCACCTAAAATGGATTATTTGTATACCTAGATTAAATACAGCATTTTATTTTTGAAATCTCTCATATTATAAATTTTAAGATATTAACCTTGCGAATTCAAATAGTGTGCTTGTTTCTGGACACCAAGTTTTAAATATTTCTATATTTTACATTATTCCTGTTATAGAATCCACTTGCATTTCTGTCAAGTATTGATTATCTGTGTATATCTAAATGACAGGCTAAGAATATGAGCAATATAATTACTGCATACATCAATTCTTTCTATGCGATTTCATCATCATTATCATTGAGAACCTCTTTAGTATTAGTTTTTCTTCTACTCATGTATTATTGATATTAATAATATAAATCAAATGGAAAAATAACATTCAGTAATTTTGACGATAGGAGTCCTATTATCGTTGTTGTATGATTTACTCATCTATTTCATAGGTTTAGTTCAAAATTTGATGCGAATGAAGGTACTGTTAATATTAAATTAACATTATCAACGATGTCGTGGATTTTGATTTCCCTTATTTTAGTTGTTATTTAACATCTATACACAAGAAGAAAGATTCCTTCGCAGCCTCAATAAGAAAAAATCCAAGAGAAAATCAAAGATATAGATTCGCCCATGCGGCCAAGGAAGGAAGCTGCTTTAATGGACGAACAACTTACATTAAGCAAGGAAGATTCTTGTGCTGACATGGGCGAATCATTGAAATTAAGGACTACTCAAAGTTAATAAGATTTTGATTAAGTATCTATAACATCTAGTCTACGGAAGAGATCTACTTCCATTGCAAGCGAAGGTTTGTAAAGGAAAGTCTCTTTTGATGAAAGCTAGAACAAAGTTCACACCTATAAGAAAAACAATAAGTTGGAAATAAGAAATTTTGAATCCAGTTTTTAGGCTATGAAATAGGAAAAAAAGAAGAAAAATGAATTAGTAAAATAGAAGAGAAAGGAAGAAAATTTCAAGAAGTTGAATATTAATGATATCAACAAGAAAGGAAGAAAAAGAAAGTCTTCCTTAGATGAGAATTTATCCCAATCCTCATATTGATCTATCATTAAATTATAATAATTAATATTTCCAGAATTATATTATTTTTGTTACTCAATATTCACTTAAACCATTAATAATTAACAATATTATGGGAATAATTTTTAAACAAAAATAATGGCAAACACGCTCTTTCAAAGAAATGGCAATTCCAATATATTTTAAACTAGTCAATCCAATTCTAATTCTTGGACTATCCCTTAGTATTTTTTAAGTTCATTTTAAGAACACAAAGAAAACGTGATGTCCAAGGTTCATATAGAGCTAAGTTTGAACAAATCAAAATTCAAGTTGTGGATGATAAAAACGTACTGTCTACTTCAATTATCTTCTAACCTCAATATGATAAAATGGTATACATTTCTTACAATAATAGTCAATGATAATGATTAGATTAGAGGATTATTATTTGATTAGAGCATAATAAATTGATGATTTCCACATATCAACTATTCAAAATGCTATCCAATGCAAAAGATTCAATCCTGCTTTGATTTCGAAAGTGGCTGGACAACGTAAATCTAAATGTTATTTTAGCCATCAATGTACCTATGTTTCCCATTTAAAAAAGTTCCAATTCCATTTGGGAAACTAATAACCAAAGTTAACAATAACAAAATATATTTAACACGAATGGTTCCTCCTCTCTCACTGATAATAGACAATAAAATAATTTTTTCAGTTCAATGAACAATTAAAATAATTAGTAATAATAATAAAAGTAGTAATATGGAAATATTTTTAATGCCCCTCCAATAAACAATAGTATGAACACTAATAATTCAGTCAATATATTCTCTAACCCTAGATAGGACCAGCAACCATAAAACATCTTCAATTAAACTGTGTTTAATAATAACAAACCTTAATCTGAATTTAATAACTATCAGTCAAAAGATTTGAATCTCCCTTGGGCTTAATAATCATCACAAACTGGAAACATATTTTAATAAAATAAACCTTAATTGCAAATCTAAATCCCCAATCAACATTAGACCAATAATGATACTAATTTATTCAATAATTAAAGTAATAATAATCATAATAACAACAATCCAAATATTCTTTCAATCTTTTCGTAACCATAACAATAGTTCATGAATAACATGTAATAACCATTTTCATAATAATAATAATAAAATTAATAATAATCAATATTCTAATAATAATAATTTTAATAACCACAACAAATGTATCCATTACAAATGCCTTCATTACAATATCAACCATTTTAAAATGTTAATACCATAAATACGTTATCGAATGATTTGCAAATGATTTAATATCAAAATTAAATGAATCCTATTTAATTTATTAAACAATCAGTAGATATGATTAACAATTTCACAACCACATTAAATAATTCTATATAAGAAATGGAAAAATTGTACAAATTAGAAGAAGAAAAATATTTAGAATAAGAATACCTAATCAATTAACTAGAATAAAAAAAAAGAATTGAAAGATAAAAAAAATAATAAGAAATCAATTTATTACCAAAAAAGAAAAATGATTCTCACACTCTCTTTAGAACAATGCCCTCCTCTAGTAATCTGAATCTAGTAAACAGTTAAAAAAGCTCAAGAATTAGTATTCAACAATAATCATAAGTTAGTTGCGGATTTACTACTAGTAGAATCTCGTAAAAGTCAACTAAATCTAAAAGAGAATATATAATTGAAATATATTTCGAGGAAAGTGAAAATTTTATTACATTCAATGAAGAATTTAATGATATTAAATCAAAAATTGATTTTAAAGACAAAATTCTTCAAAAAATAGATTAAATGCAAGTCTTTAGAAGTGATAAAGCAGCTTATTTTGAAAAAAGTGAATTTATTATAGATGAAAATAATAATTAGGATAATCATCAAACTCTATCATTTAGAATCCTATAAACTTATAGACCCATCTTAACAAAAAAAGGATATTACACATTACCAGATATCAATCAATTAACAATTAATTAATTAAAAAATGTTGAAGATTTTACTATTTTTAATGAATTTGGTTCATTGAGATGGGATTCTCCAACAAATTTATTGTACCTCAATTTAGATCGAATTGTAGATATATAAGATTCTAAGGTCGAAGTGTATGATTTAGATCAAATTCATGAATATCTTAAACCAAAAGTTAATAAAAAACTTAATAAATCATGTTTGATTACTTTGAAGGTGCCAATCACAATAAATAAAGATAATTACGAGACAGAACACAAATTTCTACAATAAAAATGTAAAGAGCAGAATATTGAATTGATAGAAATAGATCAAATTAAGTAATAATTTATTGTTAGAGTTGATCATTTTTCTATTTATACATTTGTACATGAAGAAAACTAGCAATAATAATAGTAAAAAGAAAATATTATATAATAATAATCATCACATGAATTTAATGATATTATTATGAGTCAAAAGACAATCAATTAAGAATAAGAAATTATAGAGAGTTAACAAGTATTTTTATAATATGTTAATGAAATTTAAAGTCAAAGCAGATAATCTTAAATTTAAAAGATATATTAATTGAAAGATAAAGATTAATAAATATAAAACATGGAGGTAATTTATAAATTTTATAATTTTAGATGTTTTGTGGTACTATGAAGCCTGAAAGTAAAATCTAATCGACTTTTGAATCAAAATAATGTTTTTGAATACTAAATGTAATAAATCTTAAATGAATATTATTTTATATGATAATTGTAGATATAAAATATGATTAATTTTAAAATCACATGCATTCATACATGAATATTAATGCCTTATATTATTATAATTCATCTAAGCCGTTTTGCATTAGATTGACATAATCCTAGGAATAAGCATTTTATATTTTATTTAAAGCTTTGGTCAATTATTCCTAACCAATTTATCTTAAGAGTAATTGATAAAGTAATTCTTTAGGAGTTTCGCAAACGATGTCTTCATCATCTTGAAAGCTTTCTCTTTCTCCATTTTCATTTGATGCATTTGATTTCTATTCCAAACTCTCATCATCCTCTCTATCCACACTTTCCCTAACTGATTGTTACAAATTGATTAAATCACCATCACCTACATTAATCACTTATGAATGTTTCACATCCCCACCCTCAGCAGCTATAACTATATTTTCTAACTCTGCTAGTAATTGCGATGCTTCATTTTCTTATTCATCAGAATTCTTGGATGCTTCTTTAATAACTTCTTAGATTTCTGATTATGTGTTACTATTTCTTTATCTTTTCATTTCCATAAATTATTTCATCTTTTCTCTATCATCTTTATTATCATTTTTTATTTCTCTTATTTCTTATAGGATGAGTTGGCTTTCTTTTAGTTGTTATTTGCTAGGTTTTACTGATTCAGTTTTTTAGATAGGATCAGTTTATTATTATTATTGAGTTGGAGGAGGTTGGGAAATGTATTGTGCTACTTATACTCTTTCAGTTTGAGGTGCTTGATACACACTATCTCTTTACTCTTTTTGATCTCTAGAAGATGAAGGATATTGTGATTATAGTTATTGTTCTATTTTTTATTGCAAATCAATTTTTTGTTATTATTATTATTCTGACTTTTATTGTTATTAATTGTTATTGATTGGTTCCAATCTAATTGGGTCTTTGACTGACACAGGATCAGATTATTATTTTTAATATTTATATTGGATTTATGGTTAAGAATATGGTTCCCTAGATAGCTTAGGTAATTCATACTTATCAGGTTATAAGTATTTTATTTTATTTTCTTAAAGTTATTGAAATTTTTCTTCATTTCTTTTAATTTATTATCTGACTTATTCTCTTTGAATTTCAAAGGGAGATTTGTCTCTAACATCTTTATTAAATGGTGATTTGCTTAATGGTGATCTATCATCATAATAAGGTGATTTTTCATTCCTTTATGGATTTAATGGTGAGATATTAGGTCTATTATTAACTTATAGAGGTTATATAGGTTATATTTATTATTGTTATTGTTATTATTATTATTATTTATTTTATTGGTATTTTTGATAATTCATGTATGGATTATAATTTTATTAAGTTGGTTTAGATATGTAGTCGTAGTTCTAATTAAATAATAAAAGATTTTTACTTATGGTAAATGCTATTGATATAATTGTTTCTGTTTTAATAAATTATTTTATGGCTAGCCTCTTGCATTAAATGCCAATAAATAATTACTTGGCTGTTGTTATTATTAATATTATTGTAATGGTTGTTGCTATTAAATTTTGCCAAGGTTCGGCTATGAACATACACTTCTCAACTCAGTATCGTACGGAACTATCAAATTATGATTAACAAAGTTTTGTTTGTGAAGGATAGTATGGGAAAACTCTACATTCCTTATACTTTCTGATAAGACGCTTCTGATTCTATTGACTATGATTGGCCTGAATTGATATATATAAATTACATCTTCAAGACTTCATGAATATTGGGCCTTCTATTGGGATCAACTTGGAGCAAAGAAGAGATTAATTATCTCATGTTGGTGGAGAATTTATCAGGAATGGGGTTGTATTGGCCTCTAACAATTTTAAGGGCTAATCCATGCAAGGATTCTGCATTAAATGGAGGTTTGAGCGCGCAGAGTTCATAAAGTATAATGCCCAAAGACCAAATATCGGTTTTGAATGAGTAATCCCTACTTTCAATGATTTCAGGGGACAAATAATAGGGAGTTCCTACAATTGTCTTGCACTTTTCTCTGGTGTGATTCAAAACTCTGGCAATTCCAAAATCTCCAAGTTTGATTATTCCATCTTGAGTTAGAAATATATTTTAGGTTTTTAAATCTCTGTGGATGATTTTCCTATCATGAACATGTTTGATTGCTAAACATATTTATGTGAACCAATCAAGTATCTATACTTCACTAAAGAGACACGATCCTGTCTGTTTGATTTTATTACTTAAATCACCACCATCTGCATAATCCATTACAATGCATAACCTACCCTTTTTTGTTTTGTAGACTTCCCTAAATTTAACTATGTTAGGATGTCTTAAAGCTTCTAAAATTCTTGCTTCTTTGATTGTTTCTCTTCTTTCATCTTCTTTCATTTAATTTAAATCTACTTGTTTGATCACACAAAGAGTTCCATCTTGGATGCACTCCACCAAATATGCCTTTCCAAAAGAACCTTCACCCAGTAATTTGATTCTCCTATAAATCTCATTTTCATTCTATGACATTTTTTATTTTTTGAATTTAAATTAAACTCGTATAATTAATTGTTAAGTTATTATAGAAATATTTAATGCTAGTTCAATACTATTATTATTTATATTATATCACTAATCTGATATTTAGGCCACATTAAACCTTAGATCCTGGATCTCTCCATCTTTGTCCATACATTATTGTCTTAATCCTTCACATTCTCCAAAGAGTACTGTCAACATCACAGTCTGATCTTGTACTCTATATTATAATTATACACTCTTACATTTTCTTAACTTTCTCTAATTCTTATAACTTTAATTCTTAATCTCTGATCTTCTTTTGTAATTCGTCTGATCTATTCAACTCCTGTTCATATTTAGGCTACACGATTGCGTACTAGAATATATTAATACAATTAATACTTTCTCTTCGAATGGAGTCAATTGATGGATCTTGTCCTCTAATTATGGAAGTAGATTTTATAATTCATTCAATTCTTAAAGTTTCTGATTCAAAGTAGAATTCAATCTATCTTAATCAATTTTATATTGTTTATTGTTATTTTCTAATTCCAAATTCTTGGCCTTCAAGATTTAGTATTAATTGTTAATTTGTTCCAATTAATTTAATCTCTATAACAATTCTTAATATTATTATTATAGATTCTTGTACTTAGTATCCAATAAACCATTATTTTGTTTCAATTCCTCATAAGCCTGTAACTTATCATTTAATTACCTTGTTAACTTTTCAACTTCTTTTTGACTTTGATTCAACCTATTTTCAACTTCCTTGAATCTGGCCTCGTTTTACTTCAAATCCAAAATTGTAATCTCTTATTTAGCAATCTATTGTCTCATCTAATCATTTTCATTCTATTAATAGGTGACTTCCTTCTTGGCTCTGTTTAAATCATTCTACAATCCTTTGATTTAGGTTTCTAATTGATTGATCTTATCGAGTGCTTATTGTAATTAACTTTAAATCTACTCAAAGTTTAGAGTTTTCTATCTCTCATTATCATAAGATCTTTATAGGTTATTCAATCTAGTTTCAAGCGAATTTATGCTATCATCCCTATTTCTTAATAACCCTTCAGTCTGATTCAATATCCAGTTCAATTAATCGATATCTAATTGTTTCTATCTCAATTGCTTAGTTAATCTTTCAATATCCTATTGTAACCCTTAAATCCTATTTTCAAACAACCTGTTCTTCTCCTCTAATTGTCTTTTCTCATCTATGACTGGTTCAAGCTTTGAGTATTTCAATCTCCATTCATTCAATTCGTTTGTTCTTGAATCCAACAACTACTTTAATCTAGCAATATCATCCAAATGGGTTTATAATTTCTTTTCCAATTCTCTTAATAAAGGTTCTAAATTCTTAAGTTTATTAATTTCATTTTCCATTGAAATTATCTACATATTCAATTTATCATTTTCAGTTAGTTTCTAATTCAAGAATTCATTTAATCTTTAAATTTCCTTAGCCAACTCTTTAATGATATTTTCTAATTCTTAGATCTTAAATTCATTTGATTTAGACTATAATAGTTGCAATTCCTATTATGCAAGTTTTCTCTTGAGATCATCCACCAATTATTGTAATTCATTGATCCTAGCAATTAGTTATTTATTTTGTAATTCAACTCCCTTGAGATCACTAAGAAGATAATCTAATTGTGCGTATCTACTTTGCAATTCTAATAATTATTGTAATCTCAATTTGTTCTAAGCTAATAATCTTTGAATTTCATCATTTTTATTGGCTAATTGATTATTCAAAGAACTGATCATGGATTCCATAATTTATCTATCTACTTAGAATTAGTTTAATTGATCTCTGAGATCAGCTATGTCCTTATCCTTCCCTTCCAATTGATCATTAGCACTTTTAAGTTCACCTACATTATCATTGGATTTAGCATATAAATCTTAGAGTTATCTTTCCAACATTTCCTTTGAATTTTATAGTGCCATAATCTAATCCTTGCATTCCATAATTTATTCATTTAATTGATTGATTTGATCTTCATATCTCTTAAGTTGATCATTGGCTTATTACAATTGCTATTTCATGAAATCCAATTCATTCTTCCTGTTTCTTAATTCATTTTACAATTTCTCATTTTCCTTCAACAAGTTGTTATATCTGGATTATAAGTCTTATAATTGATTATTTAAATTAAAGTTGTCTTATTCTAATCTCTATAATTTTTCTTTTAATGCCTAAATCTAAGCATCCCTATCCCTTAATTAGGTGGCCTATCTATCAAAATCAGATTGCAATTATGAAAGTCTATTCTATAAATCAGTTATTTTAGATTCACTTCCTGATTGAAGACTTCCAAGATTGTTGAATTAGCCTTCCAATTTAGCGTATTTGTTCTTCCAATCATTCAAATCTCTATCTCTATTTTAAAGTGTATTGGTTAAATCATTAATTTTAGATTCATATTATGATTTCATTGTATTGAATTAATTTTAGAGATTTGTGAATTTACTTCTCCAATCATCTAATTCTTATAATCTTGTTTTCAATTCATTCTTCAATCTATCAATTTCAGAGTTTCTCTCCAATAACAATTTATTCAAACGATCAATATCACTCTTATAGGTATTAATTTAACTTTCATACTCTCTTATTTTGGTTTCATATTGTCTCAATTGTTATTACAATTGTTCATAATTTTTACCTTAATTATTTTTATAATCATCCAATTCTTTTTATTTTTAAGCGAGTAAGTCATTCAATCTTCTGATCTCATTATCCCAATTAGTTTTATCTGTGTTATATTTATTCTTCCAATTAGTCAATTCTTTATCACTGTCTTATAATTTCCTTTCTGCTTCCTTCAATCTACCAGCAAGACTTTAATCTACACTTCCCAACTTGGATTTATATTCGTTCAATTCAGATTCCAATTATTTAATTCTTATAATATGCTTTTCGATTTCAGATCTAATATATATAAATACTTTAACTTGTAATTAGATATTTCCGTAGTTTATGAATCTAACTTGGTTTGGAGTTCTCTAATTCTTATCTCTTATTATTCATTGACACCTTCTAATTCCTTTATTCTATTGAATTATGCATTGTTCTCCCTCATCATTCTATCATTTTCCAAAGCCAATAAAAAGCATACAACTTCTGGATTCTTGCCCAACCACTTTCTTTCAGTAGTAGGAGGAGGTCTAAAGGTTTTATGAGATACATTTACACGTTAATTACTGTAGGTTATCCGCTTGCTCTGAGTTGACTTGATCTTCTCACATCTGATCTTTGAACTGGTTAAGGCGATTACTCTGCTGGCTTAGTAACTTAAGCAGCAGGAGTAGTTGTTGGTTTAGTTTCTATTGAACTTTTGACAGTCTATGGTCTTGCTGATGAATATCTTGATGTATATGACATTAATTAATAAATATCCTTAAAACAAAAACGAAATAATGATAAATCAACAACAACCCTTTTACTTTTCATCTTTATTCTTTTTACTAGTCAACTATTATTGTTATGGATGGACCATTTCTCTTAATGATTTCTCATTATATATAGATCTTGCCAAATTGATAAAAGCACTCTCAACCTGTTAAATATTGCTATCATATTCATACTTGTTCAGCTGTCTTTGCACTCACAACGTGATGCTGCATATTAAATTCTTTTGATAATTACTCAGCCATCTCCTCACTAACTTATCTAGTCTCTTCTGTTGCCATATCTATCTTATTTCCAAGTAGCATCAACTTTACATTCTAGTCTGCATAATGAGATAATTCTGCCATCCAATATTTAGTTACATCTTCAAATGATTTTGCATTTGTCACATCATACACAATCACAATCCCTTAAGCGCCTAGACGTAAACATTGTCTCCATACCTTTGTAATATGAGTTTGTGATGTTTCTGAATCTCTCTTGACCTGCAGTGTCCCATATCTGCAACTTTATTCCTTGTCCATCTAACTTTATTGTTTTAAATCTGAAGTCAACTCCTATTGTGCTTAAATAAATATCTCTAAAAGTATCATCACAATATCGAATCAATAAGGATGATTTCCCTACAGCACTATTCCCTATAATCACTATCTTGAATATTTACTCCTCCATTTTTTAAATTATTTATATTTTAGAAATTATCAGTATATGAATGTTAATAATAATAAACTAATTTAACTAAAATTTATAGAATCACTCAAATGTTCAACCTTTCAACATAATCATTTATTTTAAGAATATTATATAAATTTAATATCATTTAATTTATTTTGTAGTTTTCAATTTGTAGTTCTCTTGATAATATTGTTGTATTTGAATATTTTATATCAAGTAAATTTAGGTAATGGCAAATAAATCATCTTCAAAATGATAGTCTAAAGAGATTTAAGCTAATTTAATTAGAGACTTATGGCCATTTATGAAAATGGTATAGTTGATAACAAATAGGTTTGTAAAAAGAAGCAAAAGTTTTTATTTGATTAATTCGAAGTAAATTAGACTTATCATCTGCTAATCAGTTATTTTATAATAGTATCAAAAAAATAATCAAGATTCTTTATAAAAATGATTGATAAATTTATAACCATTAAATGAATTAAAAACTGTGGACATTGGATTTTAATAAATAATATAAATGATTGTTAATTAAATATAAAATGTTGGAAAATATTAAATAATTATTAATTCCTCAATCCAGGGAAAGATATGGAATTTACCCAAATGTTTTGAAAGAAGTGTTTAGTTAATTATCAAGGGGTGTTTAGATTTACATTTATTTTACAATTTCAAAATTGCTCATAACTCTAATCTTTTTTGGAGAGGCTTTAAAATGTGAGCTTTCAGAATCGCATTCAACAGCCACAACATTGATATTGCACAGCATTTTCTTATTATACCACGAGTTCAAGTACAAGATGGAACTAGAGAACATAGAGAAATTAAACTTAATTCAATAATTGTTGGAATAGTAAGGAATGAATTTAGAGCAGATACCTGATAGATAAACCTTTAATAAATTGACGATGACAGTAAAGAAATCAATATTTTCATAATGTCCTGATTTGAATGTAATTGGCTGTAATATTTAAATAGAGAGAATCGAAATTTTTGAACTTTTTGGCTTAGGTGATTATCATTCGATTTTTTATAATGATGTTGGATTCTCCATTTAATTTCAATATGTTTGAATTCTACTAAGAGACTTGTGATGCACATCTATTGAATGTAATATTCATAATAGTATTAACAATGTTTTTAGAGTTCATCTTTCTATATTGTTTAGTGTTTGTACTAGTGATTGCATTGCCGTAACACAATGGTTATTAATTTTAGATTGCTTTGTTGTATATAAATCTACAGAAAAGGGAAATAGTTGTATTCAATTCGAAAATTGAAGAGGTACTTGGAGTCGATTCCTCCTCATAAGTACACAGGATTAGATGACACTTGGGTGAAGGAGGACAAGAATTGTTGTATTTGCATGCAGGAATATGCTCACAATGAAAGTATTCTGCAATTACCTTGTAGTGGATAACACTAATTTCATGAGAGTTGTGTCAGGAATTGGTTCAATGTAAGTGATTAGTCTTAAGTGGATAGATATCGAATAGTTGTCCGATTTGCAGATAATAATTAGGTTGAAGATGCATTTGATATCTACATAAACTATATAATTGACATTTATGTTAAATATAAATTTTGTGGGAAATTGAATAATTATTATAATTAACGAATTTTTCATAGTCCATGGACCAATTTAAAAGAATCAAGAAAATAGGCAAAGGCAATTATGGAGATGTGTTGTTGGTGCAAAGAAAATCAGATGACAAAGTACTGTTTTTATTTATCCTTTCAGTTATTCGCTATAAAGAGAGTAGATTTGAGTTTTAGAGAAAGCTATGTGGTTGATCCACTCAATGAAGTTAAATTGTTACGCAGTCTGGATCACCCCAACATTATTTCGCATTACGACTCCTTCACTCACAATAATAAATTATGTATTGTTATGGAATATGCTGAAAATGGTATCAAATTCTTATTCAATTCTTCTAGCCGATATAAGCATGATGACCAACCAAGCCAAACAAACACAAACATACATTGATGAAAATACAGTTTAGTATTTGATTTATGCAATATTATAGATTCTTGGCTGGTTTTCCTAGATCTCCATAGCCATCTAATACCTCCACTAGTTGAAGATAATCCACAGAGACATCAAATTACAAAACATCTTCCTCTGCACCAATGGAATTGTAACATTCCTTATTAAATTTAAAGGTCAAATTGGGAGATTTTGGAATATCTAGAACTTTAGACAATACCTTAGATCTGGCCTAAACATCAATCGGTACTATGCTTTTTTAATATCGAAGGAACTCCATTCTATCTCTCTCCAGAAATCTGTTAAAATCAACAATACAATCACAAGATAGATATCTGGATGCTGGGATGCACTCTATACGAATTGTGTTCTCTTCAAAAGCCATTTAAAGGAGAATCCATCAGTGAAATTGCTTTTAAGATCATCAATGAACCTCATCCCAAGATCCACAGAAATTATTCAGATTTCATCTCACAACTAATAGATGAAATGCTAGAAAAGAACCCAGAAAAAAGACCAGATATCTCGACTATTATCTAATATCCACAAATTCAATCAGAATTGTACAAGCTACAAGGACTTTATAAGACCTAATTCAATTACATATTACCAGTTTCCCCTATGCAATCCAATAAATCTTCTTAAAAGAAAATGCACAAAAATTCTATTCACTTTCTTGTTGAGCAATCCAAATAATTACAGCAATAGCAATAATAATAACAATAACAATCACCATAAGTTTGTAAATAGAAAAGAAGAAAAGTTTCCTTACAATAATTAATTTAAGATACTTCAAACTAGAACTCCCCTACATTCAAATAATTAGCCACTGCTGATAACGCCAATAAGAATAAGCCCTTATCATTTAATCTCCATACTCTCCCTGACGTCATCAATGAATCCATCTAATAGAATTCAGCTGTTATGGCTTAAAGATAATTAAGATATTAGAAATCGATCTCCATCAATACTCAAATTGATGACGCTACGAAACGAGGCACAAATGAATATGAAAATGAAAATCAACCAACTCTACTAAAGAACCCTAAGACCTTTTCATTTGCAGGCTAGTTCTTAAATCCTAACGCTCCCACTTCTCCCCAGAGATCGATTTTATTGACAGATTTTCTAAAGAGGAAGATAGGAGAAGAGAGATTCCAATAGATGAAGACTCTCTTAGAATCCTCCAATAATCCTATGAAGATGTTGGATCAAGAGAAAGAGTTGGTTAGTGAAATATTGGGAGAAGAAAACATGGAATGCATCAAAGTATTGATAATCCTTATTGTAGATTTTTAAAGTTCTAATCAGTAGTTCAATCACTCCTTAAGCCTAACATACAAGAACTAAAAGTAGCCAATCATTTTAATAATATAATCATAATGATCAGTCATTGATTGATCTGATTAAGGAATCTGATTTATTACAAAATGCGGAACACTCTTAGAATTCAGTGTTTGAGATTTCATTTAAAAATTTATAAAATTGCCATGATGCTTTTAAACAATCGTGATTGTCTTGATATATTAATAATCATTTATCTTATTAACGCTAATAGAAATTAAATAATATTGATTTTTGATAATTCCCAGAAAATAGAAATGCGTGATTTTGCTAACTAATAATTAATCTGAAGGAAATAAAAAGAGAGATGCTATGAAAATGTTATCATCCGAAAATAGCTCAGTTGGTAGAGCGAGGGACTGTAGTGTTATCCAGTTATCCCCAGGTCGGTGGTTCAAATCCGCCTTTTCGGAGTTTTTTTGTTATTTTTTTGCATTTAGTTAAGATTAATTAAAAATAATTAAGGCGATAAATAATATAAATATTTTAATGAATTCATCAAGATATGGAGTGGGAAATCGATCAGGTGCTTCATAAAGCCAAAACTAATTGAAGCCTGCCAAAGGGTTGTGGGGAAAGTTAATTAGATTTTTCTAAACAGGATGGTTGAATCCAAGATCTTTATATAGACAGGCAAGGAGATTGTTGTGGGTTGGAACAACAGGTATGAAATTGTGATAAAGAAAAAAGGATTAATATTTTTGATTGCTCCATTTGCGTTTTCACACTTTTTGGAAGTTAGCGAGGAATTATCATAGATATCAAGAATGGGTGCTTAAGAAAGTAAGAGAATTAACAATAAAATTAGTGAGCAAAATTTGATGAATGATTATTATTATATATGTTCAGGGAATATTGTAAATCAATTCGGGAAAAGAGCTTATTTTTTAAATTAGAATAATGTTGAATAATAAAATGTGTTTTTGTTTTTTCCCATGCTTATTCAAGACGAGGAATGATGTTAAGAGTCTGAAGGCGACCTTCTCTTGCTGTAATTTCCCTTTTTTTATTCTTCGCCTCTCTTTGGACTGTTGCTATATCTGCGTCTATTGCGGTGATCTCTATTTCTTCTTCTGGAACGCGAAGACGAGTAAGAAGAACGGGATCTTGAACCAGATCTTCTCCTGTGATGTCTATGATAGAATGTCTTAACAACCTGGATTTGGAATTTGAGTATCTTCTGCTTCTGTGAGGCGATCTGCCCTTAGGACAATCTCTAGCCCTATAGAGAATGAATAAACTCAATACCAGTGTCCTCCTTTGCCACATTTGAAACATTCGTCACTTTCATTGGGTCCAGTTCTTCTCCCCTTGCGATTGTCGACAACATCCACTTTTAATTTCTAGCCATTGTGTGTTGCTCCATTCATCTCTGTAAGAGCCTCTTTAGCTTCATCCTCATTGCTGAAGGTCTTTGTGAACTTAAATTCAAAGAGTTACTATAAAAGAGTAAGAGCCCTTGTATGCCACTTCCTTGACTGACCCATACTTTCTAAAGATTTCTCTCACATCTCTCTCGTCAGTCACTTTGCTACGACTATATCCAGCTACGAAAAGCTGATTAGACACAATCTCACCCATTAATTAAAATTTGGTAATATAAAAATCCCTATACTTAGTTAATAAATAATAAAATATGAGTGTTTAAAGACTGCCTCTCGAAAAATAGGCTACTCCACGTCATTACAGTTCCAAACCACTTCAACAGGTCTCAAGTACTGCAAGAACAATTACTAAGCCGCCTCTGGTTCAACAAGAGATGAATCCCGACAATACAATCCTATCATTCATGAAATCTTTAGATGGTAAATAAGCAGGCATTCTCAATCGATCCATAAGAGATGGTGAAAAACTACACGTAAGAACTACTTGATATTTCAATTAGAAACCTTTAATCAAACCTAGAACCTACATTGCTCAATAAAAATCAATTCCAACATCTAACGTAGAGAGATAAATTTTAAATAATCTGGAAACAAGGTATTCTTTTTTCATACTAACAAGAACTTAATAGAATACAAAAGCTCCCCCAATATGAATAAGAATTGGTACTACAAATTCTAGCATCCATCGAAATTGGTTAACCTAAACATGAAGAACTCATCTCCTTCTTCAAAAGCAAACGAATACACCTCAAAATCCACTCGAATTATGGCAACAAAACTCAGGTTGGATTAACTAGTATTGAATTGTTGAATAATAACAGAAAATATGTCAAAATCAACTGCATATATTCCGACGATGATTCCCATAATACTATCAATAATCTGATCAATGGTCACAATCTTACAATATATCCTGAATAAATGTGGATTACCAATTTTAAATAATTCCCAATCACCATTACAGTATGCTATCTACTTTAGGAAGAATCCGAATTTCTCACTTCTGTTAAAATATGGAATTTTAATAAAAATAGAAAAGAATTGGATAAGTGTGTTTGTGAGTTAGAAATCTTACAGAATGATACTGTACTATGGTCAGGTTAAATAGCTAGAGGTGTAGCCAATACATTTTCAGAATATGCTTAAACAATCGAATTGGAATCATAACCATAACAAAGTCTTAACACAATAAAAGATAGCGAAACTCGAATTAAGAATTAAAATGATACTACTCAACCATTTAATTAATCATTATAGTCCATTAATTCCAAGAAATCAGATGAAAATAAAGAGTAGTATTAATAATATTTCTATTTAGAATTAATCTGTCCAAAGCCTCAAGTCAATAAAAACATGCAAAACCTAAATTAATATTTGATCCTTTTGATGATGATAAGAAATTCAAAAAACTTGAATAAAAGTAAGAACCCTCCTCAGTCAAAACCAAATAGACAATTCATTAATAGAGATTCTTCAAGAAATCTATTAACTTATTTTCCTAAAAATAATTAACTGAAGAGGATTCCACTAGTCCATAAATCAATTTTAAAAGGGGAGTTGCTCATATCGCAGCAGGAACAGTATCCACTCGTACTAAAAACATCTCAATACCTGAATGTCCTTTCGGATCCACGTTGATAATTAAATTTCTTAAAAATTGGGGAGATCTCTATTCAATTGGATTAACTGGAATTGAAATATTTGATTATAAAGGCAAGAAAGTAAAAATTAATTCAGTATCTGGATTCTTCAGAAATGCTGCTGTTTTATTTGATGACAATTATTTAACATAGGATGATAAAAATATGTGTATAGAAAGAATAGATAAAAATATGGAAATTACAATTAAGTTTAATGACACTAAATTATCCATGATAAGAATCTGGAATTACAACAAAGGCAGAACTTACAGAGCAAAATGTGTTCGTAACATTGAAATAGTCTTGGATACAGATTCTATCTTTAGTGGAGAAATAAAATAAGCCAATGGAACATGTGGTATAGATAATGCTGAATACATAATGTTTACTAATAATCCTTAAATTATGGAAAAGATTTAAGAGTAGGATTGGCTTAACACATTACATGAAAGTTAAATATAATAGTAAAAGCACATTCTAGAGAATACTGTCAAATTGAGTAGGCCTGACACAGCCACATTTAATAAGCCAAAAGGCGAGATTACTGCTTAAAAGTTCGCAAATAATAATCTGAACTCTTAATTTAACAAGGATTATTAACACCAAAAATCAGATTCTATTCCTTAAATCGTTAGATAGGAATCCGAATCCAAATTACAATCACATCCTAAAAGATTGTTCTCATCTCAAAATTAGATCAATGTTAAGGTTTTACCAACGGTTGCTGTGAAAGTATTAACGTTGTATATAATAAGAAATTGGGGTGATAAATTTGTAGGACTGGATAAGATTGATATTCATGATAAATTTGGATAGTCAATGAAAATCAAGAAATATAAAGTGATTACATCCTAATCTGAGACTGTTGTAAATAGTGATGAAAGATGGTAATTGAATAATGGGAAAATCAAGATCCAATTCGTATTCATTTAACCAACTCAAATTAGTAGAGTTGCAATTTGGAATTATAATAAGGAGGATGAATTGGAAAAGGGAGTGTAAATGATTAACATCAAAGGGGATAATCAAATCCTTAATACCAAGTAAGGCATCTATTTGAGAAAAGGACATGGGTTGAGCGACGTAAATGAACCTCAATTGATTGAGTTGCCTTATCAAAAAAGAATAGAAATAATGAAGGTAAATTACTAATTCGAAAAAAATATATACTAAGATTATGAAACAACCCAATTACCATAAGGCACCAAAATAGTTATCAAACTTTTATCTACTTGGGGGGATCTACACTATATTGGGTTGAATGGGATTGAGATATTTGATCCAAATGGAGAATAGATTTATCCGAAATTATTTGCAAAACCATTCTCCGTAAAAGAACTGCCACAAATGGAGATGGATGTCAGAACTCCAGATAAGTTATTAAATAACGTGAACATCACTTTAGATGCTAAGTAGATGTGGTTATCTCCTTTCGTTAATACATATACAGATAGATTAAAAACGAATATCAATTCGAGTGTTTTTGATCAGATTAGTTACCAAGTCAACAAATTAATTTTGCTATTTGATACTCCTTAATAAATATCTGCCATATCCTTTTACAACTATAGTAAAACACCTGTCAGAGGAGTTAAGGAATGTGAAATCTCAATTGATGATAATATTATTTATCAAGTATTTTATTCATTTTATTTTTAGGGCTATTTGAATTTATCAACCTTGACCTAAACTGTTAGAGGAATAATGGGCAATAATAAAACTACTGTGTTGTTTACAAGAAATGAAAGATTGATTGATTAAATTGGAACTGTGGAAATTAGAGAGAGTATCATTGGATCAGAGACTCTTTTAATCAATGAGAATTAAGTAATCTTTTAAAATACATAATTAGAAATTGAAATATAATAGTATCAAAAATAAAGAGGTCAGACTATAACAATAAGGATTGTATAAAGAATTAGATAGACCAACTACAACAACAGTTAAGTGATTTTTTATACTTTCATTGTTCAAAATTTTGTTACAATATAGAGTATCATCAATATTAACATTATTCAGTTTGCAATTTCTTATTTATAGGAGGTAATAGAAGATTACCAGATCTTACATTTGAAGGTTTATTGTTGTTTTGAATGTTGTAATAAAGATTAGGAGATACAAACGGTAATCGGTTGTTACTTATAGATTTAATTGAAGGTCTAGAAGTTTTAGCTTATTAAATAGATTGAGATTTTGGTTTCTTGTAATTGATAAATAAGGGACATCCCTCATTATCATATTCTACTTCTAAAATCTTGGCCTTAAGAATATCTGAACAAGAAGGCCTTTTGGTTGGATCTACGCACAACATCTTCATCAATAATTGTGTCAACTATTTACTATTATATAACTCTTCGCTAATTTTTATCCAATCAAAATGACATTCCTTGTTCAACTATTTCTGTGCCATCTAATTTTGAGCATTAAACAAGGGTTTATTAGTGATTCTAACTTATATTCATTCATTACAATCTATAGAGAATGCAACCGAGACTAAAGATGTCACATTTTTCATTATAGGTCAAGTTCTTATCATCTTCGCAACTTATTATTTCAGGAGCCATGAATCCAATAGAACCACAATATTTTCCAATGTCCATATCGTCTTTTATTTCTGAACTCACCCCAAAATCACTGACGACTATATTTGGATCTTGTTAGGCTACTAGAGAAAATTGTTTTAGAGACATCGGCTTTTTCAACAAAATATTGCTTGGCTTTAAATCTCTATGCATAAATCCTCGTTCATGTAGATATTTAATTGCATCTACGATTTGTCTAAAAATAACTTTAACACTTAAAAACGGCAAAGGCTCTTCTAACTTTTTTAATCCTTATTCTAGGGTTCCTCCCCTTGCCAAACTCATAACAATGTACGATTAAGCTCTATTTTCAAAGTGATCATAAAACTTTAACAGGCTAGGATGATCTAAAGACTTCATGACCTTTATCTCATTTTCTATGGTTAACTAAATTTCAATGAAAATACTACTCTCCATGAATTAGGATTATTTTATATTAACATTTTCTTAAGAAATGCCTTGATCGCAACTTTGGATCCATCTGATTTCTTCTTAGCTATGTAGACAGAAGCAAAACTACCATTCCCAACTAACTTTTCTAATTCATAATATGTTTGATAATCCAATTAAGGTATTTTAGATTTTAATTTCTTTTCCCAAGGATCAGCTTTATCAAGAAAAACATATTCTTTAAAATTGCATTCATCTTTCTCTAATCTTAAGATGATGGAAGCTTGTTCATGCTTGATTGAGAATCTGAGAGTACTATTCAGAATTGTAAATTTAAAGGATTTTTGTGACTTAGTATATAGTTTGAAAATACCTTCCTATATAATTGATTTTCATAACAGAGCAATTCAATTTGGTTGTTGTTTTTGTTTAAGAATTTCGATTGTAACTAAAAATAGTGTTATGAAGTTGTTGGGAGTTGTAAGAATATTTTATTTTGCATAGAAATAATTATTATATATATATATATAGATCGCAATCAAGGACTTGATATGTAGGGTTTAGCTTCTACTCCTAATTTATTCATGATGTCTTAATTTTATAACAATAATCCTTTCTATTTTTCGATTACTTCACTAAAATCTGATTTTAATAGACTAAATTAATTAGTAATTTCTTCATTCATGTTACCTACATCTTATTTATTCCTGTATTTTCTCCTTGAAATTTTGAAATCATTCAAATTCTTTCTTAATTTAATCAGCAATAGTTTGAGTTAGACTTTACTTAGATTTCCCTTTCTAAATAATAATGATATAATTATACTTAAGTGCAACATGGATTTTGAGTGAGTAGAGCACCACCTATGAGGCTGATTTAGTTAAATTCGATCTTAATTGAATTCTCTCCAACACTGTAATTGCATGGGATTCTAAAGTTGAAATCACCAAAGAGTTGATAAGAGTGACAACCATAACAGAAATAACAAATATTCCCAAAATACAAACAACAAAGATAACAAATCTTCCTAAATCTGTTCTTGTATAGAAATCTCCATATCCTACTGTTGTAATAGTAATGATGATATTCCACAAAGCATTTGCATATCTACCTAAATTATTATTTGCAGGGTCATTCCTAGCCAATGGGTTCTCACATATTCTTACTCCATATCCAAAGATGCCAATCAAAGACACAAGAGCTATGAATTATGAAATGTATGGGGAAGTTCTCATTAATGATTTTGCCACAAACATATAATTGCCTTCACATGCATAAAGATTACAAACTCTTTAAGTTCTGTTGCTGTACCAAAATGTTTATGCCAAAATAGTTCTGAAGATAAACACAGTTCTGGTTATCATGAATAAAGCAAGAATTTCATTGACATGATAGTAGGCTGTTGCATCTTGAAAACTATTGTAAAAGTACACTCTCATTCCAATTGTGAAAGGATAAGGAACCACACAATAAATTATCAATTCTATAAGCAGGGGATACCATTATTCTGTTTACCATATTTTATCATTTTAACTAATTTACTTTCTTGATTTCAACCAATTCATATGTTATTAATAACGTAAGACTGTTAAAACTAATAAAGCTAATGTAGAGATAAATATGATCCATAATAACCAATTAGATATCTAATTACTATATTATACTAATTACATCCTCATTCTCCTCCTCAAATTCTAAATCATATTGCATAACACTCAAACCCAAACCCATTAAATTGAAAACAAAACAAATCTATTCAGTCATCAAAAACTTTCTAAATTATAACTTAGTTATTTTTCCTATATTTTACTAATTTACATACCATCCTCTAATCCTCCCAATTATTAAGTGCAAACTACAAATATTTATCCTAAAGTTGCTGCTTTCAAAAAATCAGGCTTATTGACTAATTATTCATTTTCTAATTATCTTCTACTGCTTCTTTCCTAGCTTATTCATAATACTTACGCTCACTTTCCCACTTTAAGAGTGCTTCCTTCCTTTCATTCTAAAATTAAATAATTAATTAAAAATAACATTATAATTATCGATACGAATAAGTAAATTAATTTGAAATTCAATAGTAGTAGTTCTATTGGAAAGGAATTATCATGAAAAACATTCTTGCTTAATCAAAAATGTATTGAACTTTTTCATAATAATTATGTTAATCTCAAATCATTCATATTTTAATATTTAATATAAATCTATTTGGAATATGATTGAGTTTCAAAAGAACAGAAAAATGAAAAAATGAATTTGAAATCTAAAGTAAAAGTGATATTACAAAAGAATCTTTAAAACAAACTAATTTAATTTAACACCTACAATTTAAATCACCAGACTAGAAAATAAGGAAAGGACTGGTTCGAATTCAAATCAGAATTTACAAAAAAATGTTTCTATTTTAAATCCTAATAATGACTTTATATTTAATTTTAATAAATATATTTATACATTTGGTGTAAATGGATTAATAATAGAAAACTATTATTCTTTATACTTATAATTAAAAGAATAGATACATTGATTTATTAAAAGAAAGTTAACAATATTAAGAAGGTACAACTAAGATATGTTGAGTTTAGAGAATATTTTGAAACGAGGTTGTTTAAATTTTATTAAATGCTTAAATCTAATTGCTTTAGATGTGTTATTTATTAGAAACATTCAATTGCAACATTTTGAAGAATTATTTTTTCCATTTTTGTTAACGACTTTATTAAAAAAATAATTACTATAAAAGAAAGTAGCTCTTGCAAACCCAATGATAGATAAAACTAATCTGAAATTTCATAGTTAAATTTGCAATTATTTATTAGAAAATCATCTCATTTAATAATAAGTACAAAATAATTTAGTATTAATATTACATTTACTTATTTCTAAATTGAGAATAATAATAAACTTAAAATTGCTTTAGATGTGATTAATGTACAAAATAAAAACTAAAAATTAGTCAAATGTAATATGGTTTGAATAATTCAACATCATTTTGTAGGAAACGGATTCTCGAAAAAAAATATGAAAATATCATGTCAATCTTCCATGGAATAGGATATTAATTATTCTTGAATAATTTAAAGGGAAATCTGACAAATATGGTAAAGTATGTTTTTAATTACTCGTCTGAATGCAATGATACTTATTAGATAACCTCATATTTTGATTAAAATATAACAATAGGTCTTATTCATTATTCAGAATTTACTTCTGGAAAATGAACAAGAGTTTGGTTAAGGAGAATAAAGATTTATGATTGTATTAAATGGATTAAGAGTAATAGATTCATCTAAATGAATAAAAAGTCAAGATAGGGTGATGATCAAAAAAAATAGAACCTCATTACAATTTACATAAAAATGAATATATTTTCTTTTTTAGGTAATGTGTTTTAATTTTAAGTCACTATTAATATTAATAAATGTAATAATTTCACTCTCTCTGTCCAATATGCGACTAATCAAAGTATATACAGACTATCAACAATATTGATTTTGCAGATTCTAATCTATCTTTTAGTTTTTTAGAATATGTACTCAATCCTATCATATATGTTTCGAAATTCACAAATGAGGATGAAAAATTTATGATGAAACACTAAGGGATTTCAAATCTTCAGTTCCACCACTACGACTTTTACAATTAAGCGTTTCCTGTTGAAATGGATGCTCTCTATGGATTTGATTTTTTTATTTAAGGTTGCTAATATTTGATGTAAAACTAATAACAAATGGCAAATGAACATTTTTAAATGTTTGATAAGATCAATTAGTTTACTCACACCATATTTAAAAGGCAAATACCTGAATATTACCGATTTCATAACAAATATTTTAATGATGTGTGCGAGGAGGTTCTTAACATAATTAAGTCTTGCTATCCAAAATTGGAAACAATTGACAATCCCAATGTTAAGTCGTTTATGCTTAGAAATTGCTAATCCATACTCTAGGGGATTGAAAATCTTTAATTTCCTGCATAAACAATTTATGAGAATTCATTCCAATTATTACTAGAAAGAAAAAAGAAACTGCATAGATGCTAGGTTTAATTAGCCTACTTAAGTAGGACGATAACTGAAGATGCTATACTTACTAGAACATATCAGACATATTTACAGGATACTACTCACATAAACCAAATAGGAGCCATTTTGTTTACGGGATTAATCAATACTGAGAAACTGTGGGAAATATACTTTGTTAGATTAAATGGAGAACAACGTCTTTCTCATATTAGTAGCCTTATTTTTTTTCTTAATAAATAATATGACGATTCCTACATCATTTGTTTGCTTAAGTTAGGGAAACAATTAAAGAGGTTCAAGGAATATTGGTTGTCCCTAGTCATATATAGTTTCTTTCGAAAAGTCTCAATCGTATTTTAAAAGCAATTCAATTTTAATTGCTATCTTCCTTATTTATACTATTAAATCGCCAAGATATGTCTTTATTTGGGGTAATTTAATGAAGCCTATCAATTGTATTTAAAAGCATACGAAAAGTCTAAACAATTGAATTATAAGAATCTGTACATAGAAATTAAGGATTCAAGACAATTCTGTTACAAAATAAAGTACAAAATAATGATTTTATCATTGTACTTATAAAAGTCAGTTAAGGCAATTGAAATGGTTAAGGAGCTGTTATCTGATGGTAACAGTATGCCATATCATATTAATATTTTTACTAATTATTGCAATCAGTATTTGTAAGATGCTAAATAATTCAATGAGACTTTGAAATATAGAAAATGTGAATTGTTTTTAAAACATCTATCTAAAGTAATAAAAAGTAATCTGAACAATATATAAATTCCATAGGATGACATTAAACAATTGGCAAATGTTATTGAATTAAAAGATAAAGACATACCAAAAACTAATCTAAAGTAGAAGATAGAATTCGAATTCAAATTGAATTCCTATTTCTCTCTTCTACAATTCTACTTAATTCTTGTATGTCACATGAGAAATGATTAAATGACCACGAAACACTATTATGAGAAGTAGCAAATCATGGATTAATTTTTGTAATATATCGATTGCAGATTGTATACTACTTTACAGAATGTAATTGAATAATTCTAATTCTCGTAAGATTGCATTGAGAACTTGCTATTAAGTTATGTTTATCAGTATTTTTCAATGCAAGAATTATGTATCAATCGTTTAGTATAATTCGAAAAATCAAAATAAGAAAATAAAAAAAAATATTCTGATCAGGAAAGCCAACTCTTTAAAAAGATAGTGGATAATTTTAGATCCTTCATACGATGCAATCGAGAAGAACCATTTCAGGAATAGTGCTTACCGAGTTCTGATTATGCGGAACTCTAATACTCTATTGGCATTCGATATTTGAAAGATGGTAGATACAGAGAAGGAGTGGAGTATTTGAAGAGAGCATCATGCAATCCTGCTTTTAAGGATTTGTGTACTGCTCATCTATTAAAAGTAGTCTAACAATCAAGAGAAGATTTAGAAATAGGCAATTCAAATCTAAGAGAAAATATTGGTGATATTTTCAAATAAATCGATTTTGATAGACTGTAATCTAGCTAGAGCAGAAGAACTTCATATTGTATGGAATATCAGAGATAGTCCTTTTAAGCAGAATCTAGAAGGAGTATGAATTATTTAGTAGAATCTCAGGCTTTATCTCAGATTTCTAGAAGCAATTCCTTGGTTCAAGATTCTATTTATTATACTTTATGGCAATTAAAGTATTTCTTAATGGATTAAGAAATCACTGACTTAATAGACAGAATAGAGGAAGAATTTCCGAATGTTTAATAATTGAATTAACAGAGCTTTTAGAATAAATATCCAAATTACAAAGAGATAACTCCTGATGTGACTTTTTTTAGTAATGATAATGAGAAAATTGTAATGAAAACAAAACAAATTACGGAGATGCAATTTGAAAAAATAAAGAGTAAACTCAAAGATTTTTTAATTGAAATTTTAGCATAGGTTCTTGTAAACAAATGCAATTATCGAGGATTCGCTCAGTTAATTTCATTGTAATATCAAATAAATATATGCTAATCATATGCAAGTAGTTTAAAGTTTTATTTGATCTTTCCTTATTATGAACCTATGGTTAAAATGGATATCTAATAATTAAGAGATTTGACTCTATCGATTTAGATACTCAATCAAAATAAGATTATTCATAGAGATCTAAAGCCTAACAATATTTTAATGAAGAATGGGAATCCTGTTATAATCGATTTCGATTGTTCCTATTATTGGGAACCTAACTTGTAACAATGGCTAAGAGGAAAGGGACTGACGACTAAATATTACCCAGCTAATGATATTGAATAAGATAAAATAGATATCTATTCTTTGGGAATTATAGCAAAGGAATCAGTAGAGAATTGTCCTGAGGCATTCTATACAGGAGCGACACAAGAATACTCAAGTAGATCCTCATTACTCCAATTATAGGAAATATTAAATTGATTATAAAATAATGTAATTATTCACAAGTTTAACTTTCAACAATGATAGCCAAAACACATAAACGACATCAACTAAGGCTCAGAACACGCAAATATTCAAAGTTCATTTATATCCCAAGCAATACATAATAGAGACAAATCAGAAATCCATAACACTGGATAAACATTTGATTATTGATAGAGACAATGGGAATCTGTATGAGAAATGTATTTTGTTTGATAGAATATGTAGCTGGATCACCACCATAGAGCGAACACGAATAAATGGCTTTTTCTGCTTTCTTAGGAACAATTTATATTCTTGATGAACCTTTATTATTATTTGTTGAGAAAGCAGAACTAATTTGTACAATAGACGAATAAGATGTGTTCTAGATTGTTTCAGTCTAATTCCTATCATACATGCCTAATATTATGTAATCGCCTAAGGCTAATGCCATTTTGAAAATAATTAAATAACTCAAGAAAATATTGGGCATGGGTTTCTATTTCTCATATGGATATGATTTGACATTATCAAAAGTAAAGCAATAGATTGAGGAGAAGACTGATGAGAGGTTCTTATGGAATCTGAATTTGATTAGAAATCATCTTAAATAAAAAATTGATAGAAAATGGTTGACTAATATCATACAAGGATTCATAAATTATTTTAACTTGTATATCAATGGTAAAAAACTAGATTTTTATTTGATGAGCAGGAGATCAAGTCAAAGAGCAGGTACCAGATATAACGTCAGAGGTATAGATGATAATGGCAATGTTGCTAACTTTGTGGAAACAGAATAGATTATATATTATAATAATCATTGCTGTTCTCATCTTTAAGTGAGAGGAAGTGTACCTATATTTTGGAGTCAAAGAGGATTGTTGATAGAGACTGAAATAATGAGATCTGCAGAATTAAACAAAAGGGCATTTAAGAAACATTTCGCAAGTCTTTTTGAAGATTATTCAAGGGTTATTTGTTTGAATTTGATGGCTGAAAAGAAAACGGAAGAGCAGATGGTTTCGAAAGCATATGAAGAACAAATAAAATTGAATTCTCAAGAATTAAATGAAAATATCAAATATGAGTGGTTTGATTTTCATCATGAATGTAAAAACAATGATTTTTCATTGTCTAATCCATTGATAAGGAAATTGATGGATCATATCTAAAACTTTGGATTCTTTTAGCTAGACTTAAAAACTAAAAAGGTGTTGTCTGTTCAACATGGAGTCTTTAGGACCAATTGTATGGATTGTCTTGATAGAACCAATTTCATCTAGGCCAAAATAGCCATGAGTGTTTTTGATATATAAACTAAAAAATTAGGATTGGATTTCTAAAATCTGCTAAAAATGTCACCCATTGAAGCCTTAGATGAAGATTCAAGCAAAATTACAAATTATTTTATAAATTATTTCAAGAACATTTGGGCTGACAATGGTGACATGTTGTCAAATCAATATACTGGTACTGGATCTACTCATACCAATATTACAAGAACTGGAAAGAGAGATTTCAAGGGCATTTTAGGTCATGGCACAGTTTCAATGGGTAGAGTCATAAATTAGAATTTTGGGGATAATGATAAATAAGAGACAATAGATATTTTATTAGGCAATCATGCTGATATCACTGCATCATACACTAAATAAATAGAGGAAAAGTTAATATCAAGATAATAAGAGTTCTGCAATTTTTCTGAACGCACAATTCTGGTGACAACTTGGAATGTGGGAAGATAAACTATTCCTTAATCGTATGATCTGAATAAAGAGATTATTAATTACTAAGCTGACATCATTGTAATTGGATTACAAGAAATGGCTTATTCTGCAACTCAGCTGGTGAGTGGATCATCTTAGTAATTATAAGATTGGGATAAGTTGATTGCCAATAATTTAAGTAGGAGAGATAAGTATATCAATATTAAATCTAAGGCATTATTAGGAATGGGCCTGTTTATTTATGCCAAGGAGAAATTTCAAGACAGAATCACCAAAGTTAGTGATGATACAATTAAATTAGGTGTATGGAGCAATCCTTTTACAGACAAAGGTGCTGTAGCCATTAAAATGTTGATTGATGATACTTTAATATGTTTTATCAATTGCAATTTGGAATATGGAAAGGGGAATCTGGATAAAAGATTGGAGAATCTCAATGAAATTCATCAAACTATATTTAATCAATAAGCGATAGGGAAGAAGAAAGAAGAGAAAATTGAATAATGTGATTATCGAATCTTATTTGGAGATCTGAATTTCAGAATCAACCTTGAAAAAGACGAGATTATCAAATCCATTTAGAAATACGAAGAGTTTATAAAAACCAACAAAATGACAGAAGCCTAGAACATATTTTAGTATATTGTTATTTTAAAATTAGAATTTTGTAAAAAAATGATGAAATCAAAAGTAATAGAGAAAAAAATCAATATCTAAAGCCATATTAAGAGTCAGATATTAAATTTCTCCCTACTTATAAATTTTAACTCTATTCAGAAAGGTATGACGAATCAAGAACCCCATCTTGGAATGACAGGATCTTAGTGGGATAGAACGAGCATTGCGAACACAAATACTAATATTACAAATCTCATAATGTCACCTACAGTGAACATAGGCCAGTTAGTGCTTTAATTAATATTAAAACCAGATAGGAAATAGCAGAGAAAAAAGAAAATATTATATCATCAATTATTTAAAATGAATTATGATATAATCATCAAGAATATAGCAAAGAGTTTTAAGTTTTTTGTTAGAATTGCGATTCCAAATACTCCCTATATTTTAAAGTCAAAGCCCTTTTCTTTTTGTTCTTACCTCCCTTTGTTACTGAGTGTTATAGTATGTTGTTCAATATTCCCAACCTGCTAGTTCTTTGTGAATTCTACTCACTTCCATCCATCCTCATACTATATTGCTCATAAACCACACTTGAGTCTCTGCTACTATTGCAATTCTGCATCTTTTAATTTATGCTATGATATCTAATCCGATTATCTAAATCATTCAAATAGAGTGTAGCCTTGATTGGCCAATGCTTCTCAATATTTTATTCCAACTTCACTTATTTTGGTAATTGGACATAAATAGTTTTCTGTTGCAAAGTATTCATATTTACAGAGTCCTCAGGTGAAAGATTATGCATTCTTTTTAAAATTGTCATTTTATGTTTGATAACCTATTTGAATCGATCTGGTGTTGATAACTAGCTCCTCTCTTTTTGTCTACTAGAAACTAATTAAACCTTGGGTAAGGGTTACAATTTATCCGGAGATACAACATATATAGTATTTTTATTTTTGATTTTTTAAAGATTAATGCTTTGATTTATATCTGTTTATTGTTCACTTGCTTGGTCATCTATTGATGTCAGATAATTCAAAGTATTTTTTAATTCCTGTATAGGACTGACTGATTTTGATGGATCATTGAACTGTTTATTCTCATTAATGATTTTACTAGGTGAATCTAAAATATTATGTGATCCATTATTGCAATTATTAGATTTTTACTCTTAAATAGTTAAGAAATGCTAATATCTCCCTTGAGTCTATTCTATGTTAGTTTTGAAATCATGATACCATTTGTTCTTTTTCAAACACAAAGATTTTAATTATTACACATAGTGTTGTTCATTAAATTGTGATAACTTCTAAAATAAGGATTATAAGGGAATAACGATTAGGCTTCCAGTATGAGAATTACATTACACATTAAATTGTCGTGTAATTCTTTCGAATGCTTCGTAATCTCCAAATATTTCCCCCGTCGTCATTATTGCAATTTGTTTTCTCACTTTCATCTGCTGGTACTCATTCATCCTTTAATCCTAATACACTAAGAACTCCCCTTATTTGATAATGTAGATAATATCAGAATCAGTCTAACCCTACTTATAAACAATGTCTCTAAATTTGTAATCTGATGACTAATAGGTAAAGAGCATTATATTGATTAATTTCCTATTTAAACCTTAAAAGCTAGGATTCAACTTAAAATTATTCATACGATAAAGTTCCTTCTTCTTCTCTAAGATTTAAACAGCAGTTGTATAATTCTCTTTGCTTAAGATTGCCAAAGTTGAATCAACATCACAAACTGCAAAATTAGTTCTCATTCTCTATTCTAAAATTGCTTACTCACCAAAAGTCTTCCAATCTTTGAATTCTGTTAAACGAACCAAACTAGTTAACCATATATGTCTATATACCTTTTCATCGTAAAATCAGAAAACTTGATTCTGTTTGTAGGTGAGCATTCTCTAGCCTAATCTACAAATACTGATTGCTTTTTTGTCATTGTTTAATCCAAAAAATGATCATTCTGGTATAGGGACACTTAACCACGCAATACTACATACATATTGTGAGGGTACTCTCCCTTCTCAAATATAACTGTATTCTAAAAAAGAATAATAAATGAGATACATACTTTGGAAAAGGTTTCAAATGTCAGATGCTTCAAACAATAATCATACGCCTCATTATCAATATTCTCCACTTAAAATTGATGGAAAAAATCCACTTTCATCACGATGATTCTCATCAACTATAAAATCTCAGCCTTCCTCTCTTGCCTTGGGATTTGTAAAATATTTATTAAGAGCTATTATTTCTGTTGCAGACTAAGTTCATTTATTGACTCAAGTAGTCTCGTCTAGTTTCGTTTATTACCTAATTCAATACTCTCCTATTATAATTATTATTAATACATAATTAATAGATATTGATCTTGGTGAAATATTTAATCAAAATGATTAGCCCTAACTGATTTTGAATAACACTACGTTATCATATGCTTTTATTTTCAAACCAACTTTGATTTTATAGATCGAAATTATTTGCTTTGACTTAACCAAATTTAATTAGTTTGTGCTGTTTTGTTGTAGCCGAACATTTATCATCCCAAATGGAGCTAAATTGTTTAAGTAATCAATAATTATGATGGTGACTTATTAAGATAATAGGAATCAAAGAAATTTCCTATCCCCAAGCCTCTTTACTTTAAGGTCAGTCTATTAATTCTATCACTGAATAAATGAAAATTTAAGGTGCTTGTGCTTTTTCATCAAAAAGATCTTAGGATTTATATAACATTCATAAAAGAATGAATATTTTTAAGAAATTTTGAGAATTAAGTTGTATATATATTTAAATTAAATAAAAGTTGAAGAAACACTGTTTAATGCAAGTAAAAGTATAAAATGTTTGATCGAGATTTATAATTTTTAATCTAAAAATTTTCTTATATTAAAATATCTCTTTTTAATAATTATGTTAAACGTATCAAAATGATATTTATATGCATTAAAGAATTAAGATTTTGTTGATAGAATTTTATTGGTTATTTATTTTTCAGCAGGTTTACTTTACATATAATTGAAGGAGTCAAGTAGAAATCTAAAATGTATTCTTTTAACTTGCTTATTGAATTTAAAGTATCAGCAACTAATCTTGGTTTTTATATAAACTCAGTTTATAAAATTTGAAATCTGAAGTAATAAAATTATTTCTTAAATTCTTAGATTACATATGTGTATACTCTCTCTCTCTCTCTCTTTAATTTAATAAAATAATAATTTATCTTTGCTTCTGTTAGAATATATAATTTATATTGTATCTCATCCTAATACATATTTCTTTGTATAGTTTAAATATATATAATATTTGAACTGCTACATAATTACGTTGATATCTAATTTATAATATTTATGGGTTTAATTCTTTTCAAATTTTGAAAACTAATTAATACAAGAATCAATTTTAATGATAGGCTCATCAATAAAATATGGATAACACTTAAGCACAATAATTGTAACTTATATGAATATTTAATTATCAGATATGAGAGCATTGTTGTTTTATAAATAAATCATAATGTTTAGATATATTTCAATTTTGACTCTCCAATCAAGGTGATATGGAAATTGATGTTAAATATAAATTTCCAATCTTCAATATTTGGATACAAAAATGATGATGATTCTTCTTTTTATTTATATTTTTATTATATATCAATCTCCTCTCTTCCAATTTAAGACTTCCTCAACCAATGCATCTGTATAATTAATCTTATATCTGGAAAATATTTTCTATAATTAATTTCATATGAATACTTGCAAATCTTCCTTGTCCTCTTTATCATTACTTCCTGATGATTTAGGCTTCTCATTGTTTTCTTTCATTTTCTTGAGTAATTTTTACATCAACTTTTCTAATAAATTATGTTGATAGTATACAATCTTCTCTTGTGAAGAATACTTTCTCATCACCTTTATCTTTGTCCTTCAAAATGTCAGCGAATCCAAATCTTGGTTGACACTTTGGAATTCTTGCTAATGTAATTAAAAATTTATTCATAATATTAATATCTTCAATAATTAAATGAAATGCTCTATAATACTTAGTTTAATATAATTGGAATAATTATAATAACTAAATAAATCAATCATAAGTTCTGCTTCTATTATTCCTTTAAATCCTTATCAGATATTTAAATCTAAATTCTATTCTCATTCAATAAATAATGTCAATTTTCATTCATAATAAACCCATCTTCATCGAATTTCTGCGCTAATACTTCAAAAATTCAAGATCCCATTGCCATCTTTTTTCTTATTCTAAATTTTTCATCTAAGTATATAATAAATGTAAATTTAAATGTTATTTTTCTTGACTTTTTACATCTTATTGCTATATTCTGATATTAGTGAACCCAATTATATCTCAGATTAGTATTATAGTTGTTTCTTTAATTAAATCGAAAATTTTAATTTTTTTTTGACTGAGAGTCTTGAAGTTATTAATCTCTTTATTTGATTTTGACATCAATATGAATATCAATATCAATATCATCATCAACAATCTTAAATATTCTTCAGTCTTTACGAAGGATATTATGTACTTTTAATATTTTTTGATTCATCCTGCTTATTAACTGTCTTTTGAAATTGAAGATTAAGATTAAGATTTATTTTGATTTATAACTATTTTTCATATTCTTACCACTATTTAATTCTAGATTATATTTGTTGTTCCTATTGAATTTTGGAGTTATTATAATTTTCTTTTAGTAATCCTTATAATTCAATAATCATTTTTATTAAATTAAGAATTCGACCTTGAAGAATTTGGATTATGTAATATTGTTATTAAGAGGCAATACGCTTTTGACATAATATTAAAGAAGTAGTTGATCATCCGTTTATCATGAATAATTAAATTATATAAAATATTTCAATTATGAAAGTTTCTTCTCTTCCTTTTCATTCTTCTCATAACAATCCTAACCCATTTAGGTTTTGAGTTGATCGTTTATTGTACAATATACTTCAAACCTAATGAAAAATGTTCAATGATAAATAGTAGAATGAGAATATTTTCCCAATCACAACCTGTTTTCTAACAAGTGTCAAATACATTGAAATAAGCAAAGGCAATAAATGCTGTATTAGTGTATATTGATAACACTGATAATGTCATCAAAACAGTTCTCCATTCGCCAATGCTATGTGCTTTCTTTGGTAAATTTCTTTAGTATAATTTATTCCTAGGTATAATTAATAAATTTATACGCTAGTTTGAATTTATCACTCCATATTTCAATAAAGTTGAAAATATAAGTGAGAGCAGCAGCCAGAGGAAAAATAGCTGCGAAGAGTACGATGTATCCATATTGAAATATGACTTCAATGTAATCATCAAAATCATCATATTCCCACAATTCTAGTTCAGCCTATAATAATTAATAATTAAGATTTACAATTCTATCTACAATTTTTTCATTGATGTCTTCCTTCTTTTACAGATTCAATCTATACTATTCCTTTTATTTTTCATACTGCTACTTCATTAACATGGGCAGGAGAGATTCTAATAGAACTCTTCTTATTTGATCCATTACAAACAACTTAATCAAGAGACTCCTTAGAGTGGGGATATCGAATTCAACGAAGGCTATGTAAAATAAGTGAAAGAATCTATTGATTAATTCAAATATGAATCGTTTAAGAATCAAAGAGTTATAGAACCTCAAGTTGGTTCTATGATTTTCTCGTTTGGTTGAATTAATGCAAACCTTAGTATACAGAGTGTTGATATAGAAGATTAACAAGATGGTGAAAATATCTAATATGTTGGTAGTGTATTTGTAATATAAGAGGCCTCCTTCTTGATTGAGCTTAGCAGCCACTCTGATATAAAAGATACTATCTTCATTCCGTATGAGTCCATTGATATTGAATACCACAATCTTAATCAACCCAGCAATAATGAGTATTGGAATGGCTTCGAATAATGATATCATATAATAGAATATCCTACTACTTGTCGGATAACTATTCTTGACCAATCCCGTGATGTAATTCATTTTCGGAGTGCCTTTATATTCTGGATTCAGATCCAATCTTTTGATGTGTTATTAACCAAAAACACCCCATTCGATACTTAATTCATTCTCCTTTCTACGCCAAGCAATGATGAAGAATGTCGACCATACCATGGTTAGTACTGCATAAAAACTAGCCACGTTTGTGATTTTGAAGAGACTACTTTGATGATCGATTACTAAAGTGATAATTGCTGCAACTGCCAAATACTTAAGCATAGATTAATAGAAGTTCATGAACTCGAAGTAAACTGCCAAGTTGCCTCCAAAATATCTCTCTATGTCTGATACTGTATTGAGTGATACTATTTCATCGTGAATGGGAGTTACTTGTAATAAATATTCTTCCGTTTTTAGGAAATGAATCATATCCAAATCTCCTATTTTAATAGTGTGTAAGTAATTGTAAATTATAAGCAAAGTCTCTGAAGGACTAAATATTTTTATGACTTCTGCGTCATCATTGTGTAAACAGAAATCACTTTTTAAGTCATATTTAAATTTTTAATAATTTTCAAACTCCACTATCCTCTTATCTATCTAATTTAAGGTGATGATTAATCTCTCATCTAACACTTTCTTTACATTTATCTTCTCAGCTATCTTTCTATATACTTCGTGCATTTAAGTATGTGAACGGTCAATTACTAACTATTTAATGTTTTTGTACGTACTTTGTACAGCTGCATTTACTCCGCCTATTCCAATATGATCTTCGGATCCCAAATACAAATGAATAGTAGTATCTTGTCATTTTGCAGATTCCTAGTCTTATAAGATTAAAATCCATGATTGAACAATATGTTAACAATCTATTCGAGTTATTCTTGAGTCGTGTTTTTTGAGAATTGCATCACAAACTGAAACTTCACATCCTAATAGGATTACTCCAATGATTATTTAGTGGGCAAACTGAAACTTTTATTATTCGTTATAGTGTGTTGTCTGGCTAGTTAATGCAAAACTTATTTCATCAATTAAATTAATTATAAGCACTAATAACAAAAATGAATTAATTGGATGAGGTAGTCAAGTTCGCCCTCTATTAATGTAGAGCTAGAAACAATCCCATTACTGAAACTCTTGCATCCTATGTTGCATAGACCATTCTCAACAAAAGTATATTTTCAAATTATCCCTCAAAAGGAACAAATAAATTTTACCTTGAAGAAAAACTCAATGAAAGCGAATTGAACGAATTGAAAAATGAAACACTTAACAAACTCAGCAATTAAAATGCCCCAGATCTAAAAACTATCCAATTACAAATATGTAACAATCCTTCATAATAATCAAGAATATGATAGTGCCTATGTCGAAATGGAATTGCAAAGACAAGAAAAAATCAAAAAGCAATCCAACGAGACTGGAAAATACATTGATGATGTCGTGACTTTGGAAATCAAAAATGCCAAAGATTTTGAAGGCTTGACCACCCTATATACTAAAATGTTTCATTATTTGATATACAAGAACAAAGAATTGATTGAAGATCCCATTAATTTTGATGCCCAAGCTCAATTCAACATGGACAAAGGTATTCCTCATTTTATCACCATTCCCATTAGAAGTTGGAGCCGCTCTGGAAAGTGTTATCCCAAGAGCCGCCCTAGGACCCTTTGTCTCATTGAATCCCTCAGAAAAAGTAACCCAACTCGTCGAATTGGCTAACCTAGTCATTGGCATTAGATTGTTCAATAAGAAAATTGGAAAGGGAGGAGTTTCATTGAGTTCCTTAGAAGATCTTACAAAATACAACGCTAGAGAATTATCCGAATAAATTAAACAAATTGCTCTGGAAACAATAGAATAATGTGAAATCTACACTACATTCTTCATCAATTAAGACAAATTTCAAATGAATAATGAAGACATTGAGAAATATAAAGATGAATTGGCCTTCCTCAGATAATATTTATCTTACATCCTGTCGTTGCAAGAGGATATCGAGTAAAGCGAAGCCATGATTGAGTAAAATAGAATTAGATTCATTAAGGAAATGGAAGACCTAAAGAAATTATTGGAACATAAATCCTCTGCTCCCAAAGAATAAGTCTATCCTAAATTTGCATTGCTTGCTCAAAGCCATATCGGTCTATTTGAAGACAAGCAAATATCAATTGAGAGGGTGGAACTCTTTCGGTTGTTGGTTGATTTAAGGAAAATGATGAAACTCTCTATGCCCTTAGCAATCTAAAAACAATGTAAATAAATGGAATCAACCTAACCGGATAATTTAGCTTTAATTAACTATCAACCAGAATCAGGAGTATAAAGACTATTACCTTAAAATACTCCTGATTTTATGCAAACACAACTAGATTATTTCGGTTTCTGTATATGGTCTGTTGTAAAAAAGAATGGGTTATTAATCCCTGGAAAGCCATCTTTGGGTGTGTTCAGATACAGAGACAAGAATTGTGTTTTTAGCAATGAGATAGCTATCAATGAATTCTTGTCAGAACCACAAAGATATTTAACAGGAGTGATTGATATATGTAGACAGAAACCTCATCTCATCAGATTGTTTAGAGTGGAAGAGAATTTCAAGAATCTCAATCTGAAACTAACATTCGAGAGTGGAAGTTTATTATCTAATAAATTGATGGTTGACAAGGATGTGTAAACACCTGTTCATTTTATAGAAAAGAATCTTGACCCAAATTACTGTTGGAATGAATGGGAATTGAGAAGAAAAGTATTTATCTTAACCAATACTAGGCTATATAAATGGCAAATATCAGAAAAAGATAGACCAAAGCATCCTAAACTATATTAAGTAATTTCAAAGTCGATAGTGAAGTATTTCTATTCATTTTATATTAATAGGCACAAGTATACGAAATGAAGGATCAATCAACTTCAACAGGTTAAAATAAAGGATTAAACCCATTAAGACCAAGAAATTATATAGTTGGTCTAAGAGATAAAACATATAACCAGCAATGAAATTAATGTATATTTTCAGAAATATTTAATCATATTGGATTTTGTAATCTATAAAATTTTAATTAATTTTTTATTTTATGCAGCATACGGAATAATCAGAAATGACTCCTGTAATGCATATGATGGATATGAGGATGTATATGATTATAAATTGGGATTATAAGGTTCGATTTGTATTTAATACGTAAATGTTAATACATTACTTTTAGGTGGAAATCGACTACAGAAGGGGAATTTGTGGCTGGACTGTTTATTACGATGTTTTTCTGTGTCTTCCTATGCTTACTTCCAGTTCTCAAAGGGTTTGCAGATAGATAGAAGTATGCATTCACATAATTAGATCTTTATTTTTGAAGATTGCATGGTAATTACTAGCTGCAACACAATCATCAATAACGATGTTTCTATTAATGACAGTGAATGGTAATTATTAATGAAACAATAAAAGGTTGGGTGTTTTTGATGATGGCCTTAGGTTTCGGAATAGGAAATTTTATATTCTATCCTAAAATGCCCATAAGTGAAAAGCATAAACTAGAAGATGAAAAGCAGGAATTAATAAGAGAAAATTGATTTATTAAGTACAAATTTAAACCTATTAATCCTAAACAACTACTTCTGTTCTTTGATTAATTGCTATTAATGAAATAATTTAATTCAAGAGGAATGCCATTGAATATATGTCCACCAATTCGGTGATTCTACTTTAATGCTTATTTTAAATTCAATGGGAGAATCAGAAATATAAATACAGGAATTTTTCTTAATAATAAAAGTTCAAATTAATTCATTATAAATTATAGTTTTATTTAAGTTAATAAAAAATATAATTAAAATCAAATAAATTATTCTCTTTAAAAATAGCCTAAATTTTAGGCAATTCTAACCTAAAATTAGATTATAGTTCAATTATTCATCTATTGTTAAGATATTATAATCTATTCTGCATTAAAACTTAATATCTTTAGGAAATTGAAATTCTGGTAAAATGGGATTGAGAAATAATTTAGGGGGAAGAATAATCTAAAAATGAAGAGATTAATTTAATATTTAAAAGTATTTCATGACTAAATATTAAATTAATTGAAATTCAAAAAGCAAATGATGAAACCCAGCAATCAATTTGATTTGTGTAAGAAAAAGAAGATAGGAACAATAATTTATTACTTTAATTGATTGGTAGAATTAATAATATAATATTATTTTGGATACAGTTAATAATTAAGGATAACAAATGAAAAGGAGTATTTTGAATTTGCAGTGGCAATGAAAAAAAAAGAATTAATATTCACTTAATTTTTGCATAGAGTTCTCTGGGAGCTAGTGTCAATTTTGGAGGCTCTCTATTTATATTAAATTTTTCTGCATATTTATTGATAAGATCCTGATCAGGATTCCCAAAGCGATTGATCACATCCTCTTTCATGCGACCGTATTTGAGTTCTATTCTGGTTTTTCTGAGTTCATCCTCGTTTTGAAAGAATTCATTTGATGTAATGTGAGGCTAGCAAAATAATCAATGATTCTACTTACTCTATTAATTTTACGTTGATTAAAGTCTTTGCTCGTAGTTAGGTTTTAAGCAGGCGATCGTTCTAGTAGTTTTTTATTGTTTATTTTCTTATCTGTTTTAATACGAAAATTGGTATTTTAAAGAGGAGGAGCACGTGGCTATCCAACTTAGTGATTGTCCCATTCATCTTCGTTGATTTCCAGTACTCTAAAGTTGCTTCCCCTGAAGTATTGTTATAAAGTAATCCCATTGATTCTTGGAGCTTGACTTGATTCTTGTCTTTGATGACTTTGTGATACTAATCTACGCTTTTCCATTCGTGAGCATTTAGATGTTTCAGGACGCATACCTAATTCTTCCATTTTATTTATTATTAATATTATATAATAAATCAGGGCAAGATCACCTCATCCAAGTCATCGAATATTTTATCAAATTTTTGCTATTTGTATGTGTATTCAAATAACAAGAGTTTATGAGTATTTACATTTTCACAAGGATCACAGAAACCAAACAGACAAGATTTGGAATACTTGGGTAAATGCAACTTAGAATTCTTCACATTGAATTGGCATGGCAATGTTACATCAATGATTTCTAACTAAAATAATAGTACTCATGTGTTACATCATTTTGCAAGTGATACTTTTGTTTATTTTGTTGTTGATTCAACAATTGAATATGTTCTGCATTACCATAATAAGCAAACAGAATCAGTAATCCATTGTTTTCTTTTTCATATCTAAAATTCTATTTAGTTTTGTGTTCTAATAAATTTAATTGATTTCTTGATTGATCAATTCTTTGTTATTTGCTAAGAGGCAGGACTTTAGGTTGTTAAAAACATTTTAGAATGGAACATGCAATCATAAATCCAAATGCTGCTATCGTATACATCCCCATAAGATCTTCGCAATCAAAACTATAAACAGGTAATTAAATCGCAAGCCCAAATTTCTATATACTAATTTGATAATGAGTTTTAAATGATACAAAAGTGCAAATGAACTAGACAAATCCTTGAAATTCATTTTCAGACCTACTTTCCAATCAAAAACATTAAGCATCACTCCCAATGAAACAGTGTTATTTTATTCCTTTTTTGAAATCTCCTTGTATGCAAACAGCTCAAAGTCCTTTAACTTGGCCTTCACACCAAAAGTAACTTTTCTTGATTTAAATAAATAAATACGAGAAAGTTCTCAAATCGGTCTTGACATATGGTTTGATAACATCACCAAATTGTAATGCTAGTTTCAGTTTCTCTTTATTGATAGTCAGAGTGGATTCTTTTAAATTAAAAATAAACTTTTATTATGTTTGATATTTTGAATCAAGATTGTAACAATAGGTAAGTGATGAGAAATCGTTAATGTATTTATAGACCGAGAAATCCAAATTCGAGTCTTTGACTTTCCTATTCAATCGAATTCCCAAATGTAATTATGGGATCAAAGTGTAAATATATTAGAAACTGCAGCAATATTATAATCTTTATTTATTTTCTTTCCAAATTCTTATTTGATTTCCTATTCCTACATGATGTTTGAGATTATGAAATATTGTAGTGTAATTTATAAATTGTGATTGATATTCTCTCTTTTTGAATCTACAAATAATTGGAAATGTTTTCATTCTATTTTCAAAATAATCCTGATAGAAGATCTTCTTGGCTTAGTCTTCTTACTCTTGGAAACGATTTGGCTGAGCAGCAATAATCATTTAATAAATTATAATTGTGATAATAATAAACTAGTCAATATTATTGAAATGTGCTTAATCCCTTGAGATGCTAAGGTCTATGCTAAACGACATCTAATTAAATGTTCTCTCCAATGTCATCCATACTGTTTTCAGTAGACTAATTGTAAAATTTCTTCTCCATCACTCCTCTTTCATAAGTTTATTCATATTGCAAATCCTAGAAATTCAGAGGCTCCAAATTTTCTTTGTTGATATCACTCACTGCCTTATGATGCTAAAATAGAATATTTAAGATATCTTACTTTACGATCAGACTAGGATTGTTAAGCAATAGAAATGTTTGGCTATTGTCTATTTGGAACCTTGATACTTTTCTTGAATGCAAATTGATTCAGAACCTTTATTCTGACTGAAAAACTCAAAAATTCTTCAATCTATCTTGTACTGACTCTTAATTTGAGATCGATTTCATCATTGTAATTTTCCAATACTGTCCTAGCTCTTTGAAATTCCGAAAAAATCTCATATAATGATAAGCAATCCAAATTTGGTATTGTAGCATATTGATCAATCAATTATTCGATCTCTTACCTGACGAATACCTGGAATCGAAGTAAATCCTGATATACTAAATCCTAATAGATCTTATATTTAATATTCTTGCATTCCAACAATTTCAAACCCATTAACATCACATTCTATATCTTATAGATCCAAATATATCTCAATTTGACATCCTCCGGTTCCTCAAATGGATATTGTAAATCCTTACAAGATTGATAGACCAATTAATTAACTGATAATTTCTAGAGGAACGAGTAGTAAATAATACAAAAAATCTTAGCCTTTAACTGACTTGAAACTAATTAGGCTTCTGTTTTTTAAACAGGGTTCTTAAGTTGCTCGTTCATTTCTATTCTTGTTCTCCTCTTCTCTTTCACTTACTCAGTCTTTCCCTGAAATTAGGAGGGCTAAGTAATGGGAGATTATTGGGGAAAGAAACTAGATGTACTGGCTTCACATATCATTCTTTCGATAAGAATGAAGCTTTCCTTGTTCTCGGTCATTAATTTATCTAACCAATAAATTGGAGGTCCTCTCAACTATCCACACACTGAATCATCAGAAATATTGGCATGAATTACGAATAATAAATTCAATAGATGCTCTGCCTTGGGTTAGTAATTCTCCACATTTTCTTTTGATCTTAAGAGATTGAAAACAACTGCTGGGTATCTCTTCATTAAAGATCCAAAATATTCACAAGCCACATCAAAATCCTTTTGAGACTTGGGTTTCAATAAAATTCCCAATGATTCTAGCATTTCATCCTTCGATTTGAATAACTTTGTAAACTTTTAAAGTAACGACATTTAATTAATAAAATATTATCAGTTATTATCATAACTACTCTCTAATTAAATCTAATATATGCCATCACAATCCATTCATTTTCTATTCACTTAAATTATAACACATATGCTTTAATTGTTGACAACTCAATTTAGATCGCATCATAAAATAGAAATTTGAATTTATTGGATTTTATTTAAATTCTTCTTTTTATTAATAATTTACTCTATTCTGAGTACTAGTGAATTATTATTAAAGATAAACTTATACATAAATATAGTAATTATGAATACATGTTAATAGAGCTTATAAAAATAAAGAAGAGTATGGTTTATAATATACAAAACTACTTTGAAATATTTATTTATTACATCTTATTGATTTATGGGAATAAATATATAGATATATGAACTAAATATCACTTTACTTTTTTCTCTTATTAAGCTTAATTATTGATTAAATTGTGATAGGCGATGATACTTCTCATCAAAGAGGCCAGATATATGGTCAACATATTGTCATTATTTTTGGTAGTGAATGCTTGAACTACGTCTTATGAACCCAAATTTGGCAAGTAATTAAGGATTTCCTAGAGTTATTATGATTAGTACTTGTAGATTGTTGATAATGAGTTAATTAGGTTTGACTTTGCCTTATTAAATGAGAGTTAAGTATTATTGAATTTGAGCAATCTTCTTATTCATTCCTTTGACTCCATTGATCTTTTGTTCTGCCTTGGCTGAAAGTGATTGAGTGTCTACATTATTGATTTCTCTTAAAAGTTATTCAACTCCGATTTCTTCAGGTTCAAATGCTTGTACAGTGGAGGGGATGTGCACAAAGTTTTAAATTATTTCTCCTGATTTAGAGATTTCATCGACTGATGTATAGGCTTCAGTTGGAAGTGATAATGGATCAAATTGATGAACATCGATGATCACAAAAATTGGAGTAGAGGTGTACTTGTAAAATATTTGATTGATTTGAATGTCATTGGGTTTGAATCTTGATCCTGTAGAATACCATCCAACTATCTTCTCATTTATGTTAATCTAGAGCATTATGAAATGATGATCATTACTTTTCTATGTAATTCAAATAGTGTTTCATTGTAAATGTGATCCAAATACCAAATATTCTAATCCTTTGGATCCTCCTCAAATGGAAGAGCATAACTGTTAGTGATATCAATCACACCATCAGCCTTTCTTTCACCTAAGATTCAAATTGGATTATGTACCCAACAATGCACCGACCACTCTGGGTTGTTGCGTTTTGGAAATGATACGATTATAGTGATCTACTACTGAGATCAACACAAGGGGATGGATAATTACAAGAGGTGGCTTATTCGCGATTGACATTTTTAATTAATTATTTAATTGTCGAACACCAGTATAATCATTTTAATACTTTCATCATTTCTTTAATTACTAAATAAAACTACAATCATCAATTGCTGCATAACTTCCTCCTCTTATAAAATAATTGTAATTTTTATTAAATGTCTTCACAATACCCCAATTACTTGGACTATGAAGATGACTACGAAAGACACTATCAGAAACTCACCAAAGGGCCCTTCTTAGACGAAATCTCCATGGATGAAGCAGAGTCTTACTTCTATGTATTAACATCAATAATATATCATAGTACAACATCATCACCACCAATCTTATCAATTACACCTTCAAGTACATCCAAAGCTAAATCCATAAGAACATCACTCTTGAAACCTACATAGTTTAGCACCCCACCCAATTCGAAGAAATTAGAACCAGAATTCCACAATTTGCTATTGTTATTACTTTTAAGGGAATGAAATACGGAGGGATGCTTTGGGATACTTTGAATGAATAGATATTCCTTATCAATGGAAATTCTTAACTTGAAGATGCTTTTACAGATTAACAGATATATCACATTAAATCCTATTCGAAAGATCTTCTCTCTGTTATTGCTGCAGTATTCATTCGAATCTTAAACAATAAGAGTAAAGATTTATCGAAGATTGATTCAATCTTTCAAGAATGCATAGATCACGCTCTCATCAAATGGGTTTTACTAAAATAATATCGAATCAAATAGATGAAATAAAAGGGCGAGTCATATTCAAGAATTTTAGATGACAATTTCTTAAAGGAAATTAATTCATCATAAAGTCATTCAAATTTAAAGTCGAAAAAGTAAACATACTTATTACCTTTGACCTAAATGAATAATCAATCCAAATCCTTCTCTGAATTGGCTTAAGCAGACAATCAACCTGAAAATAAAAGGAGACAACCTACATCCCAATCAAGACACAGATCTTTACTCAAAATTGATAACCAACCTAATTTAGGTTAAGTATAAAAATAAGAATTAGTATAAAATTAGGAGCATGGATAAAAATAAGCATATGGATAACAATAGGGATACTAATAAAAATAATAAGACTTAATGTAAAAATAGGAATATCAATAAAAATTAGAATAAGTATAGACATAAAAATAGGAACAAGAATAAAAATAATAAAATTATAAATAAAATTAGACACTTTCACTTAATAAAACTCCCAAGTCTTATAAAATTAATATACAAGAACCCTCAAATGATAATATTGATCTTATTAAAGAGTCCATTTCAGTAAAAGACTTTCTTGATGGTATGAATAATTTAAAACAGCACATTGTCAATAAAGATCCTAAGGATTAAAATATTGCAACAACCTATCCCTATTACAGTCCTGAATAAGTACTCAAATTAAAGTTTGATGATTTAGAAGGTATGTTATAGGATCAAGTAAAAGGGAAGAAAAACAGTATGAATTACGCGAAGCCAATCGAGAAGCTACTGCATCTCTTAAAATATTATTCAAAATACAACCCCTATCAATATGAAATCATCGTCAATCAATATTCTGATTTCATTCAAGATAAAGTATTACCTACCATTATTTAAGCTGTTAGAGAACATGGGCTTGCCAAGAGCTGTATAGAATACTCACAAAACATTTTAGTCTTCTCCCATCCCAACCTCTAAATCTATAGGGAGAGACTAGAAAATGGATCAAGATCCAGTTATTGATCTGAAGAACAATTAAAAGATCTATTTGACGGAGTATAATCAGCTGAAAGACTCCTTAATTCTATCTTAGAACTTAATGGATATTTATTTCAAGTATTTGTAGGAAACATTTTAGAGAGTTCTAATACTGCCTTTAGAATTTTATTAGATTTTGAGCTAGAATGTGGTCAAGTAAAGAAACATCAATAAATAGTTAGGGCAAGAAGTTTTACGGATCGATATTAAGGGAGAAACAACACAATATTTGATTTATTTGATTAGATTTTCATTCCAATCTAGTTAACTAAGAATGAGTATGTGTGTGTGTACATAGATTTTAATTATAAAATAATGTATTACATTAACACTTTAGAGAGAAATGAGAGTAGAGCATTAATTTATAATTTTTAGGGAAGTTTCCATTGCGCGTAGAAATATTAGATATGCCCATAATGTAATTTATTGTAAAATTTATAAAAAATGAATACAATGTTAAGGTCATGAAATCGTTTAATATTTTAAATTGGAGTATTTTTAGTATTGATAACATTTGAAAGAATTTGTGGAATTTCAGAACGAATATGCTCAAGATATCACTCATAGCGGTTTAGTGCTGGTGTACATTATTGATTCGATTTGCAATCATGAAAATGTATTGGGAAACATGTAAAGATTGAAAATGTTCATGAGTAAAATTTTGGTTGTAATAAAAAAATTACGAATCGAAAGATGATGTTCATTATATGATGAATTTTATTTAATTAATACTGATTATTAGTACATTTTTATAAATTTATATATAAAAAGTTGAATAAAAATAATAATATTTATGAATCCAGATATGCCTGTCCATGTGCAAAGTAAATCTGAAATTCCATATTGTTTCGTAGATCTCAAATATGAAGACTTTGACATCATAAAGCCTTTAGGAAAAGGAGCCTATAGTGAAGTAGTGTTGGCTAAGAACAAACTCACTGGACATGAATCAGCCCTTAAAATTGTGGACAAGAATTTCCTCCTTAAAGTAAGCATTTCCCATTAATAATGTAGGAGAAAAAGATGCATCATGCATGCATTGAGAGAGAAGTGCTGGGTAATTTGAGACACAAAGGAATCATTAAATTATTCAATGCATTTGAAGAACACGATAAATTATATTACTCACTTGAAGTGTTAACTGATGGTAATTTGTTAGAATACATGAACAGTAATTCATATTTGTAATGCTTAGGGCATGTTTTGAATGATTCAATAATAAAATTCTATGCAGCTGAATTGTTGCTAATTCTTGAATATTTGCACCAGAATGGGTTGGTCCATCGAGATGTCAAGCCAGAGAATATTCTATTGACCAAGGATAAACATTTAAAACTTATTGATTTTGGAACAGTATTTGTTTATGATCATACTAAAATTGACATCGGAAATAAACTAGAGGATATAAGAATTTAATATCAAAAGCAAAGGTCTCCCTCTTTAAATGATTTTGAGAAACCTGCAATTAGGTATTGCAGAGATTCTAGTTTTGTGGGCACATCCGAATACTTGTGTCCTGAACTAGTTGATTACAATGTAATTGGTCCATAAGCTGATTTATGGGCTTTAGGATGTTTCATTTATCAATTATATACAAATAAAACTCCATTCTATTCAGAAAATGAATTTGAATTGTTTAATAACATAAGCCAATGTTCATGGTCACAAGAATAAAGCATACCGAATGATGCTTTGGATCTCATCAAGATTTTACTCGATAAGGATCCTTCAAAAAGATTTCATGGAGAGTTTGATGGTATTTAAATAATAATATCATTGCTAGATTGCCAGTATAATTATGATAGTCTCAAGCAACATCAATTTTTTAGAGGAATTAATTTTAAATAGATGTGGTTGTAAGATGTCCCTTTTATAAATACAGCCACCACATATAAAAGAAAGGTGAGTAGAATTCAAACTACCTTTGTTGAAAACAATTTAACCTCTCGGGATAAATTTGATGTTAGAGGAATTTCTGTGACAAAACACAAGGCAGATTCTATAGTAATATAAGGGCAATTAGATAAGGAACATGGAGTTCTATTTATGACTCAGTTCTCTCTTAGACATGCAAGTATTGTATGCTAAGATGGGAAGGCAAGTTTTATCTATATTAATCCTTAATTAAACAATAAAAAGGTATTATTTTGAAGTTAATTATTAGACAATAATACCCTTAAATTAGTTTACTTCATGCAAGTTGTTAGGGAAAGGGAAATTCATTGTTGGTGATAGAAATAAAAAGAAATACATTTTCAAGTAGAGAGAAAATAACGTACCAGCTCAACAATGGGTTAACTTAATTAACAAATATATCAAATCCAATCATTATTGATTGGAATTTATTTATTACATAACAAATATACATTAGAAATGTTTTAACATTAATCACAATTAAATTTTATTTTTATATATATACTAATATCGATCATAATGATGCATCTAATGTGAATCCAATTGGGACTGGTAAGAAACCTTATTTGGCTGGTAATGATCCGTCGAGTGGTACTTCAGTTGATAGAGTCCAATTGAATCTACACATACACTATGATTTTGTACCTGTCATTAAGTTTTCCTTTTCCACTCAAACCAAGTTTCTTTTATGTCAAATTTATTCTTGCTTTGACATCAACTTTTTCTACTTTTGTGGCGACTCCAGCCAAAGCATTCAATTAAGATTTAGCTAAGTTGTATTCTGCCTCTAATCCGAAAGTGTTTTTATTTTTTCTGTAAACAAGATCAAAAATTAGTTTTCCTTGTAGTAATTAATTCACTTTTTTGGGATTGTGTGGATCTTAAGTCAAGTGTCTGAAAAAGACATCATAATTCTATGAAAGACGTCCAATAAGGAAGTCGAATCTTCTCACTGCAAATTCATTTGAGACTTGAACATCTTCTGCAAATACTGAGACCCAATTGTTATTCCTCCAAAGGGTTCTGCTGAAAGCATTCACGACACTGTTTGGATTGTATTCGAAACCTAATTTATTTATGAATATCTACGTATGTGATTAGTCAATTATTTGAATTAAGCAACACCACCAAATCTGAGTACTGCTTATCCCAAGTGAGAGCTGCCTAATTTGGCATTGGCAAATAGATTAAGACTTCCATTGCTTCCAACTTTGGCTACTTCTCCAAAGTCTATGTGGACTTTAGCTCCATCTTCTCTTGTGGCAATTTGGAAGAAATATCTTATGTTATTTTCATAAACTCTTACTTCTAGTATGGGAATTGGAATTTAGTCTCTTGCTTAGATTATTATTTGCTAAGATCTAACCATCCCTTGTAGTTGGCAGTCCCCAAATTTTTTGTGTTTCCCTTAAATTTGAGGTTCAACTTTCCAGTTGAATAGTCATCCTCCAAGACCTTCTTGTAAGAATGATCTCCTAAGCCAGTAAGAGGAGCTGGGTTTAATGATTCTGGGGTAGCCATTCTAAAATATCTTTTATTATTTTTATTTATCAATTAATTTCACACGATTTAGCTAAATTACTTCACTTGCAATAACTTTCCATTAATTCTTATTTTAAACTCACCCTAACATTATTTCAACTCTCCTTTTGTTCATTAACCACTACAAGCCTATTCAATTGTCACAAACAAAAACCTTTAATTCTCATCCTAACAGGTTTTTCTTGGATTTTTGTGACTAATCAAAGGATGGGAGTGCGCCAATAATTAGAGCATACCATTACCTAGATATAAAATTATTATTGTTTATTTTCCCATTATAAAAACAATGACAAATTTATAATATAAGGTGATTTTTCATTTATCCGATCTATTTACAGCCATGTGTTAATTCTAATATTAAGAGCATTTCTTAAATGATGATCTGAATACATAAATGTCGGAAATGGAATGTAAATTAAATATTGTGTGGGCAGAAATAATGATTATAGAGATTAATAATAATTTTTGAAATATCAAAATTTATCTTGTAACAGATTGATGAATTCCTCTTCTGAAATCTTACCGTCGTTATCCTGATCACATTCAGCTAAAAATTGCTTCCATATATCGTCATCCACTCCTTCCATGACATGTGATAATTCTTCTTTAGAGATATAATTATCACCATCCTAGAATAATGTGTACTCATTACAATATCAAATATTTTAAAGGTTTGCTTAATTTTTTCGATCGTAAGCAATTTCTCGTATTTTAAGCATGCCATAATAAATTCAGTATAATCGATGTATCCAGATAAATTCACATCTATTTCGGTTACAATTTTAGAGATCTTCGTCTCGATATTTTCAATCAGTCTATCCTTACTCTACACCTTCTATTGAAATGCTGCTACCAATTCTTCCTTGGATAATTTTCCATCATTATTCTTATCCATTTATTTGAACAACTCTTAAATTTGTTCGACTTCTTTGGGCTAAATCATTTGACTAGCCATAAAAGTAAGCAAGGCTTATTTAAGTTTACTCTTAGCACTAAATTCAGTAAGATTCTTTAAGAAATTGTCATCAACCAAATTTTGTTCTTATCCCTATTACATCCAAGGGTCATCCAACACCTATTAGGCAGAATACCTCTTCCCTACATCCTAACATAACATATTGGTAATTAAGTTTTTTGCTTCCTTGGATATCTTATTCCACTCAGCAGTGTGAAATGGTATTTTGCCCTTCAGGATTCTGTCAAAGATTTCAGTTTCATTTCGACCATAAAATGGAGGATATCCTGCCAATAGAATGTAGAGAATGACACCACAAGACCACACATCACATTTTTCATTGTATTTCTTCTACAAGACCTCAGGTGCAATATAGTATGGCTAATGAATAGGGTATGTAGATTACAGTTCCTAATCTTTTTGACATATTTTAGTTTTTATCAAATTTGCGTGATGTCCCAAAATCAATGACTTTCAAGGTGGAGTATTGATCTTCAGATGCAAAAATGATATTTTCTGGTTTGAGATCTCTATGCACTATATTGTTTGAATGACAATAAGCAACTGCAGAGATAACTTGTTTCATGTATCGAACAGCATCTGCCTCACTGAAGCTCTTGGCCTTCTGAATGCGATCAAAGAGTTCGCCTCCTCTTAAATACCTACCATATTAATACTCAGTTACTCTGTTATTAAATAATAAAACTTCTCATCTTCAAATAACTCGAACAGGTTGACGATATGCGGATGATTAAGATTTTTCAAAATTGTCATTTCCGAAAATAGCTTAGCTTATTCTTCTTCAAACAGACAATCCTTTCTTATGGCCTTCATAGCTCTTTGCATCCCAGTCACTCTATGCGTGACAATCGAAACCTATCCATAAGCACCTAATTTAGATATCAATAAAATCCTAACCTTCTCCCAATAACTTCCCTACTGAATATGTACTATAGATGGTCTCTCTTTTCATTTGTATGAATAATGAGGGCTACACTGACAATGTTGGATAAGCTATACTAAATCCATTACACTTACAAATGATATGTTTCAGAGTCTCCTCAACATTATTAGGCTCCTATTCAGATGGCTATCCTGGATTCTAAGGTCGACTCTCTAGTTACTTCTCTGTCATATTCATAACATCTACAAATACCTGTATCAATTGTCTGATTATTGCAGCATGTATTCCCCATGTATTATTTAATTTAATATGTACAGGAATCTATTCATTCAGACACCTTTGATCTAATCCCCTCCTTCCATGTTTGTACCCTACCATTCTCCCAACAGAACCTTCTCTCCTGCCACCTCCTGTCTGCACACTCAAGGCTCTCCCAATTCGCCACTCTTGTATGATCGATATTCGTCTCAACACCGACCGGACTCTAATGTTTATTGTAAGCCCATAAATTTTATCGTCCTAGTTAAATCCAACGAACCTGCTCATAGTTCTTGCTTCCCTGAACAATCCAACATAGTTCGACAAAGGAGTCATTTTTCGAAAGCAAACCAAAGTCCTAAGAAAGCACAAGACATCTCACACAAAATCGACTATCTTGATGGCTCAACGTACTATGGCGAAACCAAGAATTAAATGAGACATGGCAAAGGTACACTCTACAGTTCTGAAAACCATTTAATTTATATCGGAGAATGGAAAGAAGATAAGTATCATGGCTTAGGAATTTTGAACAAAGGGAATATCAGATACAAAGGTTATTTCGAAGATGGCTTGGTAAGTGGAGAAGCCATTGAAGAAACCAAAACTTTTAAATTCTATGGTTTCTTTAAAAAAGGCAAGCGAAATGGTCCAGGTTCTCTACTAAGTAGAAATCATCTCACACAAGGCATTTGGAAGGATAACCTCCTTTAAGAACTGTGTTGAACTCTATCTTAAAATAAACCAGATCTTCTGTGATTTATATAAATTAAATATATGAAACATAATTGAATGTCCTTCCATATTAGCTTCAAATCAACTGAATAACTCAACCTAATAAACTTTCAAATTTTACAAGGTTTGAATATCGATAGACGCAATTTAAAATCAAAGGGCATTTTCTATTTATAATTATTCAGTAAAGTTATAAAGATTACTAAATTAAATATAACATTTTATTTGTGGGTTAATGATGACACTTAGGATATATTCAGTAGTCTTCTAAAATTAGCAAAAATATCTTAATCCATAATTTGTTAAAGCAATTTCAGTAAAATCTTAATTTTAGAGATAAGTATTTCTGAAATAAATCTTGAACTTATCATATTATTATTTATATAATAAGAAATATCTCAGAAGATATAGTACATGTGAATTTACAAGAAATAATGGATTCAAAAGTAAATATATTAAATTTAGAGATTCTTTCAAAATAGATATAAATCAAACATCATTATAGAGTAATGTATTATGTTATATGATTTTAATAGATCATTCTCCTTTTTCATCTTGTTTTTATAATTGTTATTTTTCCTATTGAACTTCTTTAGCTTTTTCAACGTAATCTTCAAGATCAGAATATGCTTCTATCCAATCTATTAATAAACAAAAGAATGCCTAGGCAATGTCAGGTGTTCTAATGTATGATACTTGGTTCTAAAACTTATGGTACTCTTTTTTCTATAAATATCATTTTGTTTTCATTACCAAATAACTGTTCATTTAAGATAAAACTTCCTTCTTTAGATCAGTATCATTCTACTTGTCGATTTTGCAATACTCCTATTATTTTTTGCGTTAATCGTCATGTTGTGCTTCATTTTGATCCAGGGACATCAAATCTAATTTTCCTTCTGTGTTGACCTCTTGAGATTTCAAGGATTAGTAATTTTTAAAGAAATATGCTGTAATAATGCTAATTATCGATATGTCTTAATAAGCATTCTTTTTCAGATGTCTACTTAGCCATCCCATAAAGATGGCTGTTACATTGACGACATTCAATTGGCCATCAAGTTAGTGAAACATTCCTTTGAGATTAGAAAAGGTGAATTCTTCCAATTCGTTTGTTAATGTAAGAGGATCTTTGAAATCCCAAATTGCTTCCTGATCAAGCACTTTTTTATTCAATTCTTCCAATTCCTTCAACACTTGGTTATAAATGTTTAAATAATTTGTTCCTTAAAACAGATCATCATTTAATGATTTAATTGGGTCGATTGGTTATTTTAAGTAATGTCTAATGCAATTGTTAGACGAGTCCTCCTCTTCATTGCTTTGCCCTAATTTGCCCAAAAATTCAAAGATCTGATCCTCCTTCTCATGCTATTTTTGCTCATCCATATTAGTCTATTATTTCACATACAATTTACTCTGGGTTTTGTTTTATCACGCTTGATTTCTTCCAAAGGTCTTGGGGTGCTGTATTACTTCGGCCATTTGGAATCATGTTTAGTTTTGCAATGAGTGTAGAATGCTGGATATGAAAGGTAGGATTTGCAACACTCTAAGCATTTCCATTCTCCATCTTCTTTATCGTTTTGTTTCCTTTTTTACTTTTTCTCACTCATTAATTAAAATATTTATGATCATTAAATCTTGGTTAGACACTTAATCAATATTATATATTTTATAAAATATCGCTTTTTTTGTTATTGATTATAGCCCTATCATGAGATCTTTCATTTCTCTTTTTAAATTCAGTCATAATCATCCCCATCAGTTTTGTTCGGATTTATTAAACTATATAGCATCAATAAATTTTTTATTATATATTAATATTAAATAATGAAGGAAATAAACCTGGAGGAGAAAAATGGGCTTATAGGCTGCTTAATTAAGAGGAAAGTGAAGTAAATATGGATGGAACAAAAAATTAGGAAATCAAAATCCTTCCTTTTGAATGATATGGATTTCTGTTATCAAAGAAAACGGAAACTTACTTATTATTATAATAATCATAGGCCCAGCTTGATGACTATCCACAAAAGAATTGCCAAATACATAAAACTAGATAAGCCGAGTTGTCTTTTCCAGTAGAAGATCTATCGATTCTATAAATTCTCCCAAAGACGCAACACAAAATATGAATAATTTGTTATAGACTACAAAGTTTACAATATTAAAAATTAAGAAAGAAATTTAAATGATCTTGATGCTGTAGAAGTTCCTTTTGATCTCTATATGTTTGACTACGATGAGGCACCATTTGAATAACAACAAATTGATGTTGAGGAATACAATGTAGAGAATCAAAGGTTAGCCAGATAGAATAACAAAATAATGAATTCTAATAATCATTGATTATTTATAAAAATCTTACTATAGATATATTAATTTAATCACATATTCAAAAAAGAACAAGTTAGTAATTTTGAATTATATGTCCTCTGTGTATAAGAGACTTGGGATTTAGGATGAATGGTGAAACTTTTTGGAGGAAATTAAAATTTGGATGTTATTTTAATAAAATATAAAAATAAATAATATTTTGATAACATGGGAGGCTTTTGTACAGGTGGTAAAAGGAACAAGCAGAATCCACTGTAAAATATGATGATAAATTAAGTTTGTATTTGTTGAAGGAAAGACCTTTAAGTACATTGTTGGATATGTGGCCATCATCATATTTACAAATGCTTAAACAGAAATATTTGGCCGTGAATCCGATAGATGGTATGGATCATTTCAAATTCAGAACTTTGTTTCCTAAGTTGAAATCATAAAGTAATAAGTTTATAGGATTAGGAAAACTCGTTGCATGTCTTCAAATGTTTTGATTTTGATTAAAATGGCAGAATAGATTTCAGAGAACTCTGTATAATGTTGAGTGTGATCTTTAACTCAGAGGAGGGAGACAGAGCAGAAATTCTGTTGGCCTTTTATGATTTTGATTAGGATGGAAAATTGAGTAAATCCGAGATGGAGTTTTTTATACAAGAAAATAGACAATATCTACAGAAGACTGATTTCGAGGTTTCAGAAATGCAGAAGGGCATGTTTAAAGTTTGGATCGACACAAATTTCAACCTAACAAGGTATTTCGAGATATTTGAACTATTGCCTGGTCCACTTAAGGAGAGAGAAAGAATTAAGGAGATGCTCCAATCAACATCAGCTTCATCCTAGAAATACTATGTGATAAGTTACAAATGGTGGGAACTGTGGAGATTCTATGTAAACTATAACTTCGTTAACAATCCAACAAGAAAGATTGCCCATATTTCCATTGTAGATATAGAGGAAATGGAAGAATAGAAGATAATAGCACCTCAATAAGATGATCAAGGAGTGCAAGGATCTCAATTTGAAGAGAAGAACGAGGACCTTTACCATCCAGGATTGACTTTGAATCATGGATTGCATGAATCTCTCCATGGCTCTTAATTTTATATAATAGAGAACCAAACTTCAATTAGACCAGGTTCAATTGACAATTCGGACATCCAAGGAGAATATGAAGGGGAATTGAAAACCAACATTCTAAATAACCATGATTATTTGATCTTGCCTGAGGCTGCTTGGTTTTCCCTCGTGTAATGGTACGGATGCTACAATAATCTGGCTTACAAGAGACGCTCTTTTCATGATGAACGCACTAAAACTTAGATAGTTGATCTCTACCCTCCAGTTTTGTAAGGGTACATCACAACAAATAAGGGAGAGTTATCGTTTAAGCGTTCATATAAATTCATGGTTAATTTACGAAAATCTATGCATCATGTTATGAATAAATTGGTTAAAAAGTTTAAGATCAAAAATTAATCTGATTATCAGTTGTATTACATGAAGGTAAATGAGTCATGGACTCAGGTAGAAGATATGGATTTGAAATTACTGGACTTATAAATTGTATCCGGCACTTTTGTTACTTTGGTATTGAAAGGCAAGACTCCAAAATCTGTATTTCAATAGGTTGGATGTGGATTGGGACAATTGTACGATGTTCAGCATCCTATTTCAAATGAATGGTTATTGTGTATTGTCAATGGGTTCTCAGAAGATTTAAGTGTCATTAGATTTCACATCCAAAAGGAAAGTTATCAAAGAGACTTTTCTATACCAGCCACTGAAAGATCCATAAGGATATATCCTCCAAATTCAAAATAGAAGCAGGAACCAAACTATTTTCTAATTCCTCATCACATCGGATTGTTGAATTTGGGAAACACCTGTTTCATAAACACAGTTCTGTAATGTCTCATAAATACACCGGTGTTTGATGATTACTTGTATAAGTAGGCATTCAAGTCTGATATTTAAAAGAACTCTAAATTCACTTATTTGATTGAGGAATTGTCTAAAGTAGCCATTAGATTGAAGGATTAAAAAGACAAAGCATTTGCCCCTGAATAATTCAAAAAAGCCATTGATCACAATCTGCCTTCATTTTCAGGCTTTGAACAACACGATGCACAAGAATTTCTTAATATGCTTTTAGACACCATGTCAGATGAACTGAAGAAGAACCTATAGAAGAAATCTGTCGTTTAATCCAATATCAATAACTCCTTCGAGTAGTTCGAAACGGTGGTCAAAGAATTATTTACTGGTAAGACTGTCAATACGTTGATTTGTTAAAATTGCTAATTCAAGAGTTAGAAGTTTGAGGAGTACTATACTTTGAGTTTACCAATTCCTATAAACGATGAAATCCCCATCTTCATTATATTGTTTAAGAAGTGTCAATCATTGTAGAGTGAGATTCCCCCCTTGGATAAGTATGGAATCAAAGTCTCTAAATATGCCATATTGAAGGATTTATTTATCGCAATTGAGAAGGTGACTGGGATATCTCAGTAGAGATTTGAATTGACTGAAATTTATCGAAATTAAATACATAGACAATTTGGGAATCTGAACCCCTCAATCCCTATTAGATAGATCGGTTTAAAGGCTAATCAATTGCTGCATGTATTTGAGATAGCCAAGGTTGTTAAGGATGCGGAGGATGAATTTTAGGAGTTGATGTCCATGTTCACCTATAGAAAAGAGAACTTCCAAACCTCTGATTATGTCGATATTGAAGATAGGTTGGGAGATTGGAGACATGGCTAGATCACTCAAATAATTGATAAGAATCACGAAAAGAATTATAAAGTTTAAATTAAAAAGTAGAACTCATTTCAAAATATTTAAACATTTCACTACTATCAATTGTAACCTTTTAGAAGCAGAGTATAGAATTAAAAAAAGTTCAATCTAGTGACTGTGACAAATCGATATTACAACAAAGCAACTGAACAATATGAGAAATTCTGTTTTCCCTTTTTAATTTTGGTTCCATCCTCTCATCTCACCTTATAGGAGTTTTAGGCATTAATCTACATACAGGCCAAACGATTCATAGATTTTGTAAGCTTTTTAATTTATCCAATAGGGTTATTTGAAGAAGAAGAGTTGTATATAGAAGATGCAAAAAGAGAAAGTGCAATACTACAATGGAGCTCAGGATATATCAAATGATTTACATCATTCCAAAAAATACAATGCATAAAGTGTCTATTTAGGTTAAGCAGAAATGAGGAAGAGTAGTTATAGAAGGACAGAATAAGACTTGGAACCTAATCAAAAGAAAATTAATAGACCAAACTATGAATCAATTTAGGAAGAGCTCAATTTCATTAAATCTAATGATTTCCCTTATAAAATTAAAATTTTAGACTAAAATATGAATTGTATAGCATGTGAAAAAAGTACAACCAATTCGAGTAATAGATACAATATTTGCAATGGCTATTCTTGTGAAATTGATCCTATGTTTTTGCAATTGCCTTAGAATTACTGCATAGTTTTGGATTGGATAGATTCATTGGCTTTTAATTTTTTTTCAACAGTTGTTTCACATCATGAAACTTATTAATAGTTGATTGAGAACAAGAATAATAGAAAAGATAGAGTGACACCAGATCAATGTTTTTCAATCTTGACACAGGAAGAGAAAGTGGAGATAAATTGTGATAAATGTCAATCGAAATAATAAGCAATTGTAAAGTTATCTTTGGGACACACACCTAATATTTTGATATTGCATCTGAAGAGATTTTAATACAGGGATGGTTATTTGGAGAAGATAGAATCAGATATAGATTTCCCCTTGAGATCTTTGAATTTGAAGTAATGGTAGATTGGACAGAATAGTAACAAAATTTATGATTTATATGCAGTAGCTAACCATTTTGGCAATGGTTAATATGGTAAGATTATTTTGTCTATGAGTAGGCCATTATACTTCTTATGTGTTGAAGAATATTGATTAGAAAGATGTTTGGGTGCATTGTGATGACGATCAAATAAAACCATAATCAGCAGAGAAAGTAGTGTCCCAATATACTTATTTATTGTTTTATAGAATAAGAGAAATCCCGACTAGTTCCTTATTAAATTTAACTTATAACCATTGATATATATTTATATTTTTAGCATAATAATTAATAATTGAAGTATCTCTATAATCATGCTTTTATATACTATCTAATTCTTGTAGATTTATAAAGATCTTAAATAGTTTATGAAGCAATTCAAACCCATTATTTGATAATTAATATGAAAATCTTATGCAAGAAAATTAAACTTTCTTATAAAAGATTATTTCTTAATATGATGTACTTATTTCTATTAATTAAAAGACTTGGACTATTTGTAGGGTTTATGCAATGATAATTTTAATTTATATCACATTAATACTCGCAATAAACGCTAAAAAGAAGTTTGATCCAATTTCTGTGAGACCTAGAACTTTCGATAAGCATATTTATTGCATGGGATGCTAGGCGATTATTAGGGAGACCTTGAAAGAAATAAAATAAAGCAGAAGCGAAGTTTTGATTGAAGATGCCTTGAGTAGAGTTTGTGAAAAGGAATTCAAAGGATATGCATATATCAGCAGAACAGTTGAATCTGGATGCACTGTATTTATTGGCGGTTGGAGAGACTAATTGAGTGAACATCTAATGAAAAGAGAATCAAATGAATCAATTGAGGATGAATTTTGTGTATAATATACTAAGGCTTGTTTTGAAATAAATCCATTAGAAGTACAAGAGTACAGAAAGAAAATGTATAAATAAAAATAACCGGTGTATATGGATGGAAAATATTATATGCCAGATGAGAATGGATATGTAGACAAGACAAGAGACTTAGTTGATTTATGAGTATATAGTGAGAAATATTTATTTGAATAATGATGGTTCGTATGTTTTTAATATTAATGAATCTATACAAAGTCTTTGGAGCAGAAAACAAAATCTCTTGAATCAAAGTTAATTTATGAAATTCATAAAAGATTAAATAAAATACAAGAAAAAAAGAGATTAAAGAATGATATAAAAATTGTTGAATTATCATGAGCTTTTTCATTTGAGCGCTCAAATTGTAAGTCTTCTGACATCTCTCAAATTTTGAAAAAAAATAAAACAGATAATATTTCAGAATCAAAAAAAAGTGATTTTAAAGATGACTTAAGGATAAGCTTATTTCAAAGTGTGGATAATATTTTGGGATATCTTTATTCAACAGAAACTATTATGATTTTATTGGCTAATAATTAAAACTAAAAATAGATATTAATCTAATAGAAATCTTTAATTAGAGAACCCTAATAAATTTGTGTTAGTTAAATGGAATGAAGATGTATGGGACTGTTACTGAATTGAATTAAATTCAAAAATAATATTAAAATTTTAGCTATTCGAGATTTCAATTCCATAAAATAGTTTTGGTCTAATATATCAATTAAATATATTAATCGTACTGTTGGTGAGTTTCTTAATATCGTTATCAATCCCTTCTGGATAATTGGACACATATTTTATAATTCTCATGCCCCTCCAAGAATATATAATTCAAATCAATGTAATAACGCATTTATAATAAAAGAAATATTTGTAATTTTATTACGCTTACAGTTAAGTGAATTGTATTTCATTAAAATATATATATTGTAATATGGTAAAAGAAATCTAGATTATAAAGTTTAAATCATTAATAATAATAAAATCCCTTAGGTTTGCTTCATGTAATAGTTTTAATAAATCCATTTTAGAATACTTAGAACATTTCTAAACCTTTAAAGAATTCCATGTTAATTAATGAATTTTAAATAAAAGAAAAGATTAAGTTAATCATCTCATAATTGATCGAAAAACTTCGAAAGAAAAATTAATGAATTTAGTTATATAAATTAAATGAATTCTTAATGTTACTTACATGGCTATCCACTCGAATGTTAGAATTAATTGTAAGATCTTTTCAATTTGATTCGTGAAGGAGAAGAATTCATATCTCTGGAGAGAATTTTTAAATTATTGCGAGTAGTTACTCCAACTATATATTACTTTTTAGGCATGGCAATATGATGTACCATTCTCCAATTTATGTAAATTGCTTAGGATGGCTAATTAAGTATGCCATCAGAATGTTAAGAATCATTTAAATGAGTTAGCATTTCATTAACTACTTCATAATCCTGACTTACAGATGACTTACAAGCCAAAGAAGGATGAAACTGCATATACTCCTCCAACATTGGAGGGATTGTTTAGGAGAATAGGAGAATAGATTGAGAGGAAGCGATTGTAGGAGAAACTGAATGAGGAGAACATTACAAATAGGGAGAAGTTTAATTTAATGTTGCAGTTATTGCAGGTGGGATCACCGAGAAATGATAAGAAAAATTAGATAGTTGTTGAAAAAGTGAAAAGCGTTAGGAGGTTCAAGGAGGATGAATTCAAATTACTTATGAGACCAAAGAAGACGAAGAGAAAGGCTGATAGTACGTAGGATCCTCCACAAGTTTAGGCGGAGTAATAAAAATTTACTAAAATTGTGAATGCCACATTACATTTGCCAACAAGTAGAATTAGAAAATTACATGATCGTATGATGTAGCAGATGGATGAAATTAGAATGGATCCAAATGTATTAAAATTGAGCAATATAATTCATAAATCATAGGGAAACCTGTCAATCAGGTTACCATAAATTTAATATATATGAAACCACAACGATATTTAATGGATTTTAATCTCTCAAAGTCATATTTGCCTTAGAAAATACAAGCAAATCGTGAATCATCAGCCAAAAAGCTGAGCAATTCAGAAGTGAATGCTGCTATGCAAAAATACTTCTAATTGCTCAAAAAGAAGGAGGGTAAAGTTTAACATCCAATTATCACTCCAACTCAATCGTCCAAGATTTTAAGTCAACTTGTGACGAAAGTCTCGCCATAACTAGACATCTAATACCCTGTTAAACCCCCAACACCAACTGGCACTTAATCATATAGACCATCAACTGAGAAGAAGGCACACCATCGTCCCCAGCAATCAGTGGGATAAAGCAAGGATCTGATCCTAAAAAAGCTGCAGAGTGCTTTGTTTCAGAAGCCAAAAACACAATCGCAACAGGTTACTCCTAAAAGTGCTGGGAAGGGCAGTCTAAGTGTGAACAAGTATTTTGAGAGCACTAAGAAATTAAATTCAGATCAGCCACAATATTATATAACTAAAGTTAAGAATGCTTTCACGAAACCCATACACGATGATTATTTTAGTAGGATGTACAGAGAGCATTTTTTTTAAACCTATTAAGGAATATATGTTGCTTCATATTTATCGCCAGCCGATCCAAAGGATCTCAAGAACAAATAAGTACGTCTTAAACAAAAGGATATTTATAAAAGTATGAATCAATTCGATCATATCACTAGATAAGATTAGCATCGTATTTGATCTTGATGAAACCTTGGTTCATTGCAATGAGAGTTTGGCCATTCCCAGTGATGTTATTCTTACTATTTAAGTTTCACCTCAGGAAACAATAAAAGCAGGAATCAATATTAGACCTGGAGCCATAAAACTGCTGGAATTGTTGGTCAATGACTTTGAATTAATCATTTTCACTGCCTCTCATCCTTGCTATGCTCAAAAGGTTATAGAGTATCTGGATCCCAATAAGACACTAATCTCACACAGTCTGTACCGTGACAATTGCATAATGACCACTGGAGGAATGTATACAAAGGATCTGAGAATATTTGATCGCCCATTGAGTCAGTTGGTTTTGGTGGACAATGCCTCTTATTCTTATGCGTGGCAATTAGAAAATGGGATTCCCATCATTCCCTTCTATGACAACAAGGAAGACAAGGAATTGGAGTCCTTGCTGAAGTATCTGAGAGGGATGCAAGGTTGCAGAGATGTCCGAGATTACAACAAGTTTATTATACATCTTAAATTGCTAGAGAAAACCTTAAGTTGCACAACTTCTAGGATCCATCAGGGCCTGGAGCTGTCTTTGAGAAATTGTTTCAATAGAAGATGGAAATCTAATGATATTTTTATTAAAATGAATAACACTTTACTTCCCAACTTAGATGATAAGCCTTATTACCACATCTACGAACCTTCGCTCAAAGAGACACTCAATGCCAGTAGACATATACACATTATTCGCTTAGTTCATGTGGAATCGCAGACTGAGTCCCTCTCTCCCAATGATGAGAAATCGATCTACATTCAGAATGTGATTATGAGGATGTTCCCTGAAATCCAACTTCGATAACACAGCATCCTCATCTGCCAACATTTGTACACCAAAACATACACAATCTTCTTCATGAACTCGAAATAAGTACCTTATAGCTATTGTTGCAATCGTCCACTCCAAGTTCGTTGCTATCCAATAGGCTTTGGATTGGTTCTATGTTCAGGAGAACGATGTTCCAAGCCAGAATTGAAGGCGTTCAAATTCAGTGACAATACTCCAAAATTAGAGGAGAAATTGAACAATAAATTGTCGAAACTCATTTCCATGGGGAAACACAAACATGTCAATCTGATCCAACAGAAACAACGTTTCGGATTGGAAGAATTCAAAAAGCATGTTACTGAGACTCCAGACACAGTAGTTGTGAAACCTCGTTCACAATCGTATTATAAGGGAAGTTCAAATTACTTGAAACGACCCTATAAATTATAAAAATGGATCCATAATTGAGTCACTACACATAATTCTTCATCGTTGTCACCAATCTTTGTAAGACCAACCAAATCTCTTCTGAACAGAAGGCTCTCCTCAAATCTAGTCTGACTCACAAAGAAGAAAAAATTTGTCGCGTTCTCATTCAAAATAGTGGACCTGGAAAGTATTCGTGAACCTTCTCATTTAATTAGGGAAATGCAATTGCGATAGGCATTACTAGATTATTTGGAGGAATAAAATAAGGCAATGCAAAGGAGACGGTAACATAAATCCAAGACTATGCATTTTACCAAAGAGGTCTCGGATGAAGACAAACAATAGAATACAAGCAAGCAAGAATAATCTATACCCCAACCATTGGCAGGTGTTGGTGCAGTGATGATTGACCAACTAACAGAATTATTGAACAAGCATATTGAAAAACATAATTTACTTGTCCCAGAAGACAAGGAAAAGTTGTTGTCACTATGCAATCTAATACTACAACTTACATCGGAATAAGGAGACCCAAATGGCTAGCATGCATAGAACACAGCTGATGATAATAAATTAGCAGAAATAAGTGAGAAAGATGCTGATTCAAGTGAAGAAGATGTGTATGACAAAATGAAAAGGCAAATAGATGAGATCTACAAAGAATTAAAGAATATTTTTACTGGCAACTTGCACACGCATCTGCTTCTCATGCAAGAAGACATTTCATATGAAAATTTGTATTAAGTGCTGAAATTCCTTCTCAAAATACTTGTCGATGCTGATGAATTTACTTTTTTCATTCATCGAGACAAAGATTGGGAAGTGTATTCCTCAGCCAATGATTCCATTAAAGATGTCACTCCTGAAGAAGCCCTAAAGGTTAACGATGAATTAACATAAATTCGACCTTCCTACATCCACAGAGTAGATTCAAAACTTAATCAATATCCACAAATCCAGGAGACCTGCAAAACCAATGCCTATGCACAAACATCCATTGTTAAATTTTAATTGCATATCAAAAATTACGAGGTCCTCTTCTGTTTGCATTGGACAGACAAGGATAAAAATAACATCAAAAGAAATTTCATCAAGTATTCCTCATTATTAAATTTTAGTAATGCTAACATCTATGGATTTAACACAGATGTCACTCACCTAGCACAATTCTTAGTTGAAACTATCATAACTGCTAAAGTCTAATTCTTCAATCCCTTGCGTTTTGCTGATCATGTGTAGGACATAGGAATTACGTTTATGAGGATATCAAGATTTTTGTTGCTTGAAGGCATTAAACAGGTTTTGAGTGCAAAATACGAAGTTGAATAAGAACAATAGAATTAGACTGAGGGTCTGATTAAGAAGAGCAATGACTTGCCCTCATTGAAAATAGAATTAAAAGATTCAAATCTAGTTACTTTAAGTATAAAGAATTTGGACCTCAAGAATGAACAGGATTCGCAATTATATTCTCTTGTAAATTATTATGCACAATATCAAATAGATCATACAAATATTAGAGAAATATGATGGTTATGTGAAGTTATGTTATGAAAAGTCAGCGTTTTATAAGTATTTCCTTAGAACTACTGACTCCTTATTGTTTGATTTCAATAAGCAAGGAGAACTGATTTTCTTAAGCAGACCTATTTCTAAAGCATAAAAGTAAATTCATTTCCATATGATTAATTAGACAAAGATACAATATCAACTTTGATCCGAAAGCAATTCTATACAATAAAATTACTTATCAGGATATATTTGCTGAAAACAGTATCATTTCCAATATTGAGGTGAATATTTAGAATATCCATGAAAATAGGCAAAATCAATACTTGAGCAACGTCGAAATCCCTCAATTTGAAATATTTCTCAAAGTGATTGATAATGACTTCAAAGGATTCACAGTCATCTTCCATGAAAATGAGGCAAGGAGACTTAAACACTACTTTATGACTCTGAAGATAGACAGCATGACGAATGACGTATAGAAGGAAGCTGAAGTGAATAAATCATTCGAAGAGGATATCTAAAGACAAATACTAATTCAATACAATAAGCATCAAACCTTTAAGTTCCTAAATCAATTAGATGAAACGCAAGATGTAGCCAACTCAATGATAGCTCTCTTCATTCCTGAAAATGAGTTACAATAGATTAGACATCGTAAACCTGATGTAAAGGGTTCTGATTCATAATCGAAGGACATGCAAATTGATTAATGGATTATCCCACCTTAAAAAAAGAAGAAGATTAGTTCAAGTGTGTACATCAAATACCAACAGCAATTAGAGTAGGTTGACATAAACTAATTTAAAATACTTGAGAGAGATTCTTAATTGGATTAGTTTGAATTCAATATTCTAACTTTGGATTCCTCATAGGAAAAACATAGGTTGGTGTATAGCATCTTGGAGAAGAATGGATTCATCTCACAATATAATATGAATAATTAATCTTTAGCTTAGTTTCTAAGTGTTCTATAACAGAGATACAATAAGAAAAATAATTCATTTCACAATTATGATCATGGAATATCAGTTATGTAAAGTGCTCATTTCATGTTGTAATGTGAAAAGGCCAAACAATTCATCGATGATTTTCGAAGAATGGCAACCATCATTTCTGGCTTGTGTCATGATGTTTCACACACTGGCAGAACTAATGTATTTATGATTAACAGCCAATCTAAATTAGCCACCAGGTATCATGATTCAAGTGTAAGAATCTTATTATTCTTTAGCCTCTTGAATAACACCATGCAGCCACCACCATATTTATGCTTAAAGATTCATCACTCAACTTTTTAAGCAATCTAACCAAAGAGTAGCATCAGCAATTCAGACGCATTCTCATCGACAACATTCTCTACACAGATATCAAAGTTCATTTTACTCTCCTTAAAGATTTTGAAAGCAGAATCAAGGACGATGTGACAAAGCCGTTTGGAACTGGAGATGACGATCTTAAATTATTAACAGGAATGATTATTCATACTGCTGATTTCAATGGGGGAGCTAAAGTTTTTGATATCTCAAGGATTTGGTCTGAAAGAGTGAACAAAGAATTTAGTGCTCAATACGAAGAAGAAGGCAGATTAGGCATACCATAAACACCTTTCTTAAAGGATCTGCATAAAATACATATCATGGCAAAATCTGAAATGGGATTCTTCAAAGTTATTGTTCGACCTTTGTGGTTCACTCTAAATGCCTTTTTTGTAATTATCTGAATATTATCCTATTAGGATGGCTATTTGCACTAGAGCATAACCAATCTTGATAACACTATTATTAGTTGGGAAAAGATCTATCATGCCAATCTTCCAAAAGAAGAACGACCGCCATAATAATCATGAATATTATTATTGTTTATTTGCTATGCATTCTATCATAAATAATTAATTATGAAATGAATTGATAAATCACATTCTAATCAATTATCTTATACTAAAATTCACTTGTCATCTCTAAAAGATTACTATTCCATACTACTTCTAATTTCTGGATGCACTTTATCCTCTCTTTAAAGTTTAGTCCTTTCTTTTTCTGGAATACTTATGATCATGAAATTAGAAGTACTTTCATGAGCAATGAGATTTAATTATGTCTATTACTACTTAGCAGTAAAGACATCACCCTCAAAATCTACTTTAAAATCTTAAAATTTAAATTTTAATTAATGAGAATTTTCTATCAATGTACGCCCAAATTGATTGAATAAAAACAGTTGAATCCTTGATAATTCATAGAGAATGTTATGGAAAATTAACTTTTTTTTCGCCTGCTTTTTTAGCTAATTATAATAAATCTTAGTCTGCTTATCTTAGGAAGTCTTGAGGTCTTCAAAATCAGAATAATAATATTTAATGATTTTATCTGTCAATTTGTTTTCTAGCAATGACTCGTTGTAATATTAAGCACCATATTTAACAACCATAAGCAAATTTACAATTGAGCCAACTGTAGCCAATATTTCACCTAGTTTTGGATATACAAGTTAGATATCAACTGACACCGGATCTAATCGGAATATCAAGCTTAAATAAGTTTCGCCAGAGACTAAAGGAGCCCAGAGTTAGGATGTTGTTGTAGATATCATTATCTAAGTATCCTAAATGTAATTGTAATCACTATAACTATTAAACAATATGCCCTTATCAACATGTAAATATGCCTTTTTAATCATAATCTAACTTAACTAAGCTGACTTAGATTCAAACCAAAAATAATATTGCTTTCTCACTACTTCAAACTTTTAGGTTTGGAAATTAAATTACTTCAAATTGATCCAAAAATCTAAATATGTAACACTTGTTGCAAAGAATTCTTCCATTTCTTAATCAGTTGCACATTTTCCCCCTTCAGTTAAATAATCTTGATGGCATTTGGTAATCATAATAACAAGTTCAGTTGTTTTCTGGAAATCTTAATCAGAATTTCCATTTTACACAAGAGTTAGTGTATTAAGACTGGGCAACAATTTGTTGGGATATACGTCAGATTTTTATTTGTTGTTCAATAATGAAAACGGCTTCTATGGTTTACCATCTATGAACTATATCCCAATCGGCATTAATATATTATTCTAAGTATCAAAAGGATCCAATTTTTACTCTGAATACTTGCCATAGCTTAATTAGATGATGGGATTTTCATCTTGTAAATGAATATCAGAATATTGCTCTACCTTCATGGAGTTATTGGTTTTGGGTAAAATTTAGAATGAAATCCATTAATCAATAACATAGATGAAATAGGCTAAGCTGATCACCAAAACCAAAATTGAGGTTATTCCTCCTAGAATTGATTTCTAGATTTTTTAATTGAATTTGATAGAATGCAAGTAAGGAGTGCCAAAGATATCAACCAGTTTCAGGATAGTAATTTAAAATTTTCTAAAATCCATTGCTTTTAATTTTTTATTTTTCTTGATTTATTTTTATAATATATCAACAACTATATAATAAAATATACACTGCAATAATAACGTATTAAAAATTAGGAAAACTATGTAAGGTTGATTAGAAGATTTCTCTTTTTATTAAGATAGAAATAATTCAAAGTATAATTCTTAACGATTAGTGCTAAACAGATACATATATATATTAAAATTTCTTATATGATTAAGATGATTGTGATGAGAGAAATCTAGAATTTCTAATTGAATTACTAATCAAAAGGATAAGATTATTATTTTTCATACTCAAATGATAGTTTTTAGTCGACTGGCAGCAATATGATATGATCCTGGCCCTGGGGTTATTGAAGATTCGGTTTATATTTTCAAACGAGGACGTATGGAATAACTGATTTTTTTAAGAGTGTTTGGAAGTTTATAAACTTGAGGGCCTGGTGTCTGACTTAATGATTTCATCGGTTGATACATTCTCTAAGTTAGAATCTAACTTACATCTCTGCCTATCCCGAATGATTTTTTCATTTGAGATTTTGTATCTTAAAGCGCATAATGCTGAGGAGAGGGTGTGTTGGATATAATTTTTATTGGTAATCTCTCACCGAGACTAATAGAACGCTTTTTGATTGTGGATGGAATGTTATAAAATGGGATATCATTTACTCTATGAAGTGATGGGAAGCGAGGAGCTTTGGGGAATGAAAACCTTGAATTTTTACTCATAATATTTTATTTCAATTATTATTTCAATTAAGTTTCTTTTTTGGAACAAAGTACATTGGTAAGTGATTCTAATTTTATCTGATAAATTCTATGGTACCTTCCTATAAAAATTATTGACAAATAATTTACTTGTATATTTTCGACTATGTCTCTGGTTATGAGCTTTTTGATTTCTTCAAAGAAATTTTCATCCATATAACGACCATCTCTTGCATATTCTTATGATTTCTCAAGCACTTGATCAATGAGTTCATTTTTCAACATCTCACTCTTAGTAATGTGTCTAAATTCACTAAACCATTCATGATAAAGAGCTATGGCCCAATTTTCAGAGAGAAACTCAGACACATTACTAATCAACTTGCCTCTCTAATCCAATCTGTTCAAATATCTCACTGATAGTTCAATGAAGTGTATTAAACTTGGTATATGAACTGCCTCAGAACCAAAATAAGTGAGACTCTCAATGAGGCCATTAGGATCGACATCAAATTATAAGAAATGGCCTTGAGAATCCTTAAAATTATCAGAAACTATGGGTTTGGATGGTTATTATTGCAATTGTCTCGGTTTTGAAAAGTCATTCTTTTTAATGTAATAATAATATAGTTTATAAGGGACTATGCCACCTTAACCAATTGGCATATACAGCTAAGGCAATTCATCAACTGAATAAGTTTAAGAGGTTAGATAACTCAAATTTAATTGTTCCAAAATGCATTTACTAAGTTTTTAACCAAGTTCTCTACCATTATATTTATCTAATCTTAGACTCTTTCCCACTGAATGATGCTTGTATCTTTGTGAGAACTCACAAATCTTACCGCAAGCAAATATATTTTCTTAAGTGGTTTAAAAATTACTCTTTACAATCAATCTACCATTGTACACCAACCCATTTTCATGGATGATATTGAAAATTTCCTTGTCAATGTCAATCAATCCACTTGTGATGAAGAATCTTGAATCCAATTATAGATAGTCATATTCACTTGCCTTGAGTTATTCAATTTCTCTAGCTAGTACTTCTAACTAATTTTCTCCTTCCTCCTATTCTCCATACATGTCTTTGCTCATATTGTTTTCAGAGTTGTCCTTCAACTCTTAAAGTTCTTGCTCCTTCCTCTGAATCTCAATTTTCAACTCCTCATAATTGTCTGCTTATTTCCTAAAGATGACTTCCTATAATACATCTTCGCTATTTAATCCAAATCCTTCCTTCCCTACTTTCAATTCATATAAGGTGAATCCTTAATGTATCTTTATGCCCAATTTTAACATTATGTCGAATACTTTATTTTTGACTTCCTCGTTTTCAAATTAATCTGGGTCAAAGATCATTTTGTCCTCCTATTCAAGTCGTTATTTATTGTTCTCAAATCTGGTTTATTTCTAAAATGTTTTGGGAGGCATAACATAATTAATACGAGATGGATGAACACCTCTATTGAGTAACCCATTCATAAATGTAATGGTAGTCAAGGTGTTGCCATAAATTGTTATATTTTGTGGTTTTTTCTTTCTTGTTAACAAATCTATGTTGCTTCCTTTGAATCCAGTTCTTTTGAAATGAGAGTATAGATATGGATCATCTATGCTATAGACTCCATTTATAAATTATGAATTTTTGTAATACGGAGATTTGGATAGACCAAAACTGATCTTTTCTCTTGATTACAATTCAGTATCAATCAAACCAACAGTGATTATGAGATAATCAAAAGGAATGAATGCATTCTTATCAATTTTAATTCGATTCCCCTTTTTATCCAACTTTACCATTTTAGCATCAACTACCTACACTCTAGCATCTATCATCAAAGCCCTTAATTCTTCCAATGTATAATTTGTACTCATTGCTTTTAACATTTCAAATTCGTGTTTAACATGCATGGTAATCAATCCTCCAGGAGCCAATAAGATGATATTAGTAAAGTGAATATCCTTTATTGTAAGTAATGATTCAATAAAGGACAACCCAGTATCAGAGGCCCCTACTACTACAATACGAGAATTATTGGAGATTTTAACATTGGATAGTTATTTTTTGGTAAGCATTGCTAATGAAAATGGGGATTGAGTTTAATCGTATGGGTCACGATCATCTAGAATTGTACCCATACGTTCTTTTTAATCATCGTCAAGAGTCCAATCCCATTTCTATTTCAAGAAATGAGGAAATGCACGACTTCTCACAAAATTGAATTCATGGAATATGTCTGGCAAAAGAGTACGATCATGAATCTCCAACATTATACATGTCTTATCCATCAATCTGCATATTTCTCTTAAAATAAATCTAGTTTGTTTAGCAAACAATGGATTCAAGATTCCATGTAATAATCGAGTATGCAAATGCTTAGGATGCTCCTTAATTAGGATGTGATCTTGAATACAGAAATGAGATTTCAAGTATTGGAGATTGACATACTTCTTCATGCAATACAATCCAATAATTTCATCTTTGCAATAGACTATAAATGTCTCATTATCATTCACATTTCTGACATCCTTTTCAATGTTCTCTTTTCCCAATAGATTTTCTACCAAAAACTGACATTAGTTCCATTCATTTTAATTAAACTTTCTTAATTCAATTAAATGAGAATCTAAACTGTTTCTATGGAATATATACAAAACATGTTCAAAAGTGGAGTGTTTCTTCCTTGATACTTATAGAAAGTGCGATAATAGAGTAGTCTCCTAGACTGTGTATGGTTATGTTAGGATAAGATATTCTCGATCAGGGAAGAGTTCAAAGGCTCTTTCTACAAAATCAAGTGATCTTGATTCAAATCGCTCATCTATGCAAAATAGATTGATAACAACAGCATTTTGAGCTGCTTTAGGAACTTCTGGGAGTTAATCAATAGATTGAATCTAGGAAACATGATCATCAAATTAGGTTTAATTCCTTTCAACAGTTTTAGCTCTTTCAAGATTATTAATTTTATTTTGTTCATCTTGTATAATTTCTTCAACTTCGCTCTGTAATGTATTTGATCGAACTAATTACAATCTGCACATCATTTAATCATAATTTTTTAGTTTTTATATAGCTCCAATGAATTCACTATAGGAAGTCATTTTCTACAAAACATCAACAGGTTTAGGTGCGTCATCACCAACTTTCTTAAGATTGGCATCCTTTTTTTTGGCATCTTTTTCTTCCTTTATTTTTTAAACAATCCTATTGTCCACTTCTAATTCGCCAAAACATTCTAGTATAAATGCCAGATTCTCTCCCATAGGTGCTCCAATGTCAAATCCTTTATTTCTTAGTACATCTGGAAATTCAATTAAATCTATGTGACGACTTGGATCCATTTCTCCATTTTCAGTGCAGAATTCCATGATTAACTCTTTGACTCTTGTTTCTATTTATTTTCTGAATTGTGTTCTAGTTTCAGCAGATACTGATGTAAATTTAGTAAAAGCTTATAAGAATGGCCCTAAATCAAAATAAGGAGGTGGTTTGAAGATGTCTTCATCCTTATCCTCCTTCTTTGCTTTTTTATTAGTTTTCTTCTGTTATCTTTTTGGTCTTTTGAGAGAAAGAGCCTTTTACTCTTCCTCCTTCTTCTTGGCCCAATCTTTCCAATGGCCTTCTCCATTCATGTATCCTTTGGGTAATCCAAAGAATTCAAGTGCTTCCAATAACACTTGGATTGGTTTAATTGTGATGCATTCTAAATCTTTGAATGAATCAGGATATTCAAGAAATAGATCACTAGGTTTGAATACTTGATAATCCTTCAACCACCCATTGATCATATTGGTAACAACCTATTATGTAAGTGTTTTAGCTAAGTCTTCCTATCCATAGTCATCAATCTTTTGCTTAATCTCTTGATCTCTATCAAAACAATACTATTGTAAATATAGTCTTTGTCCAATCATATGACATTTCATAGCCTCTTTGGTTAATTCGATGTGCTTCTTATAATTAGTGATCTGCTTGTTGATTTACTCTTCAAGTGCCAATTAATCCAACCTATTTCTTATAGCTTCCATGTATTCTGATTTATAGAGATTATCAAACACTTCTAAATCGAAACATTATCCTAGTAGACGATAACTAATTTAGATCAAAGTCTTACTCGATATCACTTGAAATACTCATCAATCCAACTGCCTTATCTCCAACTTATCCTACAATGGCCTTTCCATCACTTCTATAATTCCTAGCCTATCTTCTGGTTTGATTCTGAGTTGCAATTAAATCAGCAATGAAAAATTCACCGAACTCCTCAGTGTGTACATCTGATTGACGATTAAAGATGGCAGCCAAATCATCGTGATCCTCTTCACGTGCCATACGAATTTCCAATAATTCAGTTACCATAGAAGATGCAGAATAGAAGATCTCACAATTCTGATTCACTCCTTACATGAACTATTATTTTTAGGCCTTATGCATACTTTCAATTTGAAATCTTGTCTCTTTGGCAATATTTCAAATAAATTCTCTAATGCAATATCCAATTCTTATTGAGTGGCATCAATTGCTTCACTCCTTCTCAAAAAGAAGATCCCATTGACAACATTCAAATAATCATAGACCTTTTGGAAGATTTGTTTGGTGATCTGTAACTGTTGATCTTCAGTCAATTGGAATCGCTTCTTCGCTAGATCTAGATATAGAAAGCATACCAAGAAAAAAGAAAGTCATCCAAAGACAGTTGAATGAACTCACATGAAAGCCAATGTCCCATCCATCATGAATCCATTATTCCCACAAATTCTCATGTTTGAAGTCGACTTATCCAGTAACACCTTAAGGACAATCATCAAAGACTGCACTGCCTATAATGTTATTCTATGAATCAAGCACTGTCACTGACAAATAGGATCTCTCAAATAATGTTAGAATCTTGGGATATGCATAGAGTTATTATAAGTCCTCTTCTCCCTCTTCCTGCATCAACTACATAATCTCGTCGTAATCATCCAAATCTGCCTTCCTAATCTGCAGCTCTTAACCTTATTATTCAGAAAATGACATTAATTAATTTAATAATCATTTGGAGTAACCGTTGCTTACGTTCTCGAATTCAAACAACGTTCGTCCAACCTAAACTTGTACATTCTAAAACTCCTTCAACAACGGCATCGATTACTTCAACTTAAGGAGAGTGCCAAATTTAGAATTGTTATCTTAAATATAAAACTCCTATTTATGCTACACAATACAATTTACATTTGTACCATTATCAATTTGCAATGAAACCTGCTCACACTAATATCGCATAAACGAATGTGATTATCGTTGGCTCT